>OY757188.1:41653581-41968581 GCA_963583895.1 Melanophora roralis
CCCCACTGCACACTTCGTGTTTACGATTTGCTTCGAAATTTTAAATAAGTTTTTTTTGCTCTTATAGCTTTTAAATACACTTCGCACACAATTTTTATAATAACTATTATTTTTTTGCACTATATTTAATAAATTTAAATTAAAAATTCTTTTTAAATAAAGAAATTCGACAAATTAATTTTTTGGAGAAATGTCAAAGTGATTTTAGTGCAGGGTTGTCAAATCTCACATAACATATAAATCTTTTCCGGCAAAATTAGGAATTAATCTAGAGCAATAATAATTTCAATTTTAGTGTCAAACTCAATACAAAAAAAGCAAAGAGTAAGAGAATGACTGTCTTATTTTTTTAGGGATGTTGCACCTAATGAGAATAACAGACAAAAATTGGCGCCATGCTCATTGTTTAACGTAAGTTGACGTAGTTGTTTCTCTTTAACTTTGCCAGCCGTGTATAACAAAGGCTTGCTATAGTTCTTGTAATATTTCTTGTTTGGCACTAAAGGTTTCAAAAACAGTGCTAAGTGCTGGTTTTCTTGTGGCTATAAATGCTTAAATAATTGTGTTAAAATTGATTCAGCATTATGCATAATTAACAGAAAGTTAATATTATTTTAAACGTTTATGGATACAAAAAAACAAAATTTTTTTGGGTAAAATTCAAATTAGAAGATGTAGTGTGATTTAGTTGTTTTTCAAATATCTAGCGCTTTGTTTTTAAGCAATTAGAAACTTTGTAATATCAACTTATGACAACACTGATATAGCTATGACAAAAGTATTCACACACTGAATAAATTTACAATGTATAAATTCATGCATTGATCAAACGAAGATAATTTTATTCGAGGCAGATTTTTGTTCAACTCATTCAAATCGCTTAAGAGTTTAACACCAGATAAAATCAAGATAAAACGTAATTATGCTATTCTCTGGTACGTAAACATACTACTGCGCCATTTTTCATTGTTAATGAGAAAATTCCAAACGAAATTGGGAATTTTCATTTGAAATTCAGAATTTTTATTTGTAATTGAGAAAATTCCAATAAAAAATGAGAAAATTTTACATGATATAGAGAAAAAAACCAAAAAAAATTAAAAACTTGAAATTAAAAATATTTTATATTAAATCAAGATTTGTTTTTAGAAAATGCCTTCTACCACCATCGTATTCAACTAATTTTTAAAACGCTTCATCGACGCGTTAAAAATAAAGCGCATTCTTGCAGTGCTTAATTTAATAAAATTATATGGTTGGAGAAAAAAACAATGTTTAGGCAAAGATAAATGTACCACACGTCAATCTTCTCCAATGTCGGAGATCAAAGGCTCGCTTTTAAGAAGAAATTAAAAACGTGTGTTATTACCACAGATTGCATATCACAACATTAAATTAGTTTAGTTTGGATCTGGAAGATAGACCAGAATATATCTCTGCTACTTATTTAATAAAATTGCCTGCATAGATTTGTATTTACCTTTCCATATTTTTATTTATTTATGAATGCATTTATGTTGTACGTATTGTATGTACGTTCATACTAATTTTAAATAAAATTTTATTTGGAATTTTCTCATTTCCAATTAAAATATATTCACAATTTCAAATGCAAATTCTCAAGTTCAATAAAAATTTTCTCATTTACAGCAAAAAATGAACAAAACTATTATATCGAACATTTCTTCTTGGCTTCCAAAAGGGCTTTTTATAAATTCAATATTGAGTAAGTAGCCAGGTTGACACCGGCTTCGGGAATGTGTTATCTTAATTTCTGGGGTATCTTCAGCTTAATATATTGTTAATTGGTTCCAAATATATTATATCCATTATACCTTTATAGACATGCATGCATACATCCTTAGTTCATTAAAATTAACGCATTTAAACTTATTACGCTCATATTCATATTTCAAATTTAAAATATTCTCATTTGGACCATTAATATTAGTCATGCAAATTAAAGTTTTCAATACAAATAAAGCCCTAAATGATTTAAAAATACAAAGAATAGGCAACCCTTGCATGGGTTAAACTACGTCATCAGAGAGGCAAACATGCGCAAGTCGCAATCTCTAATAGTCTATCATTCTTGTTCAAGAACTACAATGACACAGGAAAGATTAACAGGGTTAGCGATTGAAAGTGATCTATTAGAAAACTTAGATTATAATGACCTAATTAATGATTTTGCAAAAATAAAAGCGCGTAGAATTAACTTTTAATTTTATAACGATTTATTTCGTTTTATTATTTTTTTTAATTTTGAGGTATATTTTAAAAATCTACTTGAAGTTATAAAGATTAAAAATTTGTATTTTCTTTTTTGTTGTAGAGGATTATACCTCTGTGAGAAACCTCTTAAAAAAAATGCATCGAACGTTCTACCCAGAGTTAAAAATTGCTCACTCACTTCTCATTCGTGAGAACGAGTGTGAGCGCTGTGTTTACTGCAGCAATTTTTCATTAATGAATGAGTTTTTAAAAAACATTTTGTGCCTTCTCACTCTCGAGCGAGATAAAAAAAATTTTTTTTCACCAGTCATAAATGAGAAGTGAAAAGAAAAAATATTTTTTTCTTTTCACGAACATAAATAAAAAGCATCAAATTCGAGTACTTCTCATAAGTGAGAAATCATAAATGAATTTTTTCGCGAAGCATTCATAAATGTGTACACATAAAATTTTTTGGTCATGTTACTGGTGCTGCCATATGTTAAAATTTGTTGCATAGTTTTTGAAATGCTTAAAAAAAGTAGGAATAATTTTTTTTTTTTAAAACATGTTTTTAATAAACTAAAAAACCAGGCACTGTTATACGTTGTGGTTTTTTTGCATTTATTTAACTTCATTTCATTTAAATTTTTCAATGAATCCGATTTAATGATTTTAGTAATAAAAATATGCGGTTAAGGTTTCACAAAAAGGGGAGCATTACTCCAGTGACAAACAAAAGCATCGTCCCCATTACTTTGTATATCTTGTTTGTGAAGTAGTTTGTAATGTCTTTTGATATTTCCCTTCACTTTCTAACTAAGTTCCTTTTTGCACGATTCTATTACGCAAATACTTTTTTTGAAGATGCATCGTACAACACATATTTTTCAAAATTAAATTGTCTTTTAGGCATTGTTTGTTATTCACTTCACGCTATTAAAAATCCAAATAAGGAGCTTTTACAAACGTTTAATGTTTATATTGCAAAAAAACATAGAGCTGTTACACACACTCATGCAAATTTTAAAAGGATTGGAAAAAATTGCATTCGGCTTTACCACCATTAGAGATAATTGTTCATCATTTAATTTTGTTTGGGATTTTCCACTAATTTGAAAAGTATTTAGTACCTGCCTGTCTGTCATCCTTTTAGGTATTGGGTATATTGTTACAAAAAATTGTGGTGGTTATTATACAATACACACGCAAATCTTTTTATGTACAACAATTTAAAACTTTACCTTTCAGGTCAATTAAATAGAACCTAAGAGTTTGAAGGAGTTCCATTAGCAAAAGTAAGGTAAATTAAAAAAAAGAGCAGTTACGACCTTGAACACAATACACAAGAAATACTTTTTTTTATTAGAAAACGTCAATTAAAAATTTAGGAAAAGAGTTCAAAAATATTTTTAAAGATTGCTATGAAAATTTGTGTCAGTGAAGACTATAATATTTCTAAAAAATCACAACATAAAATATAATGTATTATTTAATTTTCTTAACAAAAACAATTTTTTTATAAATATGACTTTTTCACAATTTATACTGCTAAAGGTAATCCTTTATGTTAATATTTATTTATTATTGTTTATAAACCTACATATCGATTCCTCAGTATAAAAATGAAGTAACGCAATTCTTTTAAAATAGCTTATAAATTTGTGGTTGTTATTTTATTTAAAAATATATTTCTTTTTTTCAAATAGCATTAAAAGTCACTTTATTAAAAATATACTCAAAAGACTGATCAAAATATAGATGTGTAGTATTTTTTAAATTTAACAACATAGAAGTATATACAAGCAGCAAAATAAAAAAAAATTATGTAAATGCAAGAATTTTTTTACTCTTATTGGGAGTACAAATTTCACACGCTTAAAAAATTATTTGCCGGCAACTCTGTTACAAAGCGTGAAAAATATTAAAGCAACACTCGTACTCATAAAAGAATGAATCGAAAGTGAAAAGAAGAAATTTCTCATTCATTTGTGAGTGAGAAATAAAATTTGGTTTTTATTTTTCATATGTGATTTGTGAGCGTGAAAAAAAACGACAAACTTCTCATAAGTGAGTGAGGGTTGGCAAAAATTTTTTCACGCTCTTTTATGAACGTGAGAAGAAAAAATTTTTTTTAGGATTTTTCGCTCTCGAGATTTTTCATGAATGGTGTTTTTTTATCGCTCACTCTTGAGAAAATTTGTACTCTGGTTCTACCTCTTGGGTGATGTGGAAACGGACATATAAGGGCGGCCGCACAGTGGGGCCAAACGCAAAAAAATGGTAATGAATCTGTATCTTCGAAAGTATTTGTCCAATTATAAAATAATGTATGAAGCAGTCATAGAGGAGGACCCAAGGTTTTATAAAATAAAATTTTGCACTACCCTGTATATACATACGTTGAGCTACAGGGTGCCAAAGTTGACCTCCTCGGGCTTACAAAACATTTCTATGCCTATAACTTCTGCAAATATCAACCGATGGTAATGATTAAAAATATGTTCAACAGTTCGCTGACGACTGATGATTAGAAAATTAAAATTTAAAAATATAACAAAAGCGAGACAAAAATTATGCATGCAAAAGCATGCTGCCTTCATACTCATCCAAATGGAGATGAATAAGGCAAACATAAAAAAGTGATGAGATGAAGAATAAATAAAAGAAAAGGTGTTGCCGTGATATGAAAAAATGGCAGGCCGTAAATTTCGTTCTAACCCAAGAATTAACAATTGTTAATGAGAGTATGTGTAAAATACAAATTAGTATTTCCGTATTCAAATTTCAATTAACACTTGGGTTAAATAGAAGATATTTACTACCAATGCTCAGTACCGAACAAAGAGTGCTGATGAGGAGTTGTAGCGGGCTCTGAAAATGCATTCCACTCGGCTAGTGTCGGGAAACTAAACTTTTTCAAAATATTTGTTAAACAAAAATCTTATCACAATAAAACTTGAACCAATTAGCCTGATAAAATATAAAAAGGAAATTTTAGAAATAAAAACTGTTCAAAATACGTTAAAAAAATAAAAATATTAAAAATAACACTAGGCATGGTGTAATATGAAAAATACGTCCGCAATGTTAAAAATATGTTCAACAGTTCGCTGACGACTGATGATCAGAAAATTAAAATTTAAAAATATAACAAAAGCGAGACAAAACTAATGCATGCAAAAGCATGCTGCCTTCATACTCATCTAAATAGAGATGAATAAGGCAAACACAAAAAAGTGATGAGATGAAGAATAAATAAAAGAAAAGGTGTTGCCATGATATGAAAAAATGGCAGGCCGTAAATTTCGTTCTAACCCAAGAATTAACAATTGTTAATGAGAGTATGTGTAAAATACAAATTAGTATTTCCGTATTCAAATTTCAATTAACACTTGGGTTAAATAGAAGATATTTACTACCAATGCTCAGTACCGAACAAAGAGTGCTGATGAGGAGTTGTAG
Source organism: Melanophora roralis (assembly GCA_963583895.1). NCBI lineage: Eukaryota > Metazoa > Arthropoda > Insecta > Diptera > Rhinophoridae > Melanophora > Melanophora roralis. The sequence continues at coordinate 41,659,261 of OY757188.1, forward strand.
CGGGCTCTGAAAATGCATTCCACTCGGCTAGTGTCGGGAAACTAAACTTTTTCAAAATATTTGTTTAACAAAAATCTTATCACAATAAAACTTGAACCAATTAGCCTGATAAAATATAAAAAGGAAATTTTAGAAATAAAAATTGTTCAAAATACGCTAAAAAAATAAAAATATTAAAAATAACACTAGGCATGATGTAATATGAAAAATACGTCCGCAATGTTAAAAATATGTTCAACAGTTCGCTGACGACTGATGATCAGAAAATTAAAATTTAAAAATATAACAAAAGCGAGACAAAACTAATGCATGCAAAAGCATGCTGCCTTCATACTCATCTAAATAGAGATGAATAAGGCAAACATAAAAAAGTGATGAGATGAAGAATAAATAAAAGAAAAGATGTTGCCATGATATGAAAAAATGGCAGGCCGTAAATTTCGTTCTAACCCAAGAATTAACAATTGTTAATGAGAGTATGTGTAAAATACAAATTAGTATTTCCGTATTCAAATTTCAATTAACACTTGGGTTAAATAGAAGATATTTACTACCAATGCTCAGTACCGAGCAAAGAGTGCTGATGAGGAGTTGTAGCGGGCTCTGAAAATGCATTCCACTCGGCTAGTGTCGGGAAACTAAACTTTTTCAAAATATTTGTTCAACAAAAATCTTATCACAATAAAACTTGAACCAATTAGCCTGATAAAATATAAAAAGGAAATTTTGGAAATAAAAATTGTTCAAAATACGCTAAAAAAATAAAAATATTAAAAATAACACTAGGCATGGTGTAATATGAAAAATACGCCCGCAATGTTAAAAATATGTTCAACAGTTCGCTTACGACTGATGATCAGAAAATTAAAATTTTAAAATATAACAACAGCGAGACAAAACTAATGCATGCAAAAGCATGCTGCCTTCATACTCATCTAAATAGAGATGAATAAGGCAAACATAAAAAAGTGATGAGATGAAGAATAAATAAAAGAAAAGGTGTTGCCATGATATGAAAAAATGGCAGGCCGTAAATTTCGTTCTAACCCAAGAATTAACAATTGTTAATGAGAGTATGTGTAAAATACAAATTAGTATTTCCGTATTCAAATTTCAATTAACACTTGGGTTAAATAGAAGATATTTACTACCAATGCTTAGTACCGAACAAATAGTGCTGATGAGGAGTTGTAGCGGGCTCTGAAAATGCATTCCACTCGGCTAGTGTCAGGAAACTAAACTTTTTCAAAATATTTGTTCAACAAAAATCTTATCAGAATAAAACTTGAAACAATTAGCCTGATAAAATATAAAAAGGAGATTTTTGGATTTATTTGATGAAAATTAAAATCTGAAAAGAAAACATATTCACTTTTTCTTTTTACCTGTTACAGTTGAAAAGATATTTGGGTTCGAAATTTAAAATTGTTGTTTTTGACCTTGACTTTATTTGGTTTTTTGCAAATGCCTGCAATTGTAGTTATGCTAAAAATATTTTTAAAAATATTTTTGTATTTTTAAAAAGTTTGTTAAGCCTACACAAAAAAATTTATTTAATTATCTTTTTTCGTCTAGCCGTGAAAAATATTCAAAGTCAAAATTGTCAAGGTGATTCCAAAAATGGCATAATTTTGCCAAAAATTGAGCACAATTGATTAACTTTTTTTGCAAATATTTGTAAAAATAATTATTTCTTTCTTAACGTTTTTGGAAAAAGCAGGCTTCAAAATATATTAGTAGTATATTTTTAAAAGGATTTAGGCGTGCACCCTACGCCAGGCATTGGTCGAAAATATGGGTTTTTTTACGAAATTTCAAATTTATTGGCCGAGAAAAAAAAACGCAAGCCAGTTTTTGAAAAATTGGCCTAAAATTAAAATAACTTATCTCTTGAGTTTTCAGTTTTAATTAAGTTATTCACTGCCTGCTCAAAAATGGGATCACGAAAGTAAATGTTATTAATATAGGCAAATTTTAAGATGCGTGTAATATAATAGCTCAGAAAATAACTTAAAGTTTACTTAATTCTTTTTGTTTTTTGTTTAAATGATAAATAACATAATATTATTATAAAATTTTAAAATCCATTACGTTATCATAAATCAACAATATTTTATAAACTTTCAAATATTAAAAATCTTCACAAAAAAAACTGTAAATATATTTTGGAATTTTTTTAATCTGACCCCTTAATTTTTTTCTATAGGTAAAAAATATGATATGTAAGCAAATCTCCATCTGTTTACCTTTTCAATGATATATAATATTTGTATATTATTAGTTATTTAATACTATATTAACTGCCCTTAAAACAGCTATCTTGCGTCAAATTTGTTGAAAGTCCATTATTTTGTAGTGTGGCAGAGTGATATATGAAAATTTTTGCAACGAGATTTTGAAGTGTTCCCGGCTTTTTTTTTGTAAGACTTGGAAAATATATACATATGGCAAAAAATGGGGGAGTTTAGTTGTGAGTAAATGGCGCCTCATCGAGGTCAAAGTTCATCGTAAAAGCAAAAAAAATCATAAAATGTCAAATAACTTCCGCGGAGTTGCTTCTAGAGTAGTAGAATGTAAAATTGACCCCCATTAAAATTTCCTCCCCAACATTTTTGTAGAACATACTTACACCCTATCTTCACTCCTTAGGGGGCTTGCCCTACAAAGGGTTAGTTTTTCATAAATTTAACCCCAACCGTCCTAACAAGTTTTGGAGCGCCTCTTGAGGATTCAAAGGTACGACAAACCTCCATTGATTTTTCCCCTTCGACATTATTGTAGAACATACTAACCTCCTATCTCTGCTCTTTAGGGTACTTCCCCTTCAAAAAAAGATATAGAAATTTGCCTTCTCCTTCCTACTACTTTCAGGGCTACTATGGAGGACTCAAATGTATAATCGACCATTGATTTTTCTCACCTACCTACCCTATCTGTTTCTTTGTTCGTTAGGATACTTCCCTTCAAATAAGTTTTTTTTAAAATTTGAGTTCTTGCCTAACTACTTTTGGAGGAGTCAAAAATACATACCAAACCTCTTTCTCTGCTCTTTAGGGTCCTATACAAACAAAATTTTACATCTTTCATTTTTTATTAAATGTAATCCAGTAACAAGTTTTGCGGGTTTTATATTTATTACTTTAATTGATTAATTTATTTTTGCAATGAAGTGGATACTTTTTTCTATTTTCGGCAACGACTTGCAGTAGAAATATTTTTTCTTCCTCGTTGCGGCACAAAATGTTGTAGTTTTCAATGAGTTTTACACCTCTTTCGGCAGAATCGTTCACAATATGCAATTTTCGCAGTGTTTCTAGTGCTTGTTGGTAACCTTCATATTTTTCCCAAGTTTCTGGATCACTATCAAGAAAATCTTTTGACAGTCCGAGGAGAGTGAAAATTTTTCCTGTGTCCGGTGTAACATAATGATCCAAACTTTTCTGCAGGAACTCAAAGTTTACTTCCTTTGGTGTCAATAAAATTCTTTTAACACTTTCCATCCTTTTTTTTGTGATCTTAAACTCGTTGTGTGCGGACGTGTTACGCGAATGTTAATAAGAGCGAATACTTGTAATAGGTGGCAAACAATTTTTATTATATACATACATATTGTATACATAACTGAAAAAAAAAACAAAACAAACCTAATAAAAAAAAGCAAACGGTAAATGAGTAACAGTCATCGTCGTGACAGTGGGCCTAATAGCAGAAATGCTTATATTGTGTTAAGCTCAACAAGCGTAAGCGATGAAAACATTAGAGACCCTGAATACAATAAAAACTATTTGAGTGAGAAACCAAAAATAAATACAAACAATTTAAGTGCAAGGCACCAAATTTAAATAACCCCCTTATTTCCTAAAGCGCAACGTCCTAAAACAAAAACAAAATGTGTGAAAAAGTTTTTTAAATTTTAATTTTTTCCATACAATTGTGTGCATTATTATGCGTTGCGTTTTACGTAATTAGGCCCTAAGTGTTTTGAACAAGGGACAAATTTAGCCCAATCTCTTTTTAAGAAGTATACAAAAAATACCGAGGTACCATCCTCATCGCGATCTTCCTTATTGAAGTTAGAAATTGAACCTACAGTTGCTAAAGACGGTTGCAATCCATTTTCTTCAGAAGCTCCAAAGGTCCAGGTAGGAATGGACCGTTATATAACAGTTCTTAAGAGGGGGAGAAGCCTCAAATCGCCAGAGGTTACAAACGCAGCAAAAATTTTGAAAGATGAAGAAAAGCCGACCTCATCGCAAAATCATTTTGCCATTTTGCAGGAGGAAAATGATGCCCCATTACCCGAAAGAAAGTCATTTAAGCCTCCCCCAATATATTTGAGAGAGAAAAACTCAAATGACCTCATAAAGTTTTTAGTTGAATTAATAGGCGAAAACAACTTTTATGTTTCGAACATAAAGCGTGGTAGCATTTTTGAAACTAAAATTCAAGTGAATCACGAAAACGCTTACCGCACTACGGTTTCCGAACTTGAAAAACATAAAAAAAGCTTCTACACCTACCAATTTAAAAACGCAAAATGTCTACAGGTTGTTATCAAAGGTATTGATTCAAATGTTGACCCAGAGGAGATTAAGGCCAGTTTGTGCAGCAAAGGCTTTAAAGCCAAGTTTGTATCAAACATTAGAAACAGAGAAAGGTATCCCCAACCAATATTCCGAGTGGAGCTTGAGCCTGGTGATGTAAATTTAAAAAAGAATGAGACTTACCCTATTTATGTCCTTAAATATATTTTGCACCGTAGAGTTGTAGTTGAAGCGCCACATAAGCGATCTGGGCCCGTACAGTGCTTAAACTGCCAGGAATATGGTCACACCAAGGCTTATTGCAAGTTGCCTTCTGTTTGTGTTGTGTGTGGTGACCTGCATGCTACGACTAAGTGCGAAAAGCCAAAAGATGATCCTCGGGTAAAGAAATGCAGCAATTGCGGAGGAAACCACACGGCCAACTATAGAGGTTGTCCCGTTTTTGATTCAGTTAAACGCTTATATAAGCCGAAAGTGGTTCCTGCCCCTCCCCAGCCTTTAAATATACCAACTACAAACATGCCTCCATTAGCACAACCAACTACGAGTCAAGTTTCCTATGCCAACGCATTAAAGTCTAACCAGCCCAATGCACGTAAGCCTACCCAGCCTACAACATAACAAGAGATGCCAACAAATGAACCAACCGGGTCCAGTTTTAGCCCCCTCGAAGCTGTAATTGACAATATGGTTAAACAATTTACGCAGTTGATGGCGCAAATGGCTGGCATGATGCAAGAAATGCAAAAAATGCAGTCTGCTCTTCTGCAGGCCATGCTTAAAAGACCATGAACTGCCTCAGGGTTTGTTTCTGGAACGCTAACAGCATCCGCCAACACAAAAACGAACTCGAATATTTTTTAATAAACCAAAAAATTGATGTCGTGTTGATTTCTGAGACGCATATGACATCTAGAAGTAATTTCAAAATTAGAGGCTATTCTTTTTACGATTCAAAGGATCCCAGAGATAGATCATGTGGTGGCTCGGCTATAATAATAAAATCGAGAATCAAACATCAATGGATGGGTGGTCTCTCCGAATGTTATTGTCCACAGATGTTCTCCATAACAAAGGATCAGTTCAACAGTTTTTACAAATCTTTAGGTCCCCGCTTTATAGCTGCTGGAGACTATAACGCTAAGCATACATACTGGGGCTCTCGCCTAATAAGTCCCAGGGGTCGTGTTTTGTTTGATTCCGTATCTGAAATGGGACTTAACGTTATTTCATCTGGACAACCGACGTATAGGCCAACTGATCACAATTAAATTCCAGACGTTATTGATTTTGGCGTAACAAAAGGTATATCCCCGGAACTTACCTCGTTGGATTTATCTTCAGACCACTCTCCCACTATAATCACTATTTTTAGTCCTCATCAATTACCAACAAGTGATATTTTTTCATTTAAAAGAGTTAATTGGTTAAAATACAAAAAATTTGTCAGCACCCACTGCTCGGAAAACCAACCGCTAGAAACTCCTGAAGACATCGATGATTGTCTGAGCAGCCTTAATGAGAAGGAATGTACAAACCAATTGAAAAATTTGCAGAAGTTCACCGATTGGCATCTCTTAAAGAACACCTCGAAGGTCTAGACTTGACTTCTCAGACTAATTATTCACTATGGCGATCAGCGAAATATCTTAAAGCACCCATTATCGCGAAACCACCACTTCTTAATCTGAGAGGATCCTGGGCAAGAAGTGATGAAGAAAAATGTGATCTGCTCGCAAGTCATTTAGCAAATGTCTTCACTCCAAATACACACACTGACATGAGTAAATTACCGCCTGTTGTTGCTAGATGTCCTATGGAAATACGTTTTCAGTTGTCAGATGTCGTAGAGGCTATTAATAATTTAAATGCTAAAAAAGCTCCTGGCTTTGATAAAATCAGCAACAAAATGCTTTTGGAGCTGCCTTTCACAGCAAAAAGAATAATTCTTTTTATTTTTAAGGCCATATTACGGCTCGAACATTTCCCGCCAGTATGGAAAGTTGCCTTGGTAAAGATGATTCCTAAGCCGGGAAAAGATCCTTCGAAGATGGAGTCTTACAGGCCTATAAGTCTGTTACCAACTATGTCCAAATTGTTTGAGAAATTGCTTAAAAACAAGCTGACTCCGATCCTGAGTGAAAACAACTGCATTCCAGATCACCAATTTGGGTTTAAAAAATCACAACACAGTACCATCGAACAAACCCACAGATTGGTACAGGTTATAAGAAAGGCCTTTGAGGAAAAGAAATACTGCTCCGCGCTATTTATAGATGTCTCTCAAGCGTACGACAAAGTATGGCATGAAGGCCTGTTAAACAAATTAAGGCTCAACCTTCCATCTAATATTTTCAACCTATTAGAAAAATACATAACCGGCCGACAATTTATGATTGAAGAGGGAAACCAAAGAAGTTCTTCTCAACCAATAGGGGCTGGTGTACCTCAAGGGAGTATACTAGGTCCAATTCTGTACTTGCTTTACACAGCAGACATGCCCACAAACAATCTTACTCATACGTCGACATTTGCTGATGATACCGCCTTTCTCAGTATTCATAAGGACCCTAAAGAAGCCTCAAAACGACTTCAACATCACGTAATCCAAGTAGAAAAATGGGCAAAGTTGTGGGGAATAAAAATAAATGAACAAAAATGCACCCACGTTACTTTTACGTTACGCAAGGAAACGTGCCCCCCAATTCTTATTAACAACCATACGGTGTCTCAACGAATTGAGACGAAATATCTTGGCATTCACCTGGATCGCCGCCTCACATGGAAGTCACATATAGATGCAAAGTTGACACAGATGAAACTTAAAACGGCCCAAATCCACTGGCTAATCGGTAGAAACTCTGTGCTACGTCTTAATTGCAAACTTTTACTTTACAACTCAGTTTTGAAACCAATTTGGTGCTACGGGATACAATTATGGGGCACTGCTTCCGCCTCCAACATGGAAAAAATTCAACGCCGTCAAAATAAAATCCTAAGAATGATAACTGGTGCTCCTTGATACATTAAAAACAGCAACATCCACAAAGATCTACAAGTTCCACTAGTTAAATGCGAAATCCTGAACTATGTGGACAAGTATTTAAACAAGCTGGAAGCACATCCAAATCCGCTCGCTCGAAACATTTTGCAACATAGTGGACACACTCGTCTGAAAAGAAGGAATACTATTGCACTTAGATGAAACTACTGTATTAATTAATTATATTATGAGAACTTAAATTTTTGTCTGGCACTGGCTGGTCTAATAAAAAATGAATAGTTTTAAGATTTGAATACTTATTGTTAGTTCGCCAAAGGCGAAGATTCAATAATAAAAATATGAGAAAAAAACTTTCCAAGTCGCAAAAATTTACTGGAGAAACATTCACTCTACCCTCTTCTGCCACGCTATCCTCATCGTAAGATTCCTCCATGCGACTGTCCGGCAGTTCTTCGGCGTATTTCTCTATATCTGTCTCAAATGCACGAATTGAATCCGCCATTTTTCGCTTGGTATCAAACGGGTACATTTTTAACAAATAATGCAAAAGCAACAGCTTCACCACTAAGATACCAGAGATGTCCACAGAATCTCTTCACCAGCTGACGTGAAACTGTTTCATCAATTGAAGCATAATGGATAATCTCTTTTAAAAAGTTGAAGTCATTGTAAGGGGCTTCTACAGTTTAGGCAGCACTAAACCAAGCTTTAATTCAAAGTGTTACAATAAAAATAGTAACAAGAGTTGCTCAATACCATCATATGTTAGGAAAACTGGAAGTCATTCAACCTTTTTTCCACCGCCTTGATAGTATGCCAACATTTTTCCATCCCAATGGATATTCAAACATATTGCCTTAGCCAACTACGAACGTATAAATATTTCTTACAGCTTACAGTTGCCGAAAATAGAAAAAAGTATCCACTTCATTGCAAAAATAAATTAATCAATTAAAATAATAAATATAAAACTCTCAAAACTTGTTACTGAATTAAATTTATTAAAAAATTAAAGATATAAAATTTTGTTTGTATAGGACCCTAAACAGCAGAGAAAGAGGTTTGGTATATACTTTTGACTCCTCCAAGAGTACATAGTTAGGCAAGAAGACAAATTTTAAAAAAAAACTTATTTGAAGGGAAGTATCCTAACGAAAAAAGGAGCAGATAGGGTAGGTAGGTGAGAAAAATCAATGGTCGATTATACATTTGAGTCCTCCATAGTAGCCCTGAAAGTAGTAAGGAGAAGGCAAATTTCTATATCTTTTTTTGAAGGGGTTGTACCCTAAGGAGCAGAGATAGGAGGTAAGTATATTCTACAATAATGTCGAAGGGGAAAAATCAATGGGGGTTTGTCGTACCTTGTAATGTGACTTTATGAGCCAAGCTGAGATAGCTTTATGGGGCCACATCTGGAACCTTGCACACGTACTGGCTGACTAGCTAGACCGGGAGTTAGGGCGGGGATCTTGTTCCAGTGGACCGACTCCGTACAATAAAAAAAATATAATTACGTGCGACTTAGTTGCCCTCAAACAGAGAAACAAAATCTACCAATCTACTTAAACACCGTCCACATACGGACAGAGCCAAGGTGTAGTAGCTCGTCGGGCCTCTTAACCCACCCATCCTATGGTTTATCGATTGGCCATTGTGGTTTATGAAAAACCCCTACAACACATTGCCCTACCTTAGACTTACTTATGAAGTTTTACATTTAAAAAAAGATCTACTCCATTATAGTTATTAATTTCAGATTTATTAATAAATTAAAAATTATCTTATATGTGATCGTGCACAATACTAAATATATAAATTTCCGTGATATTTTAATTAGGAAGCTTTGTGTAAATTAAATTTTTTTTTTGTGTTCATTCTACCCCAACAAGCAACTTACAACATATAAATTAAAGAAACGAACAAAAGAAAGTAGAAAAAAAATATGTACTTAAGAAAATAGTATATAAACCCAAAAAAAATATAAACAAACGTAATTATGTAGATATGTATGTATGCCCGGAATGAGACATTCATACATATGTTTAAGAGAGATAATTTACCTAACAGAGACTTTATTGAAAGGGTTTCAGTCCATACGGTTTCATTCAATAATGTTCACTAAAATCTCTGTTGGATTTATGAATTAAAATTACAACTAAAATTATAACGGAAAAATAAAAAAACACTTACAAATTTTATCGTAGTCCAACGCTGCTGAAGGCCTTCTGCATTTACATTGGTTTACGTGTAGGGGTTTCGGTAAAATTTTGATGAGTACTGGTATTCATTTGGTTCGCTTCTTCTGTGGGATTTTTTTAAAATTATAATACTAAATATTAATAATGTTACTAAGTACTATAAAAAAAGGTAACAATTATATTAAGGTTAGATATAAATGGGGGATTTCATGTCAAGTGACCGATGTCTTTCGATTGGAATGAAATTTGGACCAAAGTAAGTTCTTGCAGAGAGTAGCATAGACACAATTTTTTAACACGATCGGTCAAGAACTCTCTGAAATAGAGGGGTTCAAAATTTGACGTTTTTGGCAAAAAGGTGTTTTTTCTCATACATGTAGCTTGTTATTTTTTGCTTCTAACAAAATTCGTCCCAAATACTTTCGGTAGCCTTTTCTTCAATCTTCCAGAAAAAAATATTTTTAAAATTAAAAAAAAAATTTTTTTTTATAAAATAATTAGAAAAAAATTTTTTTTTCCAAATGTGCCCATTTTTTTTTTTTTTTGCTTAAAAGAAAGCTTAGGTCTTTTCCTTGAAGAACTTGGAAGTCGCTTAGTGGGATGCGAGTGGGATATCTATAAAAAATAATGTTTTGTGTAACAAGGCAGAGGTTTTCCAATTTTCGCGTATATTCAATTTAAATTTTTTTTCCTATTTATGTAAAATTATCTCTTAAGCAAAAAAAAATTATTTTATGCTAATAAACAAAATAATTTAATCTTTCCGACCGTATGCATTGAAAATATTAACAAAATGTGTTCAGACATTGCCATATAAAAGTGATTTTATTTCAGGGGCCTACCATTTTGTTGGTAATGCAGTGTCGAGTGTATGAGACTTTAATTGGAAGTAGCATACCATCGGAAAGGTTAAATTATTTTGTTTCTTAGCATAAAATATTTTTTTTTTTTGCTTAAGAGAAAATTTTACATAAATAGCAAAAAAATCAAAGCAGAATATACGCGAAAATTGGAAAACCTCTGCCTTGAGTTACAAAACATTTTTTTTTATAGATATCCCACTTGCATCCCACTAAGCGACCTCCAAGTTCTTCAAGAAAAAGATCTAAGCTTTCTTTTGAGCAAAAAAAAAAAAATGGGCATATTTGGAAAAAAAAAATTTTTTTCTAATTATTTTATAAAAAATTTTTTTTTTTAATATTAAAAATATTTTTTTTCTGGAAGATTGAAGAAAAGGCTATCGAAAGTATTTGGGACGAATTTTGTTAAAAGCAAAAGGTAACAAACTACATGTATGATAAAAAACACCTATTTGCCGAAAACGTCAAATTTCGAACCCCTCTAGCTCAGAGAGTGTTTGACCGATCGTCTTAAAAAATTGTGTCTATGCTACTCTCTGCAAAAAACTTAATTTGTTCCAAATTTCTTTCCAATCGAAAAAAAAAGTTGGGTCACTTGACATGAAATCCCCCAAATATATAATTTTCTTCTCTTGGGGTCTTCCTGAAGTATTAGTTGGCATGCGTGAATATGATACGTAATAGAAAACGTATATGCCCCATAAAGTTATTTTTGTTTCAATAATTAAATTTTCGTTTTTTTTTTATAATTACAGTCACTTTTTTTTCCAAACTATCGTCGTTGAGACAATTTTTAAAGCAACTAATTCTTGCTAAAATTTAGTTAAAATTTAAATTCTATTTATATAAATTAAACGGTCTCACGCGTAACCTTTACTGTACCACCTACAAGAATCCCATATCAGTTACCAAAAGTAGGGTTATAAACGTTGAACGCTTTCTGGTTCGGCATGAGGCAGGTAGAGGTACGCGAATCAGATCCCTTTCTTTTGCAGACCTTTTTCCCCTTTCTTCTGTGGTTCCAGAATTTATTTCCTGGGTAAGGTGGTTGAATCGAGAGAGCTCCGCAGTTAAATGCCGGGTAATCGGTCAAATTTTAGAGGTCCTGCAAATTTATTTGCCCCTCGGGTGAAAACACGTGTATCGCAATCGCCAGACTCGTGGCCTAAAATACACCCGAGAGACTTTGAGCCACCAAAAGACAGTCCGCTTGCGAAATAAGTATTCCCTTTATTCTTTTTTTGTTTTTCTGGTCACAACAATAGTAGATAAAATATATCTTTTTTTTTATATACGCGGCGCTTTTCTCTCGATTCTTCTAAATCACCTTTGTTTCCCAGCAAGATCGTTATTGTTTCACATTCTAATTTAGAAAAAAAGAAATAATTCGTGTCCATTATCATGAAACCTCTTTTGTCGATGCACTTTGCACGTAAGATTTAAAAAAAACGTATGCCTGTCTTACTCAAACAGCTTTGATTAAAAGCAAGAACCTACTATCGTCAGAGACTTTTGAGAACGTGATCATGTAAAAGTAGAGCATAGATAATGCCACATTATAAGAAAACCAGTATTGTATCAGTGATGAGTAAACATCACTGTTAATTACCTGAGATGGTTATTTGTACCAAACACTGTACTAGGGTTATACTAATTACAAAACTAAAAAAACTTGCATTGACCTAAAAGATTTGTCCCTTCAAATTAGGAACGTAAAAGTAAAAAATGTTTATGGGCATACAATATATATATACAAAAAAAAACGGGGTCAAGTAAATGGCTTATTTTCAAACACAAAAAATTCTCAAATTAGATATACAATTATTTTCATACTAAGAACTCTGATTATCCAAATAGTTGAATATTACGTGTTCGTCATAAAACCAATTGTTACAAAACAGATTAGGTTGCATTGTTCCCAACGATGAGACCGAAGCTGAAGCTATGACTTAATGTCCTTGGCATGAAATATACCGAGGTTCTTTCCCGACATATTCTGTAGCTCGTAATAGGAGGATCCATGTTTAGCTACGACCTTAGCTTTTTCATATTGATTTGCCAGTTTGCTGTTGAAATGATCAACGGCCTTTGACTGTGCAAAATTTTTCCGGTATACTTCTTGACCTATCACAAAATTTACGGGGCGTATATGTAAGTTGTAAGTCTTTGCATTTCTTTCATAAGATTTTCTAAGGTTTTCCTGAGCCTTTTGTCTTATTATTTCCAATTTCTCATCATTCTTCACATCAATATTTGTATCCTCCAATAAGCTTAAAGTACGCAGCAGCGCGTATGATTAGCCATTTAGCAACATATTTTGGCCGAACACCATGAAATATGGTGAATAGCCAGTACTAACATGCAAAGAGCTTCTAAGGGCGCAACTTATGGATGAAAGTTTCTCATCCCAATCGCGTTGAGATGGTTTTATGTATGCCCTAATGCCGGCTAAAACTGAACGGTTGACTCGCTCACTAGCGTTCGCCTGGGGAGAGTAAATTGCGGTAAAATTATGACATACACCATACGAGTCTAAAAACTGTTAAAATAAAGTCGATCGGAATTGAGCTCCATTATCAGTTGTAATAGACTCAGGAACTCCAACAATATGAAAAATCATTTTTTCCATAAATTCAATAATAACATTGGTAGTAAATTTTTTTATGGCTTCTAAAAAGTGAAACTTAGATAAATGGTCCAATACTATTAAATGCCAACATTACCGGAGGTAGATCGGGGGTATGGACCTAGTAGATCCAGATATAATTTTTTAAAAATTCGTACGGAGACTGTCTGTCTACCCATCGGAGGCCTTAAAATTGTGTTTGAAGCTTTAGTTTGCTTACAAACTTCGTATGATTTCACATACTCAGTGACCTGTTTAGTAATTTTTGGCCAAAAGAAAAATGTTTTCAACCTTCGCAAGGTTTTCCCTACCCCACCGTGGGCACATAAAGGATGATCATGGGCTCTCTTAATTAGATCCTCCGTTAAGGTGGTGGGAACCCAAAGTTTCCAGGACAACTGTTCCTGAGCTTCATCACCCGTAGAATGCTGAACGCGTTTATAAATAAAACCACCGACAACTCTAATATCCGGCAAATAGTCTAGTTTTGGTAGCATTTTTCTAATCAAACCTAAGTATTCCTGAGATTTAAACTCTAATGAATCTAAATCTACCTCAACAGGCTTATCTAACTCATTAACCCACAACTCCTGGTTGTTACTAACATTAAGTTCATCCATATTTTCTGAATACATACGAGATAACGAATCTGGCACAATATTTTGACTACCTCTTCTATGTCGGATATTAAAGTTGAAACCCTGCAGCTTTAAAGCCCATCTCGCTAATCTGCCATGTAAATCGGCCTGGCTCATAAGCCATTTAAGGGACGCATGGTCCGTTATTACTTCAAATTCATGACCTTCTATATAAGCACGAAACCGTTTAATAGCCATTATTACAGCCAGGCATTCCTGCTCTGAAACAGAGTAGTTTCTTTGGGCTGAGGTTAGTTTATGGCTCATATAAGCCACAGGAATTTCGTCTCCGTCATCAGTCCGTTGTGCTAATACAGCTCCTATCCCATATTGACTTGCGTCACATTGAATTGAAAACGGACGAGTAAAATCTGGATTATGCAAGACCGTTGCGGAACATAACGTGTTTTTTAGTTCTAAAAATGAGCTTTTGGCTTCTTCGGACCAAGTAAAATTATTTTTCTTCTGCAACATATCGGTAAGAGGTGAGGTTACAGTCGCAAAATTTCGGGCGAACCGTCTATACCACCCACAAATTCTTAAAAATCGTCTTAATTGTCGGACGGACCTTGGCAACGGATAATCGCGGATAGCATTAACTTTGTCCGGGTCTGTCTTAATCGTTCCATGGCCGATTATATGCCCTAAATATTTGACTTCCTTGAGTAAAAATTTACTTTTCTCTATATTGATTGTCAAATTCGCTCTCCTTATATGTAAGGCTATTTCCTGTAATAATATCATGTGCTCATCAAAAGTCTCCATTATAAGCAACAAATCATCCAGATATACAAAAACTTGTGTACGTAAATGAGCCAGAATGACCTTATCCATTAGTCTGGACATCGTCTGTGGAGCGTTGCATAATCCAAACGGCATGGTAACAAACTGATAGAGCGGGCGCCCAGGTACAGTAAAAGCGGTTTTATCCTTTGATTCCTCACTTAAAGGGATTTGCCAGAAGGCATCCTTAAAATCCAGACTCGTAATAAATTTTGCTTTTGGGAGTCTACTAAAAATTCCTTCAATTAAAGGCAATGGATACGCATCTTTTACTGTGACCCTGTTCAGTTTCCGGGCGTCTAAGCACAGTCGTACCTTCCCCGGTTTTTGCACCAACGCCACAGGCGATGACCACGGACTCTGGGATTCTTCTATCACTCCCAATTCAAGCATCCGGTCGACTTCTGCAAATAACAACTTTTCGACAGCTGGCGAGACAGCAAAATATCTTTGCTTGATAGGTTTACTAATTGAGGTGTCTATAACATGAGATACTAATGATGTTCTTCCCAAACCCTCCTTCGTATATGAGGGGAATACCCTAATAATCTCGTCTAGCTTATCTCTTTGCTCCCTACTCAGTGTATGAACACTGTTATCGATTTCCGATATGCTAGGGTCTGAAATTGCATTGCCTACACTACTGTCCCCAAATAAATCTTTGGCTAGTTCAAAAGTACGTACAAAATCTACGCCTAAATAAAGGTTTTGGGTTAAGTTCGGTATTATTAAAAAGTTTATTATTTTTGTTAAACCTCTAAAGGTAACAGCAGTAGTAATAATACCAACGGCTGAATGTTTACGACCGTCCGCCGTTCTCAACGAAATCTGGAACTTTCTAAATGGGTATTTACTTTCCCTTAAGAGGTGTCTAGCGTATTCAGAAGCAAAGCAGAATACGGTTGCGCCCGTATCTATCATACCAACTACGTCCTCATCAAATATTGTTACCGTTGCGAAAGGTCTTAAATCAAAGCTACTTTTATCCGAAATTACGGCAGAACAATAAATTCTCCTATTTTGTATAACCTTTTTCCAAAATTTCCTTATCCTCATTGTCGACCTCTTAGGTTTCTTTGGTAGACAAGATTGGTCTAGCTCACTATTAAATATTCTCAACCTCGCTTCCTCATATTCTTTTAAACGAACGTGATAAGGTTTCAAAAATTTTGGAAAATAATTTGGTTTACTAAACTGGTTTTCATTACTTAAGGCTAAGTTGTTCTGCATAGGATCAGTCTGACATTCGGAAGAAATTAATATTGGGTTGCTTTGGTCTGAACTATTTTGCCTGGACGATTGGCCTTGTAGTTTTTTGACCCATTGTTACACTTTGGACAGTTTGGCTTAAACACCTTCGGGGTGCCGCACCCATAGCAGAAAACCTTTCTGTCCCCTACACAATCTTCAAACTTGTGTCCCTTCTCAGATCAGTTCCAGCACACACAATCTTTAATTTCCTCAATAGTGATACTTTCAGTATCACTACAACTTTCGATTTCGGCCACTGTTCTTCGCGGGACGAATGTTTTGCTTGACCGGTATCTATTTAGCTCCTCATCCAGAATTTCGTTCTTAATTACAAACTCTCTCAATTCAGAAATATTATTGATTGAAAAGTGCAAGAGATCTTTACGGACCTCAGGACGTAAATTGCGCTTTAAAATTTCTACCAACTCTCCTTCGTACATAGGTGTCTGCAGACGATCCAAAATGTGTAAAACGGAATCATAAAACGAGTCAAACCGTTCTCCTATTTTCTGTCTTCTAGCTCTTATTTGCTCACGCAAATCAAAATCAGTCCTTCTGTCCCTAAACTGACTCCTCAGTTCAATACACAGGTATTCCCAATCTATATTTCGAGTACTCCGGTGAAAACGCCAAAACCAGTCTAGTGCTTTACCGGTAAACAACAAGTGAAGGTGACGACATAAGGTCTCAAAATCTCCCCGTAAACTTTGTACAGTTAGAGCGTGTACGCGGTAAATAAAATTATCCACCGATAAACCCTCTTCCTCTTGGCCACTAAATTTTAAATGCCAACCAGAAATTAAAGACGAAATTTTATCGGTAGATAAATCTAACGATGGGTAATGTCTATTGTAAGTAAAATTATTTCGGTTGTGTATATTCCTGTTTAAATTAACATTAGGTTTTCTATTTCCAAAACTATTTCTAGGATTGGAATTTTGGTTCAAATTGATAGATGCCAATTGATTTCTAACAGCCTCATTTATTAACTTTTGGAGAGTGCTATCACTAATACGAGCAGCATCTGAAGGTCGTTGCACCTTTTGGGAGTCTAAATTGTCTGGAGCTATATTAAATAAGTTCTCCAATGAACGAGCACCATTGCTATTAAAACTTAAGGCAAATCTAGGATTAAGAGACCTATTTCCGTCTAGGGAATGTCTAGCCGGTGGTTCTATATTTGGTGCTTGAGATTTTGGAATAGCTCCTCTGGCAGTATTCGTTCGATTGTCCGTAAGTTGGGCCCCGCCAGACACAATGTCCTTATCTACTAATATATTATGAGACTTTAATTTATTTTGCCTACAGACCTTTCCGCACAGGGGACAACCCAAAGTCTCCTTTAAAGTGTTAACAATGCACGCCTTATGAAAAACGTGATTACACGGTGTTGAAACGATCACGTCATCCAATTCATACTCTTTTCGACAAATGGGACATTGGGGTAAATTAATATTAGATTAGATTTTAGGTAAAACTTCAATTTCGTCTTCGGTAGTGTTGTGTTTAAAAAAAATTTAGACTTTGTGCATTTAAATAGGGCATTTAGTTATGTTAACCCATGACAAATCAACAAAAAAAAATAAACAAGTAAATAGTGGACGATAAGAGTAAAAATTTTACATCACTCCTTATCGTAATTCCTACGCTATGTCCTTAGTTACTTCCAGATGTTCATTCAATCAGGCTAACATATCTTCAGATAAAACTGGTTATATATACTTCGGTAACAGAAAGGAATGAATAAACATAAAGGACACAATGGATTGTAAAAGACCTATAAATTATCTAATGACAATATTTCCTACTATGCCTGAACGCTATTGCACTCTTGGTCAACAACCAAAAAATTATAAAGACAAACAACAATACGAAGTAATATACCAAAATGTTATCTTACAGACTTTGTTTTCCTGTGTGTATTCTTTCAATATATGTAGATGGTAAAATGGAGATCCCAAAAACTAAAATTTATACTGATGGTATTGATATTTTGGCTTTTAGGGTTCCTATATTAGAACCTAAGCAAAAAAAACAATGTTTCTGGGGCCCCACGTTGGGCGCCATCTTACTGTAATGCGAGCTTATGAGCCAAGCTGAGATAGCTTTATGGGGCCACATCTGGACCCTTGCACACGTACTGGCTGACTAGCTAGACCGGGAGTTAGAGCGGGGATCTTGTTCCAGTGGACCGACTCCGTACAATAAAAAAAAAATATAATTACGTACGACTTAGTTGCCCTCAAACAGAGAAACAAAATCTACCAATCTACTTAAACACCGTCCACATATGGACAGAGCCAAGGTGTAGTAGCTCGTCGGGCCTCTTAACCCACCCGTCCTATGGTTTATCGATTGGCCATTGTGGTTTATGAAAAACCCCTACAACACATTGCCCTACCTTAGACTTACTTATGAAGTTTTACATTTTAAAAAAGATCTACTCCATTATAGTTATTAATTTCAGATTTATTAATAAATTTAAGTTATCTTATATGTGATCGTGCACAATACTAAATATATAAATTTCCGTGATATTTTAATTAGGAAGCTTTGTGTAAATTAAATTTTTTTTTGTGTTCATTCTACCCCATAAAAGGGTTAAGCAACTTACAACATATAAATTAAAGAAACGAACAAAAGAAAGTAAAAAAAAATATGTACTTAAGAAAATAGTATATAAACCCAAAAAAAAAAAAAATAAACAAACGTAATTATGTAGATATATATGTATGCCCGGAATGAGACATTCATACATATGTTTAAGAGAGATAATTTACCTAACAGAGACTTTATTGAAAGGGTTTCAGTCCATACGGTTTCATTCAATAATGTTCACTAAAATCTCTGTTGGATTTATGAATTAAAATTACAACTAAAATTATAACGGAAAAATAAAAAAACACTTACAAATTTTATCGTAGTCCAACGCTGCTGAAGGCCTTCTACATTTACATTGGTTTACGTGTAGGGGTTTCGGTAAAATTTTGATGAGTATATATATACATATTATATCCATTAAAAAACCGTCTCTCATAAAAGCAATTTGATAAAAAAAAAAAATTCCTAAAAACAAGTAAGAGCGCAATATTCGGCTGTGCCGAATCTTATATACCCTTCAGATTGGTCTTTAAATATATCCAGCCGAGTAATTTTGTACTGCAAATCCCTATATCTATTATATAAAGAAGGGGTGTATGTATTTATTTATTTATTTCTCGTTAGTTCCTATACAACAAGATTATATCTTATATTTAAAGTATAGGAATACAAATTATGCAATAACTTAATCTACTTACATAGAATTAACAATGAAAATAATCGAACAAATTTCACAATTAATGATACATACAACAAAGTAATGCTTAAATATTAAGAGTTAAATTTAAGCAAAATGATTAAACAAAAAATTTTAAACAAAATGATTAAACAAAAAATTTTTAAAACTGTTTGTGTTGCTATTGATTTGTTGGTTTGATGGTAGTGAATTCCAAAGGCGAATACCATTGATATAAAACTGCCATTCAGACACAAGGTGCCTGTATTTAGGGATAATGATGATTTTACCCCTAAGCGATCTGGCAAATCGTAGTTTGGCAAACAGATAGAAAGGTTTTTGAGTATGAATTATTTTATGAATTAAAAGAAGTACTCGAATTTTAAGAAAATTATCAATAGAAACTCCTAGAAGTTTCTTGGCATATGAAGAGGTGTGCTCAAATCTTCTTAGTCCATAGACATAACGTACGATATTATTAAAAAGGACGAAAATTTTACGCATACTAGCTATTTCGCATTTGGCAAAGATTACGCAGCCATATGTTAAAACAGGAATCAAAAATGATTTTGCAAGCATAATGCGAATCCTAAGGAGGGTGAAAACCTTAGTTAACCACAAAGTTCTCAATTTGCAAAATGTTTTACTCACAAGGGTGGTAATATGATCAGACCATGTAAGATTACTGTTAAATACTATACCTAGATTCCTGGCAGATGGAACTATGTTGATTTTAGTATTGGTAATTATGATGTCCTCACTGAAATCTAGCACAACACGCTTATTACGAATGACAAGACTTTTGGTTTTGGAAGGATTCAGACAAAGACCATTGGCAGTTATCCAGAGGTAAATTCTATCTATTATGATTTATAATTCAACTTTCCAATATTGTGACTTATCATTTCCATTGAGCTACTTAAGTAAAGCTGTACGTCATCTGCATAAATATGTAAATTACAATAGGATACTTGTCTAGGCATATCGTTAATATATAAGGAAAACAAGAGTGGTCCGAGAATTGACCCTTGTGGTACTCCACGTTCGAGAAATAGAGGTATAGAAAGTTCACCATTAACAAGTACCGATTGCGAACGCCCACGCAGGTATGAAGAAACAAGCCTGACGCCAGAGGAAGAAAAGTTGAAAAAATTTATAAGTTTCCAAATTAGAGTGTCATGATCCACCGTATCAAAGGCCTTGGAGTGATCAAAAAGAACCAGAAATGTAATTTGTCCTTTATCAAGATCCTGACGTATATTTTCAGTTACATCAGCTAGTGTCGTAGTACAGCTGTGATTTACACGGAAGCCAGATTGTCTCACAAACAAAAGATTATTTTCTTCAATAAATTTACCTATCTGCAGGAATAGAATTTTTTCAAGAACTTTGGATAAGAAACATAAAATGGCAATTGGTGGAAACTCAGTGGTGGATTTTGGGACCGGAATTATTTTAGCATGCTTCCAATTGGAAGGAAATGTACTAGTAGTAATAATAGTATTAAAAAGATGCGTGATATAAGGTAGTAGTAACGGAAGAAGAATAGCAACAAACTTGGGATGCATTTTATCACTTCCAACTGCATGGGATTTAATAGCCATGAAGGCAGAATACACGTCAAGTTGGCTAACACAAGTAAACCCAAAGCAGCCGCTGAAATTATTATCCGTGGGCCTAGTAGAACTATAAAAGCTCAAGTTAGCTGGTTGAACAGGCAAATCAGTAAAAGTCTTATTTAATTCATCTGCGTTAACATGGTTAAGGTTAGGAGCACCTTTTTCCTTACCAACTCCGATTTCGCGAATTGTTTTCCAAGTTTTCCCAGAGTCAAGAGCGGATTCAAATCGTTTGGAGTAGTAATCCCTTTTGGCATTACCTATTTTGATATTAACAGTTCTTCTGGCTACACGGTAATTCCGATGTAGCTCAGAAGTTCTAAAACGTTTCCATCTGGCATAAGCAATACCCCGTTGAGCGATAGACTGTGCAATTGCATAAGAGAACCATGGCTTGGACTTGTTAGGTAAGATACAAGTTTTAACGGGAACAGTACTATTAAAAAGATTGAATATATTTGCTTCCAAAAAATTTAATTGTTCGTCCACAGAAGGCATGTAATATAAACTATCCCAATTGATATTATAAAACTCATTAAACAAAGCATTGCAGTTAATACCTTTAAAATTTCTGTAACTGAATGAGGCCCTCTCTGATTGGGTAGTAAAAAAATAAGTAAGAAATATCAAATCATGTCTAGAGAAACAGGAAGCAGAAACTTGACTATTAAAGTTGACTTTAGACATATTACATACAAAGAATAGATCCAAAAGAGTAGTACTAGTGTTGGTGAAGTGGGTTGGGTTTGTTGAGTTGACAGGAAAGAGACCAATAGAGGGCATGTCATTTGTTAAATTCGAATCACTAATAATATTAGAGTTAAAGTCACCCGCAATTATTATGTCATTATAAGCTTCTGAGATAGTTTCCAAAATTTGCAAAAAGTTATCAAGAGGTACTTGCTTGTTAGGTCTATAGACACAACCAACTAGCATCTTCGCGGCAGGTGAGAAAACTTCAATAAACAAAAACTCAACTCTGTCCCCGTTGTCGGACTTAATAAGGAGCCTACATGAAATAGTGTTTTTGACGAAAATAGCAACACCCCCAGCTTTTCCAACACGATCCGCTCTAAAAACACTGTATCCGTGTAAACGTATAAAATTGTCGGCAGTATCCACGCCAAGTCAAGTTTCAGAAACACAAATGACATCAACATTTGAATTTTCGAAAACCAATCTGAATTCATCAATTTAATTGTTAATGCTCTGAGCATTATTATGAACAATCTTTAAACCTTCTGCTCGCTTGGCAAAAACTTTTACCATGTTCATGGTTGTGTCCTTGGAATTCCCACCTGCAATTAAACAATTGGTCATAACAGTAACGAAAAAATCAATAGCACGAAAGCAACACAATGACAGTTGAAATAAATTACGAACAATTTAAAAGACCGATAATTGAAATATTGGTTTGATCGAATTAAATATATAATGGTTAGGCTAATGGTAAGAACGTATAATATGTATGTAGTCTTAATAATAGAAATAAAAATTATCATAACTATAATATAATTTGGCTTACTGACGAAAAAACTGATTGAGATGTTCAAGGGCCTCGATTTTAGTTGGTGCATCCGACTCAGTTACCTTAATAAAAACAATACCCCTCAGAGTAAATGCAGTAGAAATCTGTTTTTGTTTTTTCAATTTGAGAGCATTTTTGAGGATGGCATAGTTAGATGGTGTAAGATTCTCGTTGATGAAAAACTGCACGACACTGTCGTACCCTGCGTGGCGCATCCGAAGCAATGTCCGGGTTTTACGACGAAAAGAAGCCAAGGATTTAAGAAAATAATTCTTTTCGTATGGATAATTAAGTCTTACAATAATTGGTGGATTATCGACATCTCGAATATTATTGAAATGTTCAACCCGAAATATTGTTTTTACTGGGGGCATAGAGATGTTAAGAGAATCGCATATATTCCCAAAAATATTATTAAGATTTTCACCACTATTATAAGGTAGACCAGTAATTCGTAAATCCGCAGCCACTACAGAATTTTCTTGTTTTAAGATTTTTTCATTTAGTATTTTCAACTCTTCTTTGAGCTGAACGACCTCAGAACTCATGGTTTCAACATTGTTGACTCTTTCCGCTAGCTCACTAATTTCATCTTTAATATCTGACATTATTTCATTTTTAAACACTTCAAACTTCTTATCAATTTCAGACATCATGCTGATTTTAAACTCGTTGAACATGGATTTGATTACCTCGGATTGTTCACGTATATACGCGTTTCGTTTGCCAAATTGGTTGTCTAGCCAGTTAAATAGTCTGGTACCCGAAATATTGGATTCAGGAAACACCAACTCCGAAAAACTAACATTATGGGAAGACCCAGAACTAAAATCAGCGCCACGAGCAGCTCTTTTTGAACACCTTTTAGTTGACATTACTAGGCAAAGGTTATTGCTAAACACTTTTTAAAGATCAAGATTTTAGGTTATAAGAGAATCACCAGTGTACCCCAAAAAAGTTTGATATAAAAGTAATTTAGTGTATATAATCAATGTTTAAAAGTAAATAAATATTTGCTTCGGTAGTTGTGACCAATATTGTAGTTTTTGAATCTAACTGACAAGTTGTTATTGATTGAGGTAGTTGTCAATGCTGCTAACGAAAGCTTAATACATAAGATCCAAAAACTTATGGTTGTTGTCTAAGATATAAATTTAAGAAGAGCTTTTAGAAAGTTTCATTTAAGTATACCAATGTCACCGTGATGTTGCTAACGTTCTGAGAATGTATCACAATAATAATATGTAAATATGTAAGGTTATAAAAAGTATAAGTCATTTATTTTTATTATTGTTAATGCTTTCCGTTAATCTTCTATTTAGCAGCTCACAATTTATATTAATAATTTGATATTAAATCACAGTGCACGCCAATTTATCAGTGCTTTTTCAAACAAAGCACTTTAAGTTATACTTAACAAAGCTTTTGTGTTTTTTTAAGTTCGTTTAACTATTTAATTTATGGAAAAATAGACACAGCACAAATTTAACAAAAAATACACGTCTGTATGTATGTACATATGTATGTATGTTTGAATTTTATAGCTGGCCACACCAGTGGACCGATTTTTTTGAAAATTTTTCAGGGAGTTATCTCAAGTCTGGAAGGAACAATAGGCTACTTTTTTTTTGAAAACTATTGCTGCCACGCCCACAATACGCCCATCTGTGTGGGAAGGTTAGGTTATGAATGGCCTAACAAAATTACCCAAGGCCATATTGATCAAACGCGTAGAGCTAAATACATGAAATTTATAACACGTGTTATGCTTTACATGTTTGTTTAAATGCATATGAATTTTTAAACATTGGGCCCGTAAAGGGATAAAAAAGGGACAAAATGGAAAAAAATCTGTAACCTACTATCTCTTGATGTTTATAAGATAGAAACAAAATTTGAAAAGTTTAGCGTTTTCCTTAAGAAATAAACAGACAGGTATCTGGAGTTTTTTTTAATTTTGGTCCGAAAGGCCGAAAAAAGGGGTTAAAATTATATTTTGGTACTTTTTGTTACTTTTAAACCAATAAAGATAGAAAAATTTTTCAAATTGCGTTCGATAGGTCTAACAAAAATATGATTACGTTTTTCGTACTTTTTTTTTTAATTATGGGCCCAAAGGGGAAAAAAAGGGTTAAAAATATATTTTGATTTTTTAATGCGTTTTTTGTAACTTTTAAACCAATAAAGATAGAAACGTTATTCAAATTAAGTGTAACAGGCCTAAAAAATATGAGTACGTTTTTAGATACTTGTTTAATTATTAGACCCTAAGGGTTAAAATTATGTTTTAGTACTTTTTGTAACTTTAAAATCAATTATGATAGAAACATAATTTAAATTCCTCTTCCAGACCGATTTTTGGAAATTAGTTCGCACGTAAACGGCTTTTAAAGTTAAAATTTTGAAGGTAAAAAAGTGGGCGGTGGTACGCATATAAAAGTTAAACTTTTTATGCTGGTACTTTTATTGCACTGATTTTTTAAAATTGGCACACATATAGAAGGCCTCTAATTCTGAAATTCTTAAGGACAAAAATGGAGGATTGCAGCGCCCACAAAAATTTGAGTTTTATGAAGCTCAAAAATAGACCGATAATGTTTATTTTCGGTACGAAAATGGGTGGCATAAAGATAGACAAACGTGCAAAATTATGTGACGATAAGGCCATATTTGAGCCAGTTATAGCCCAAAACGCTTAATTTGGGAGGACATTTGTATGGGAGCTCTGTCAAAAAATTAACTGATCATCACCACAAACAACATGCCTTTTCTTATGCCAAAAAACTTATCTGTTCCAAATTTCATCGAAATATCTGCAAAAATGCGGCCTCTACTTTGTTTACAAGAATACATTAACTCCCAGCCGGACGGATGGACTGACAGCTTTTAATCAACTCAGGAAGTGATTCTGTGTCGATCGGTATAATTGGAGGTGGGTCTCAGACCTTTTTCTTTGGTGAGGTACAAAAATTTGCACAAAAGCATAATAAAATTTGGATATAACAATATAAGAGAAGTTTGAACTTCTTTTGAAAAATATTTGAAATGTGATCCCTGTATCTATCTATTATATAAAGAAGGGGTGTATGTATGTATGTATGTATGTATGTATGTATGTATGTATGTATGTATGTATGTATGTATGTATGTATGTATGTATGTATGTATGTGTATTTTATAGCTGGCCACACCAGTGGACCGATTTTTTTGAAATTTTTACAGGGAGTTATTTCAAGTCTGGAAGGAACAATAGGCTACTTTGTTTTTGGAAACTTTTGCTGCCACGCCCACAATACGCCCATTTGTGTGGGAAGGTTAGGTTATGAATTGCCTAACAAAATTACCCAAGGCCATATTGATCAAACGCGTAGAGCTAAATACATGAAATGTATAATACGTGTTAAGCTTTACATGTTTGTTTAAATGCACATAAATTTTTAAACATTGGGCCGGTAAAGGGATAAAAAGGGGATAAAAGATAGAAACAAAACTAAAAAAGTTAAGCGTTTCCCTTAAGAAATAAGCAGACAGGTATCTGGAGTTTTTTTATAAATTTTTAGCCGAAAGGGCGAAAAAAGGGGCTAAAATTATATTTTGGTACTTTTTGGTACTTTTTGTTACTTTTAAACCAATAGAGATAGAAAAATTTTTCAAATTGCGTTCGATAGGTCTTACATAAATATAATTACATTTTTCGTACTTTTTTTAAATTTTGGACGCAAAGGGGAGAAAAGGGTTAAACATATATTTTGACTTTTTTATGCCTTTTTTGTAACTTTTAAACCAATAAAGATAGAAATATTATTCAAGTTAAGTGTGACAGGCCTAAAAAAAATGAGTACGTTTTTAGATACTTTTTTAATTATTAGACCTTAAGGGGAAGGAAGAAAGGGTTAAAATTATGTTTTAGTACTTTTTGTAACTTTAAAATCAATTAAGAAACATAATTTAAATTACTCTTCCAGACCGATTTTTGGAAATTAGTGCGCACATAAACGGCTTCTAAAGTTAAAATTTGGAAGGTAAAAAAGTGGGCGGTGCCACGCCCATAAAATTTAAACTTTTTATACTGGTACTTTTATTGCACCAATTTTTTAAACTTGGCACACATATAGAAGGCCTCTAATTCTGAGATTCTAAAGGACAAAAATGGAGGGTTGCAGCGCGCACAAAAATTTAAGTTTTCATACTGGTTCTTCTATTGTTGCGATTTTTATGAAGCTCAAAAATAGACCGATAATGTTTATTTTCGGTACAAAAATGGGTGGCCTAAAGATAGACAAACGTGCAAAGCTATGTGAAGATAAGGCCATATTTTAGCATGTTATAGCCCAAAACGCTTAATCCGGGAGGACATTTGTATGGGAGCTCTGTCGAAAAATTACCTGATCATCACCACAAGCAACGTGCTTTTTTCTTATGCCAAAAAACTTCTCTGTTCCAAATTTCATTGAAATATCTCCAAAAATGCGGCCTCTACTTTGTTCACAAGAATACATTAAGTCCCAGCCGGACGGATGGACTGACATGTTTTAATCGACTCAGGAAGTGATTCTGTGTCGATCGGTATAATTGGAGGTGGGTCTCGGACCTTTCTCTTTGGTGAGGTACAAATATTTGCACAAAAGGATAATAAAATTTGGGTATAACAATATAAGAGAAGTTTGAACTTCTTTTGAAAAATATTTGAAATGTGATCCCCATATCTATTATATAAAGAAGGGGTGTATGTATGTATGTATGTATGTATGTATGTATGTATGTATGTATGTATGTATGTATGTATGTATGTATGTATGTATGTATGTATGTATGTATGTATGTATGTATGTATGTATGTATGTATGTATGTATGTATGTATGTATGTATGTATGTATGTATGTATGTATGTATGTATGTATGTATGTATGTATGTATGTATGTATGTATGTATGTATGTATGTATTTATGTATGTATGTATGTATGTATGCATGTATGTATGTATGTATGTATGTATGTATGCTTGTATGTATGTATGTTTGTATTTTATAGATGGCCAGACCAGTGTACTGATTTTTTTGAAATTTTTACAGGAAGTTCGTCCAAGCCTGGAAGAAACAATAGGCTACTTTTTTGAGAATTATTAAATACAGATACATTTTTAGAAATTCGGCCCGTAAAGGGATAAAAAGGGGGCAAAAAGGGAAAAATCTGCAACCTTCTATCTTCTGAAGTATATAAGATAGAAACAATATTTAAAAAGATTTGCGTTTTCCTTAAGAACTAAACAGACAGGTATCTGGTGTTTTTTTTTAATTTTGGACTGAAAGGGAAAAAATAGGTTTAAAATATATTTTGGTACTTTTGGGTACTTTTAGTTACTTTTAAACCAATAAAGATAAAAACATTATTTAAATTGCATTTGATAGGTCTTAAAAATATGATTACGTTTTTCGTACTTTTTTAAATTTTTGACCCAAAAGGGAAAAAAAGTGTTAAAAATATATTTTGATTTATTTAGGCGTTTTTTGTAACTTTTAAACCAATAAAGATAGGAAGATTATTCAAATTCAGTTCGACAGGCCTGAAAATATTAGTTCGGTTTTGGGTCCTTTTTTAGTTATTGGACCCTAAAGGGAAAAAGGGTTAAAATTATGTTTAAGTACTTTTTGTAACTTTAGAACCACCATTACAGATAGAAAAATTATTTAAATTGCATTCGTCAGGTTACCAAAATATGTTAATATTTTTATATGTTAATTAAAGAGTAGGGCTGACTTATAATTTGTTTCAACTTAAGTGGGGCAACCAGTAAATTAAAAAAATATATAAATGCTTTTATTTATATTTTGGTAATTTACTATGATTGGTGTAGCGAAGCACACCGGGGCTTAGCTAGTATATTATAAAATCAAGGTGTAAGTTTGTTTGTTTGTATGTTTGTTTGTCACGCAATCACGCCTAAACGGCTGGACCGATTTTCATGAAATTTGGACTGTAAATACCTCAAAGCCTTGGGTGTGCGATAGGCTATACCTTTTTGGAAAAGGGAGGTGCCACGCCCACAGCACTTCAAATCTAACTGTACTTCTACTGCAAAAAAATAACTTTTAATACTGGTGCATATGTTGCACCGATTTTTTCAAAATTTTGTACACATTTATAAGGCCTCTAACGGAAAAAAATTTTAAGGCAAAAATGGAGGCGGGACCACGCCCCCAAAAACAAAAATTATATGAAAGGCACTTATTCCAGACCGATTTTTTGCGAAGTTAGTTCGCATATAAACGGCTTCTAAAGTTAAAAGTTTGGGGGTAATAAAGTGGGCGGTACCACGCCTACAAAAATTAAACTTTTTTTGCTGGTACTTTTATTGCACCGATTTTTTTTAAACTTGGCACACATACAGAAGGCCTCTAATTCTGAAATTCTAAAGGACACAAGCTAGCGGTTGTTGCGCCCACAAAAATTTTAGTCTTCATGCTGGTTCTTCTATTGTTGCAATTTTTAAGAATCTCAAAAATTTACCAATAATTTTTATTTTCGGTACAATAATTAGTGGCACAAAGACGGACAAACGTGCAAAGTTTTGTGAAGTTAGAGCAATATTTGAGCCAGTTATAGCCTAAAACGCTTAATCCGGGAGGACATTTGTATGGGAGCTAGGTCAAAAAATTAACCGATCATCACCACAAACAACGTGCTTTTTTCCTATGCCAAAAAACACATCTGTTCCAAATTTCATCGAAATATCTGCAAAAGTGCGGTCTCTACTCTGTTCAAAAGAATACATTAACTCCAAGCCGGACTGAGGGACCGACATGTTTTAACGACTCAGGAAGTGATTCTGTTTCGATCGGTATAACTAGAGGTAGGTCTGAGACCTTTACTTTTGTAGGGTATAAATATTTGTACAAAAACATAATCAAATTTGCGTATAACAATATAAATGAACTTTAAACTCCTTTTGAAAAACACTTTAAATGTAATCCCTATATCTATTATATAAAGAAGGGATGTATGTATGTAAGTATGTATGTATGTATGTATGTATGTATGTATGTATGTATGTATGCATGTATGTATGTATGTATGTATGTATGTATGTATGTATGTATGTATGTTTGTATTTTATCGCTGGCCACACCAGTGGATCGATTTTTGTTAAATTTTTACAGAGTGTTACTTCAAGTCTGAAAGGAACAATAGGCTACTTTTTTTTTGGAAATTATTGCTGCCACGCCCACACTACGCCCATTTGTGTGGGAAGGTCAAGTAACAAAATTACCCAGAGCCATACTGCTCAAAAGCGTATAGCTAAATACCTGAAATTTACAACACGTGTTAAGTTTTACATGTTTGTTTAAATGCACATGGGCCCGTAAAGGGATAAAAAGGGGACAAAAAGGGAAAAATCGGTAACCTACTATCTCTTGATGTACATAAGATAGAAACAAAATTTAAAAACTTTAGCGTTTTCCTTAAGAAATAAACAGACAGGTATCTGGAGTTTTTTTAAAATTATGGTCCGAAAGGCCGAAAAAAGGGGTTTAAACCAATAAAGATAGAAAAAATTTTAAAATTGCGTTCGATAGGTCTTACAAAAATATGATTACGTTTTTCGTACTTTTTTTTAATTTTGGGCCCAAAGGGGGAAAAAAGGGTTAAAAATATATTTTGATTTTTTTATTCGTTTTTTTGTAACTTTTAAACCAATAACGATAGGAACATTATTCAAATGAAGTGTAACAGGCCTAAAAAATATGAGATACTTTTTAATTTTATAGACCCTAAGGGGAAGAAAGGGTTAAATTTATGTTTTAGTACTTTTTGTAACTTTAAAATCAATTATGATAGAAACATAATTTCAATTGCTCTTCGAGACCGATTTTTGGAAATTAGTTCGCACGTAAACGGCTTTTAAAGTTAAAATTTTGAAAGTAAAAAAGTGGGCGGTGCCACGCCCATAAAAGTTAAACTTTTTATGCTGGTACTTTTATTGCACTGATTTTTTAAAATTGGCACACATATAGAAGGCCTCTAATTCCGAAGTTCTAAAGGACAAAAATGGAGGATTGCAGCGCCCACAAAAATGTAAGTTTTCAAACTGGTTCTTCTATTGTTGCGATTTTTATGAAGCTCAAAAATAGACCGATAATGTTTATTTTCGGTACAAAAATGGGTGGCATAAAGATAGACAAACGTGCAAAATTATGTGAAGATAAGGCCATATTCTAGCCAGTTATAGCCCAAAACGCTTAATCCGGGAGGACATTTGTATGAGAGCTCTGTCAAAAAATTAACTGATCACCACCACAATCAACACGTTTTTTTCTTATGCCAAAAAACTTATCTGTTCCAAATTTCATCGAAATATCTGCAAAAATGCGGTCTCTACTTTGTTTACAAGAATACATTAACTCCTAGCCGGACGGATGGACTGACAGGTTTTAATCGGCTCAGGAAGTGATTCTGTGTCGATCGGTATAATTGGAGGTGGGTCTCAGACCTTTTTCTTTGGTGAGGTACAAAAATTTGCACAAAAGCATAATAAAATTTGGATATAACAATATAAGAGAAATTTGAACTTCTTTTGAAAAATATTTGAAATGTGATCCCTGTATCTATATTATATAAAGTAAGGTTGTATGTATGTATGTATGTATGTATGTATGTATGTATGTATGTATGTATGTATGTATGTATGTATGTATGTACATATGTATGTATGTTTGTAATTTATAGCTGTCCACACCAGTGGATCGATTTTTTGGAAATTTTTACAGCGGGTTACTTCAAGCCTGGAAGAAACAACTGGCAAGTTTTTTTTTGGAAATCTTTGCTGCCGCGCCCACAATACGCCCATTTGTGTGGGAAGGTCTTATTATGAATTGCCTAACCAAATTACCCAAAGCCATACTGATCAAACGCGTAGAGCTAAATACATGTTTGTTTAAATACATACGAATTTTTAGAAATTGGGCCCGTAAAGGGATAAAAAGGGGACAAAAAAGGAAAAACCTGTAGCCTACTATCTTTTGATGTATATAAGAGAGAAACAAAATTTTTTTGTTTTGCGTTTTCCTTAAGAAACAAACAGACAGGTATCTGGAGTTTTTTTTTCATTTTGGTACTTTTTGGTATTTTTTGTTACTTTTAAACCAATAAAGATATAAACATTATTCAAATTGCGTTCGATAGGTCTTAAAAAATATTATTACGTTTTCCGTACTTTTTTAATTTTGGACCCAAAAGGGGAAAACAGGGTTAAAAATATATTTTGATTTTTTTATGCGTTTTTTGTTACTTTTCAACCAATAAAGATAGAAACATAATTCAAATTGGATGCGACAGGCCTAAAAAATATGAGTACGGTTTTTGGTCTTTTTTGAATAATTGGACTCTTAGGGGGAAAAAAGGTTAAAATTATGTTTTAGTACTTTTCGTAACTTTAAAACCAATGAAGGTAGAAACATAATATATATTGCATTCGTCAGGTTACCAAAAAATTTTAATATGTTAATAAGGGGCTGAGATTATATATAAAAGTTTATAAATAATTTTTGCTTATTAAAGCTTTCTGAATATCTCCAAAACTGTAAGCCTGGTAAATTTCCAATTTTTATGTGCTTAGTAAATAGTAGGGCTGACTTATTATTTATTACAACTTATGTGGGGCAACCAATAAATTAAAAAATATGTAAATTCTTTTGTTTACATATTTTAATAATTTTACTATGATTGGGGTAGCGAAGCACACCAGGGCTTAGCTAGTATATTATAAAATCAAGGTGTAAGTTTGTTTGTCTGTCACGCAATCACGCCTAAACGGCTGGACCGTTTTTCATAAAATTTGGAATGTAAATACCTTAAAGCCTTGGGTGTGCGATAGGCTATACGTTATTTGAAAAAGGGGAGGTCCCACGCCCACAGCACTTCAAATCTAACTGTACTTCTACTGCAAAAAAATAACTTTTAATACTGGTGCATATGTTGCACCGATTTTTTCAAAATTTTGTACACATTTATAAGGCCTCTAACGGAAAAAAATTTTAAGGCAAAAATGGAGGCGGGACCACGCCCCCAAAAACAAAAATTATATGAAAGGCACTTATTCCAGACCGATTTTTTGCGAAGTTAGTTCGCATATAAACGGCTTCTAAAGTTAAAAGTTTGGGGGTAATAAAGTGGGCGGTACCACGCCTACAAAAATTAAACTTTTTTTGCTGGTACTTTTATTGCACCGATTTTTTTTAAACTTGGCACACATACAGAAGGCCTCTTATTCTGATATTCTAAAGGACACAAGCTAGCGGTTGTTGCGCCCACAAAAATTTTAGTCTTCATGCTGGTTCTTCTATTGTGAATCTCAAAAATTTACCAATAATTTTTATTTTCGGTACAATAATTAGTGGCACAAAAATGGACAAACGTGCAAAGTTATGTGAATATAGAGCAATATTTGAGCCTGTTATAGCCTAAAACGCTTAATCCGGGAGGACATTTGTATGGGAGCTAGGTCAAAAAATTAACCGATCATCACCACAAACAACATGCTTTTTTCCTATGCCAAAAAACACATCTGTTCCAAATTTCATCGAAATATCTGCAAAAATGCGGTCTCTACTCTGTTCAAAAGAATACATTAACTCCAACCGGGACTGACGGACCGACATGTTTAAATCGACTCAGGAAGTGATTCTGTGTCGATCGGTATAATTAGAGGTAGGTCTGAGACCTTTAATTTTGTAGGGTATAAATATTTGTACAAAAACATAATCAAATTTGCGTATAACAATATAAGAGAACTCTAAACTCCTTTTAAAAAACACTTGAAATGTAATCCCTATATCTATTATATAAAGAAGGGGTGTGTGGGTATGTATGTATGTATGTTTGTATTTTATAGCTGGCCACACCAGTGGATCGATTTTTGTGAAATTTTTACAGAGTGTTACTTCAAGTCTAAAAGGAACAATAGGCTACTTTTTTTTTGGAAATTATTGCTGCCACGCCCACACTACGCCCATTTGTGTGGGAAGGTCAAGTAACAAAATTACCCAGAGCCATACTGCTCAAACGCGTGGAACTAAATACCTGAAATTTACAACACGTGTTAAGCTTTACATGTTTGTTTAAATGCACATGAATTTTTAAACATTGGGCCCGTAAAGGGATAAAAAGGGGACAAAAAGGGAAAAATCGGTAACCTACTATCTCTTGATGTCTATAAGATAGAAACAAAATTTAAAAAGTTTAGCGTTTTCCTTAAGAAATAAACAGACAGGTATCTGGAGTTTTTTTTTTAAATTATGGCCCGAAAGGCCGAAAAAAGGGGTTAAAATTATATTTTGGTACTTTTTGGTACATTTTG
Organism: Melanophora roralis; assembly: GCA_963583895.1. Lineage (NCBI taxonomy): Eukaryota > Metazoa > Arthropoda > Insecta > Diptera > Rhinophoridae > Melanophora > Melanophora roralis. Next base: position 41,692,944 of record OY757188.1, read on the forward strand.
TTACTTTTAAACCAATAAAGATAGAAAAATTTTTCAAATTGCGTTCGATAGGTCTTACAAAAATATGATTAAGTTTTTCGTACTTTTTTTTAATTTTGGGCCCAAAGGGGGAAAAAAGGGTCAAAAATATATTTTGATTTTTTTATTCGTTTTTTGTAACTTTTAAACCAATAACGATAGGAACATTATTCAAATTAAGTGTAACAGGCCTAAAAAATATGAGTACATTTTTAGATACTTTTTTAATTTTATAGACCCTAAGGGGAAGAAAGGGTTAAAATTATGTTTTAGTACTTTTTGTAACTTTAAAATCAATTATGATAGAAACATAATTTCAATTGCTTTTCGAGACCGATTTTTGGAAATTAGTTCGCACGTAAACGGCTTTTAAAGTTAAAATTTTGAAGGTAAAAAAGTGGGTGGTGCCACGCCCATAAAAGTTAAACTTTTTATGCTGGTACTTTTATTGCACTGATTTTTTAAAATTGGCACACATATAGAAGGCCTCTAATTCCGAAGTTCTAAAGGACAAAAATGGAGGATTGCAGCGCCCACAAAAATGTAAGTTTTCAAACTGGTTCTTCTATTGTTGCGATTTTTATGAAGCTCAAAAATATACCGATAATGTTTATTATCGGTACAAAAACGGATGGCATAAAGATAGACAAACGTGCAAAATTATGTGAAGATAAGGCCATATTCTAGCCAGTTATAGCCCAAAACGCTTAATCCGGGAGGACATTTGTATAGGAGCTCTGTCAAAAAATTAACTGATCATCACCACAAACAACATGCTTTTTTCTTATGCCAAAAAACTTATCTGTTCCAAATTTCATCGAAATATCTGCAAAAATGCGATCTCTACTTTGTTTACAAGAATACATTAATAAGGCTGAATTCCAAAACGCAGTTTGCTTTGCATTACAAAATTTCAAGTTTTTCCTGAAAGCAAAGATAAGGTTTTTGATAATATATTTTACTTCCAAATGAGTGTTTGCAGCTATAATAATGTCCTGAAGGCAAAAAACGTTGTCAAAATTGTAAGGAGTGTATAAGGGAAGAAGTTGAAAATTTGTAATGCAAAGCAAACTGCGTTTTGGAATCCCGCCTAACTCCCAGCCGGACGGATGGACTGACAGGTTTCAATCGACGCAGGAAGTAACTCTGTGTCGATCGGTATAATTGGAGGTGGGTCTCAGACCTTTTTCTTTGGTGAGGTACAAAAATTTGCACAAAAGCATAATAAAATTTCGATATAACAATATAAGAGAAATTTGAACTTCTTTTGAAAAATATTTGAAATGTGATCCCTGTATCTATATTATATAAAGAAAGGTTGTATGTATGTATGTATGTATGTATGTATGTATGTATGTATGTATGTATGTATGTATGTATGTATGTATGTATGTATGTATGTATGTATGTATGTATGTATGTATGTATGTATGTATGTATGTATGTATGTATGTATGTATGTATGTATGTATGTATGTATGTATGTATGTATGTATGTATGTATGTTTGTAATTTATAGCTGTCCACACCAGTGAATCGATTTTTTTGAAATTTTTACAGCGAGTTACTTCAAGTCTGGAAGAAACAATTTGCAAGTTTTTTTTGGAAATCTTTGCTGCCGCGCCCACACTACGCCCATTTGTGTGGGAAGGTCTGATTATAAATTGCCTAACCAAATTACCCAAAGCCATACTGATCAAACGCGTAGAGCTAAATACATGTTTGCTTAAATACATACGAATTTTTAGAAATTAGGCCCGTAAAGGGATAAAAAGGGGACAAAAAAGGAAAAACCTGTAGCCTACTATCTTTTGATGTATATAAGATAGAAACAAAATTTAAAAAGTTTTGCGTTTTCCTTAAGAAACAAACAGACAGGTATCTGGAGTTTTTTTTTTCATTTTAGTCCGAAATGGGGGAAAAAGGGGCTAAAATTATCTTTTGGTACTTTTTGGTATTTTTTGTTACTTTTAAACCAATAAAGATATAAACATTATTCAAATTGCGTTCGATAGGTCTTAAAAAAATATTATTACGTTTTCCGTACTTTTTTGATTTTGGACCCAAAATGGGAAAACAGGGTTAAAAATATATTTTGATTTTTTTTATGCGTTTTTTGTTGCTTTTCAAGCAATAAAGATGGAAACATAATTCAAATTGGATGCGACAGGCCTAAAAAATATGAAGGTAGAAACATTATTTAAATTGCATTCGTCAGGTTACCAAAAAATGTTAATATGTTAATAAGAGGCTGAGATTATATATAGAAGTTTATAAATAATTTTTGCTTATTAAAGCTTTCTGAATATCTCCAAAACTGTAAGCCTGGTAAATTTCCAATTTTAATGTGCTTAGTAAATAGTAGAGCTGACTTATTATTATTAATTGCAACTTATGTGGGGCAACCAATAAATTAAAATATATGTAAATTCTTTTGTTTACATATTTTAATAATTTTACTATGGTTGGGGTAGCGAAGCACACCGGGGCTTAGCTAGTATATTATAAAATCAAGGTGTAAGTTTGTTTGTTTGTTTGTTTGTCACGCAATCACGCCTAAACGGCTGGACCGTTTTTCATAAAATTTGGAATGTAAATACCTTAAAGCCTTGGGTGTGCGATAGGCTATACGTTATTTGAAAAAGGGGAGGTGCCACGCCCACAGCACTTCAAATCTAACTGTACATCTACTGCAAAAAAATAACTTTTAATACTGGTGCATATGTTGCACCGATATTTTCAAAATTTTGTACACATTTATAAGGCCTCTAATGGAAAAAAATTTTAAGGCAAAAAAGGAGGCGGGACCACGCCCCCAAAAACAAAAATTATATGATAGGCACTTATTCCAGACCGATTTTTTTTAAATTAGTTCGCAAATAAACGGCTTCTTAAGTTAAAATTTTGGAGGTAAAAAAGTGGGCGGTACCACGCCCACAAAAATTAAACTTTTTTTGCTGGTACTTTTATTGCACTGATTTTTTTTTAAACTTGGTACACATATAGAAGGCCTCTAATTCTGAAATTCTAAAGGACACAAGCTAGGGGTAGTTGCGCCCACAAAAATTTAAGTCTTCATGCTGGTTCTTCTATTGTGAATCTCAAAAATTTACCAATAATTTTTATTTTCGGTACAATAATTAGTGGCACAAAAATGGACAAACGTGCAAAGTTATGTGAATATAGAGCAATATTTAAGCCTGTTATAGCCTAAAACGCTTAATCCGGGAGGACATTTGTATGGGAGCTAGGTCAAAAAATTAACCGATCATCACCACAAACAACATGCTTTTTTCCTATGCCAAAAAACACATCTGTTCCAAATTTCATCGAAATATCTGCAAAAATGCGGTCTCTACTCTGTTCAAAAGAATACATTAACTCCAACCGGGACTGACGGACCGACATGTTTTAATCGACTCAGGGAGTGATTCTGTGTCGATCGGTATAATTAGAGGTAGGTCTGAGACCTTTACTTTTGTAGGGTATAAATATTTGTACAAAAACATAATCAAATTTGGGTATAACAATATAAGAGAACTTTAAACTCCTTTTGAAAAACACTTGAAATGTAATTATACTATAAATTAAGAACGATTGATATATACAGGGTGTCCCCCGGCAAGGTATACTAATTTATTTTACCGCCATTTTGGTAAACGTTGGTCTTGACATTTCGTATTTTGCAGTCGTGAAGTAGAGACATGGCAAATTTATTATGAAAAAATATTCAGTAACCCAACGTGTTTTAATCAATAAAACATGACAACCCCGATTTTCATGAAAAAAAATAATGAGTGCCGAGGCATATTTTCATTTGAGTGGATATGTCAATAACCAAAATAGTCGGTTCTGGGTAATAGAAACCCCTCAAATTATCCATCAGTCGATTTTGCATCCATTAAAAGTGGAAGTCTGGTGTGCAATTTGGTCAGGAGGAATCAATGGAGCTTACTTTTTTAAAACTGAAAACGGCGTAATGGGAAGCGATATCCTGATATGATTGAAAACTTTTTAATTTGCAATTTGGTCAGGAGGAATCATTGGAGCTTACTTTTTTAAAACTGAAAACGGCGTAATGGGAAGCGATATCCTGATATTATTGAAAACTTTTTATTTAATTTAAGAAATGGTGATGATTGTTCATATATTCACAATTATTTTTTTTTATTATTTTAACGTTTTATTGTATTAAATATTTCTCATCACATTGTATTTTGCTGACTTACGTTAGCTTTAATTATTTAGTTCTTGTTTGTTTGCTAGAGTTCTTTGCACCCTTCTGCTGAACAAGCAGAAGTGATCATTGCATGCAATGACCCACATAACGACATAAACGCCTGGTCAGCAACATACAATGTTCTTAGAGTTTATTAACTTTATTTTTTCTTTTAGAGTTTATTAACTTTATTAAGTCAACATTTTTTAGGTTGAAATTACTCAGCATTTTAAATTGTTCTTTGTTTTTAACTTTAATAATTAATTAATAGTATATAAGCCACAAAATTTAAATAAAAAAGCGAGAAGGTTTTTAAGAAGCAAACTAAAACGTGTTATTACTTTCTCCTCGCCATCAGTAACCAAGTTCCAAGTGCTTGAGTTACTAAATCTAATTGTCCTGGTGTTACTGCCTGAACAATTCCCCAAACGCTACTCGGCTCATCGCCTTGTAGAATAGGTTAAAACAATATAAGGTTAAACAAACTAGTTTAACCGAATTCAGTATCGGCTGAATTAAACATTGGTGACCCCGACGTGATTGTTTTTCTTCTGTTTGACAACTAGCCCTGCAGAAGTTGTAACCAAGTCCAAGTACTTGTGTTATACATTGAACCCTTCGTCCTGGTGGCACTACCTGGACAAGATCATACATACATCATCAATTAAAATTCACTACACTCTGTGAACAACAGAATGACCACCCCGATGGATCAACTCGCTACAGCCCAGCACTCGACAGGAGAAGTCATCCAAAATCTCATCAGGAACTTCAAAAAGGATTCTAATTCAAGGAAAACCTGGCATTACTATGAAGAACGACTCAGACGACTGGATGCAGCATGGGCGGAGTTTGAAATCGTCGACCACAAAATACGCTGTCTCGAGCAGCCTCCACTAGGCCACGAGTATTTCACGGAAGGTTACTACGATAAAATATCAGATCTTACCACCAGCTATCGGGAAATATTTGAAGCAGCTATGATGAAGGCTCCGAAGGCGTCAACAACGGACACTGATCAACAGATGACCATCAGTGCTCCTTTACCATCAGCTAGATCAGCGACGTCTAACGGCGGCGCATCTGCAACCTCTAATTCATTAGTGAAAAGGCAAAACGTCATGATGGCATCCCTTAAACGGCTACTCAGCACGGACCCATCAGAAACAAACATGCAGCTTAAAGAAAATTTATGGGCAAAAATTCAAGATTTGCATTTTACAATTTGGGAGGCCAGCGATGATCCCCTACAAGAAGGATATGACATGAATTCCTATGAAGATCTGGAGAAAATGGTCATTGAAAATTTCAAGCTATCTTCACACACTCCAGAGCAAGGTTTGGAACCTATGCAATACAGCGTTTTGCCACTGCCAAAAGTCACAATTCCAAAATTCAATGGGGATTATTTAAAGTGGAGGGCCTTTTACGACTTGTTTACACAACTAGTAGACAACCAACATATTCCTGCGGCACAAAAGATGTGGTACCTGAAATCAAACTTGGGGGGCGAAGCTGAAAGGTTAATAATCCATCTTTCAGCTACTGCCGAAAACTACAGAACCGCCTGGAATCTATTGCAAGACCGATACAATAATCAACGGGTGATTGTAACCACGCTTCTTCAACAGCTTTTAGATCAACCGAATGCTGGCCCGTCAGCTGCTGCTATCAAAACTTTGCATGACACGACACAAGAATGTCTACATGCACTTAACAATATCGGGATCGATACAACCTCGTGGGATCCCATGCTGTTTCACATACTGGTAAAAAAATTGGATCGTGGCACTCTTGTCCTGTATGAGAGGACCATCAGTAATCCAAAGGAATTACAACAAATCAAAGACCTTTTAAACTTTCTTGAAATCCGCTTCCAGTCCTTGGAAGCTATAACCCAGAAAGAAAAGTCATCAAAGGCATACGTCTCTGCTACAGCAGCAAAACAAGCAGAGGTCACGTGCCCACTATGCAAAAACGGCTCTCACCCACTGTATCGGTGTCAGAAGTTTCAACAACTATCAACACTCAACCGCCTGAGTTTCGTTCGGAACCAGAACCTTTGCGTCAATTGCTTAAAATCAGGACACACAGCAAAAACTTGCAAATCCGGACTATGCTCAACTTGTAAGAAAAGGCACAACTCGCTACTTCATCTGGAGAACAACACTCAATCACCAAAACAAGGATCACCGTGACTACTCCACCTGAAATAATTAAACGCAACATCAGTGAAGAGCCAACCAGTTCTCCAGAAGCATCGTCACTGGCGGCAGCAAACAGTCAACTATCCAACTCATACGTTCTTCTCAGCACAGCTCTAGTAAAAATCAAAACTGATACAATGGAGATGGAATGTCGCGCCTTACTTGACTCTGGGTCACAAGTAAATTTGATCACCGAACGCTTGGTAAAACGACTTAACATCGCTAAGCAGACGGCATCAGTAAACATCAACGGAATTGGTGATTCCAACACGAAAACACAACATCGAGTCAATGTTGCCTTGCAGTCTCGAATTAATGGGTTTTCAACGCGCCTGGAGGCACTCGTCTTGCCTCGAATCATCGCACCACAACCATCACAATTTATCGACATTAATAATTGGCCGCTACCAAAAAACCTGATGTTAGCTGACCCAGCATTTATTCGAGCAAATAAAATCGATATATTGCTAGGGGCAGAGCATTACCACCAACTGCTCGCAATTGGACAAATAAAACTATCCTCACAACTTCCAACTTTGCAGAACACAATTTTTGGTTGGATTGTAGCTGGAAAAATAAATAGCGAACATTCACCAAATGCATCTTGTGGAATATGCACTGAAGATGAAGGACTTGAAGCTTCCATTGCTCGACTCTGGGAACTAGATGAAGTCAAAACTAATAAAAGGCCACTGTCAATAGCCGACAGACAATGCGAAGAACACTTTGCCCAAAACACAACTAGAAACCATCAAAACCGTTTCGTAGTCAAGATACCATTTCGTGACAGGCCCAACACCCTAGGCGATTCACACACAATCGCTCTTAACCGATTTCTTGCTCTTGAACGTCGTCTTCAAAAGAATCCGGAATTAAAGACTAAATACACTGAGTTCATGGACGAGTATGAAGCGATGGGACACATGACAAAATGGGAATCAAAATCCATAAACTCTCCAAACTACTACATTCCACATCATTGCGTATTGCGGCCCGAAAGTTCAACCACCAAGCTCAGGGTAGTATTTGATGCATCGGCTAAAACCTCATCAGGATACTCCTTAAATGATCTGATGTTCACGGGACCAACATTACAAAGCGAACTTTTTTCCATACTCCTAAGGTTTCGAATGCCAAGATTTGTGTTTACCACTGACGTTGAAAAGATGTATAGACAGATATTGGTCGCCCCTGAAGATCGTCAATTCCAGTTCATCATTTGGAGAAAGGATCCAACAAGGCCCATTTCCTACTACCAACTCAACACCGTCACATACGGCACAAGAGCTGCTCCATATTTAGCAACAAAATGTCTAGAACAACAAGAAAACAGCATACAGTATCCCCTTGCTTCCCAATTTATTAAAGACAATTTCTACGTGGACGATGGTTTGGGCGGTTCAAACAGCTTAGCCACAGCACTACAATTGCAAGAGCAACTCGGGCACATTATGAAAAAGGGCGGCTTCACTTTACGTAAATGGTGTGCAAATCACCCACAGTTACTCCAGAATCTTCAACAAAGCGACTTGGAGGTAAACTTAGATTTTGAAAGCACAGAAGCCGACACCATCAAAACGTTGGGACTTGTTTGGCTGCCGAAGTCCGACAAACTGGGTATTAAGGTAAATCCTGGCAACATCAAGAGGATCACCAAGCGAACAGTAACGTCAGACCTTGCAAGGTTATTCGACCCTTTGGGGATTCTATCTCCCATCATAGTAGCGGCGAAAATGTTTATCCAAGAATTGTGGGAGTTAAAATTAGATTGGGATCAATCCTTGCCAGAATCACTGCACACTAAATGGATCACATTTCGCACAGATTTGAACGTATTAAAAACCCTTCAAATATCAAGACACATCTTCAAAGGAAAAAGTCCACCGACGCATCCGAAAAGGCTTATGGAGCTGCGGCTTACATTCGATCAGTTTTCAAAGATGGCACCATTATGGTCCACTTACTCTGTGCTAAATCCCGCATAGCTCCACTCAAACGGCAAACAAAGCACGATTGGAACTATGTGCAGCTACACTAGGAGCTCAACTAGCCACCAGAATCAGGTCTGATCTACGAATTACAAGCCCAGCATGGCTCTGGACTGACTCTGAAATTGTGCTCTCATGGATAAGTTCCTCGTCAGCATCATTTAACACATTCGTAGCAAATCGGATTTCAGCAATCCAAGAGGAAACCAAGGCAGAACAATGGCATCATGTTAACTCCAAGTGCAACCCAGCAGATCTGTTATCTCGTGGAATATCTCCAACAGCCCTTAAGGATTGCACTCTGTGGTTTTATGGTCCAACATTTCTTCATGGCGTGACAAAAGTGTGGCCACCAAGGTTCAACTTAAGTTCCAACAGTCCACCAAACCTCGAAAGAAAGGCAAGACTGCTTGAGTCACGAGCAATGACCACAATGGAATCTGACTTCGTTTACAAAATTAACCATAAAAATTCATTCCACCGTCTTCAACGGATTGTTGGATATATTCTGCGCTTCATTACCCACACCAGATGCAAAAAGCAGATGAGACAAACATCAAAGTTGATAACAACAATAGAACTCAGTCGAGCACTGGTCTCAATCGTGGCACAAATGCAAGCCTCAGAATTCAAACAAGAAATTCAACAACTTACCAAATACAAGGAGTTAAGAGGAACCAGCAACCTAAGCAATCTGTCACCGTTCTTAGACACAGATGGTCTAATCCGTGTTGGAGGTCGACTAGAAGCTTCACCGCTTCAATTTGACTCCAAACACCAGCTCTTGATTCCATATAACGACCCGATTGCAAGGCTAATCTTTGAAATGACCCACAACGACAACAAACAATGTGGTGCGCAAACACTCCTGGGGATAGTCAGACAAAGATTTTGGCCAATAAAAGGCAAAATTATGGCAAGAGCCACAGTGCATCGATGCACGACATGCAGCAGAGCCAAGCCTGAGCTATTCCACCAAATAATGGGCAACCTGCCATCAACACGTGTCACACCAGCCCGTGCCTTCATTAATACTGGAGTCGATTACTGTGGCCCAATCACCATTCATTATAAACTTCGGGGAAAACGACCACACAAGGCCTACATAGCTGTCTTTTGCTGCTTTGCTACAAAGGCAGTTCACTTGGAGCTGGTGAGCGACCTCACGACTGAGGCATTTATAGGTGCACTCAAACGGTTCATATCCCGGCGTGGACATTGTCAAAATTTATATTGCGACAATGCAACAAACTTCGTCGGCGCGAAAAACAAATTGCCTGAACTTTCCACAATAATACATTCTTCAGAAGCACAAGCAACTATTATGAATGCTTGCAGCAACAAGGGTATCCAATTTAATTTTATTCCACCAAGAGCACCACACTTTGGCGGCCTCTGGGAGGCAGCTGTTAAATCAGCGAAATATCTTCTTGTAAGAACATTGGGGAATGCATCCTTAACTTACGAAGAGCTAGAAACATTGGTCGTCGAGGTCGAAGCGATATTAAATTCCAGACCAATTTCACCAATGTCAAATGATCCTAATGACATAGGTGCGCTGACTCCAGGCCATTTTTTGATTGGCGAACCTCTAACGGCGCAAGTTGATGCTAACGCAACATCGGAAAGGACAAATTTAGCTACTCGTTGGAAATTAGTATCGGCCCTCAAACACAATTTCTGGGGAAGGTGGTCCCGAGACTACCTCAACGAATTGCAATACCGCAACAAGTGGAAGGAACAATCAAGAAATCTACAACCCGAAACTATAGTCATCCTCAAGGAAGATAACAGCCCAGTGATGAAATGGCCCTTAGGCCGAGTAATCAAAACCTACAAGGGAGATGATGGCATTGTCAGAGTGGCAGATGTTAAAACTACGTCAGGTATACTCAAAAGAGCAGTCCAGTATCTAGCACCACTTCCCCGAGAACCGATAGAAGACAAAAATGAAGGCAACTCTGAAGAGGAACCCTCTGAGCCTAAACCCAAAAGGGTACGGCTACCAGCGAGCAATCTAGGCCTGACGTTGTTGGCACTATTTCTTATATTTCCAATGATACTAGGAGGGCCAATTAATCATGTACAATTCGGGTTTAAGCTAGGAATTCATTTCGAGGAAGTGGGCTCGACTTACATATCAACAAGTCAGTGGAAGCTGGTGGTATACTATAATCTATCAGCATACTGGACTGACATGGGATTCTTAGGACAAGGAATCCACTCCTTGAACACACTATGTGACAAAATTGAACACAATACATCATGTCGCAACACATTAGAACATCTTCGACACGTTGAAACAGACCTGCGATTGGACAACAGATTGCTTCACCAAACAAGACAGAAAAGAGGTGCTGTTGATGTGATCGGGAATATTGCTCATTCATTGTTCGGAGTACTCGACTCTGAATACGCAGAAAAAATGTCAGCAATAATCTCAAACCTGCAAGAAAACGACTCACACATCTTAACCCTGATAAAAGAGCACACATCCATAATCAATTCAACCATGAATATTGTAAAGCAAGGCCTAACAGCCTCAAGGTTTAAGTTTGACCAGATTGTATCAAAAATAACTGAAATCAGAAGATACATTAACGCAAGAGTTATGTCAACTAAAGCTATCGCAGCTATTCAGCACAGGCATAATGCAATTTCTGCTTATTGCCAACAATTTGCAAAGGATACAAACCTATATTTTGGATGCTCTGACTGACACTCACTACGTAAAAATTCATCCGTTACTACTTACCCCACCTCAACTAGAAACTGAAATACAAACAATCAAAACCCACATACCTCAAACATTGAAGCTGCCAGCATCGGAATATGACCTACTAGATTTCTACAAATTAATGAAAATACAAGGTGGCCTCACTAGGGAACTTGCGGTGTTCAAGATAACTCTACCATTAATAGAACATGAAAGATTTACTCTGTACAACTTAGTCCCTGTTCCGACTGCTATAAATCATACCATGCTAACAATTGATGTCTGCAGTACGACAATAGCGATAAATCCAATCTCACGGCGTTACTTCCCAGTATCATCAGCGCAGTTAAAAGGATGCGATCCGGTCGGCCTGGATATATTTATATGTTATAATGTGCAACTACAATATAACTTTGAAGCTGAAAAATGCTCTTGTGAAATCAACTTATTCAATAATATAACCATACCAAAGTGTACTCTAAAGAATTTCCCGACTAACGTCACTTGGACTCCGTTAACTCACAAAAATAAATGGTTGTACTCATCTTCATCTCTTACTCATGCTTTGGCCGTTTGCAGAAAATAAATTATACCGATAAACCTAATCGGATCAGGTATTCTAACCATCAATCCAGAATGCCTTCTTAAGCATGATTCCATCTACGTATCTGGGCAACAATCAATATCAACAAATATCTCTTCATCCTACACTAGCCTGGGATATATTTTTGAATTATCCGATCAATACACGCCTAGAATTAACCACATCAATGACACTACCGCTTTACCAAGCCCAGACCAAATCGCACAACAACTCATCAAATTGACAGCTGCACAACAGAAACTAGAAGCCCTGAACACGTCCAACATGCAATTTCACCCATCTTCAAAACACAACACCACCCTTGCATACTCCGCGTTAATCATCAGTGCAATATCCATCATCTACCTCCTAATTAGAGCTTGGTTACGCAAAAGGTCAAATCCTACCCAACTCCCAGAACTTCCTCAATCATCTACTTGCAGCTCACAATCATCTAACAACATTCAAGCTCCGTCGCCCGCCCCTCGACAGAAATTTACAATCCAAGTTTAAAGATAAATGCTAGTTGAGCGTAGCGTCAACGGGGGGTGCATGTTCATATATTCACAATTATTTTTTTTTATTATTTTAACGTTTTATTGTATTAAATATTTCTCATCACATTGTATTTTGCTGACTTACGTTAGCTTTAATTATTTAGTTCTTGTTTGTTTGCTAGAGTTCTTTGCACCCTTCTGCTGAACAAGCAGAAATGATCATTGCATGCAATTACCCACATAACGACATAAACGCCTGGTCAGCAAGATACAATGTTCTTAGAGTTTATTAACTTTATTTTTTCTTTTAGAGTTTATTAACTTTATTAAGTCAACATTTTTTAGGTTGAAATTACTCAGCATTTTAAATTGTTCTTTGTTTTTAACTTTAATAATTAATTAATAGTATATAAGCCACAAAATTTAAATAAAAAAGCGAGAAGGTTTTTAAGAAGCAAACTAAAACGTGTTATTACTTTCTCCTCGCCATCAGTAACCAAGTTCCAAGTGCTTGAGTTACTAAATCTAATTGTCCTGGTGTTACTGCCTGAACAATTCCCCAAACGCTACTCGGCTCATCGCCTTGTAGAATAGGTTAAAACAATATAAGGTTAAACAAACTAGTTTAACCGAATTCAGTATCGGCTGAATTAAACAATGATGTTGGCCTGATTTGACTGCTCCGGACTTCTTTTTGTGGGGATATCTGAGCAGCAAGGTTTATGCATATAAACCAACTTTCCGGCGGACACCCTGTGCATGGCAATATTATTGGAGCAACAATACCAGCAGGGTAATTCTAAGGGGAAGATATTTTTAAACTCCATATACCAAGTAACCCAAAAGGTTTGCCTTCCAATTCTATACGCTTGCAGTTTTCAAACAAACTAGCCTTTGCTTTAACAATTAAATAATCCCAGGTTGCTGGTTTGCTAGATTAGCTGGTTTGCACTTGGAACTCCTCCCCGCTTCTCTCATGGCATGTTGTAAGTCGCCTGTTCTAGGGTACTATAGCGAATCGAAAATTTTATACAAATCGTTAATTTGTATGGGAGCTACCCCCTTTTTTCCCCACTAAAAAAATTTTTTCTTTAAGGCGTAGGCCTTGTTGCCCAATTACCTTTTGTACCACATTTGATTTCGATATCTGTTATAGTTTCCGAGATATAGCGTATCGAAAAATTCATACAAATCATTAATACGTATGGGAGCTACCCCTTTTTTGCCCCCACTCAAAAAATTTTTTTCTTTAGAGCGTAGGCCTTGTTATCCAATTACTTTTTGTGGGACATTTGATTTCGATATCTGTTATAGTTTCCGAGACATAGCTTATCGAATATATCATAAAAATTGTTAATTTGTATGGGAGCTACCCCTTTTTTTGCCCCCACTCAAAAACTTTTTTCTTTAAGGCGTAGGCCTTGTTGCCCAATTACTGTTTGTAAAACATTTGATTTTGATATCTGTTATAGTTTCCGAGATATAGCGTATCGAAAATTTCATAAAAATCGTTAATTTGTATGGGAGCTACCCCTTTTTTTGCCCCCACTCAAAAAATTTTTTCTTTAAAGCGTAGGTCTTGTTGTACAATTACTTTTTGTAGAACATTTGATGCGATAGCTGTTATAGTTTCCGAGATATAGCGCACAAAATATTTCATCAAATTTGTGCAATTGTAGAAAAAAGACCACTTCCCCTGATCCTATCCTATCATTATTGAGATCCCTACTCTTAGAAAGTCTGTGCCAAGTTTTGTGGCAAGAGTGACTATATTTACTGAGATATATAGGGCTATATGGACGGATTTTGTCGTAAAAAAAATGGGTTGTTTTGGGTTTTCGCTTATATCTCGGTCAATAGTAAACCGATTTTGCTGATTTTAAATAGCGATTGTCTCCAGGATATTTCTAATAGTTTGACACCAATAACTGGTCTGTATCTTTTTATTTGACTCCGGAAACTCGATTTCAACAGACGAACATGGCTATATCAACTTCCCTATCTATAAGGATCCAGAAAATATATACTTTATGGGGTCGCAAATGGATAATAAAGAAATTACAAACGGAATGACATACTGATATATACCCTTATCACTATGTGAACATTACACAAAAATTTGTTTAGCTCTTTTACTAAAATTTGGCAAAAAAAAATGGTTGACCTTGTGTCACAAAAATTGGTCTGGTGCTCACGGTCGGATCGTCCCAAATATACAATGGGGTATAGGGGTATAGAGGAGAGTTTTATCTACTAAATAGTGCTAATTATTTTTTGTTCTCTTATGTTCTCTAGAAGTTGTGATCTACTAAAAATGGGAATTTAGGAAAAATTGGACCTTTAAAGAAAAAAGAAAAAAAAATATTTTTAAACATCATAAACAATTTATTTTTCTTTAACTTATAGCTAACAAATTATAAAATTATTTTTTTTTCATATTTTATTATTGAATTTTGCTTATGCGAACTAACAATAAGTATTCAAATCTTAAACCAGCTAGTGCCAGACTAACATTTTAGTTCTCATAATAGAATTTGTAATGTTTATGCTTACGCTGGCACTTTGTCGGCATGACTTTGTCGCACATTAACGAAACTATTCTCATATCCATGCTTACCAAGGCACAATACTTCCACGTCTTCCCCGAGTAGGGGATACAAACACAAAATAGGCATGACATGGTGTTCATTAAAGTACAACCAATTTTCTAGTCGTAAGTGTCTCTCGATGGAACGGCACGCACGTACTTGCGTAAAAGACCGGAGCACATTAACAAAAAAAATTTACGTGCGCATTTAATGCCCTTTTAAAAACACAAAAAAAATTTTAGACTCACCTTCCGTTTTCCCTACCAACTAACATTACATTCGACAGGCCATTTACAGCAAGCTGGATATGCTGTGGCCACGTATCCCTCCCTACCATGGTTTTTCTTTTGCCAATAATTTTATGTAAAATGCACTAATGCACCCTTACTTTAGCTACGACCCTGTTGTCTTACGCTAAATCAAACCACTCAATTCATATTGAGAAATTCGTTTCAAATAATTGTAAAAACAAAAACAACTCATTTGTAAACAAATTTTATTACAACAGAAACAATAGATAAACACAGATTGTCGGAGAGTCGTTAGTATAAGAAAATTTTATTAATCATCTAATCGTAAAGTTTGACTCAAAAAATACTATTCCAGTCGCTAAGAAACTTTACGTCATGCTCTTATGTTTCCATATGCAGCACCTCAGTGCGAACGCTCATACGTTTCTCTTATAATAGTATGGTTATAAAAAAATTATTTTTACTTCTTTTGTTTTGATTATCTTACTTATTTTAAAATTTATACAGAATGACATAAAATTTTTTTGCAATTTCTACTTATTTTCTAAAATTCAATAATAATAACAAAGCCCAAAAATATCAAATGTAATAAATGCGCTTATATGCAAATATGTATGTATATAAGTAATTATGCATTCGTCCATAATTCAAGGTCGAATCCAAGGTAATAAGATTTTGATAAATAAAAAAAAGAGTATGTTCTTGGTTTGGTTTGTCTTTTTGTTGTTTTTACGTACTTATGTATAAAACAAATTACAAGCAAACAGCATAACGTGACCGACACATTATTTGGACATTATTAATAAAGGACTATAATTATTATAATTTTTTTTGTTTGTTTTTCGATTAAACTAAGGAAAATACGTATATGCCATGTGGTATGTACATTTAATATACATATTTTTTCTGATAATTCATATTTGTAATATAATTCTTCTTTTTTTGTTTTTTTTTTCTATGTCTAAGTAATATTTTAATAGAAATCGAATATTTTTAAGAAAATAAAAAAAAATTAAATTTTGACTAACAGATTCTTGTGGTAGATTCCCTAGGTGCGGAAGGCCTTCTGCTTTCGGGAGGTATGAGTCCCACGATCTGACCTATTTTTCTGAACGTTTTTAGGATTTTATTTTATGTATACTTTGTTAAATTAGTAATATAGATTTTAGAAAAATTTACTCTAATTGGTACAGTTCAATTGTAGATCTTTAAAGAATGATTAGGGCGATGATATTGCAGGTATGCCTAAAATAGAGGATGTAAGGTTAACATGTGGTTAAACTAAACTCATAGGTTAGGATGAAAATTTGTATATTTTTTTTCTTTTCGGTCGTATTAGGCACAGGCCGTAGAGTCTGAACGGCAATTTAGATTTCAAATGGTGTTCCGGTTGATGAAATTATAAAATTAATGCTCCTGAAGTGATGAGATACAGTTGTCTCGCTTATGTTGCTACAGATAAAGCACGCTGGATATGGTTCGCACGTTGGTTAGGGTTACAAGTATATAAACTAGCGTAGTTTTATGACACGTATAAGTTGGAGTAAACGTGGCAGCAGTAACTGTTTTAAATTGCGGAACTTTCCTCTTAACGGTACTAGCACCCGCCAAAAAAAATCTCTTTGGTGACTACGTTCCGACTACGTTTGGTTCCGATGGCCAATATGCCATACGCATATGGGTTTAAAGTTCCTTAAGATCACTGTATGACAAACCAAGTTGTTTTTTTTCCACTTTATCTCTCCCTTCAGAGCTAACTTGAATCTTACCTCGTTCAGTGACAAACTGCAAATGACATTTTTCTGCAATTGCAATTGCAATTGGGTATCTTCTTATTTGAGTTGTCATACATATACGCATGTTACAGGCAGGGATGGAAAACGAAGACTCTGAAAAGTGGTAGCTCTCGAACTACTGATATCAACATAGGTTTATTATCTTTACGCACTTTGCCTCTATTTAATTTAGAAACCAACTCTGATACATTCGGGGAAAAAAACTGTTTAAGTTTTTAAAAAAAGGGAATATTGTATCGAAAAGTGGCATGCAATAAAAATTTGCAAAGGGTTTGAGACAAGAGCGAAATTCGTTTCAAGTTTCCAGGCCTGACAGTAATTATCTTAAAAACTACTAGACAAAAACCTCAAAAAGTATTACAACAAAAAAATATATTTTCATGCGTGCCTATTTTTTTTATGCCTATCTAAATCTTGCATGCCATGTATGTATGTTTAGTCAAATAAACTTACATGATAACGAATATATACATGACAAAAGAGAACGAAGCGAAAAAGAATAATAAACAAATTTTTTACAATGGTGCAGTTTACATATTATGACGTGCTATGTTAGTAACAGGTAAATCTGAAGGGTGAGCTGAACTAACGAAACGTGATATGCAAATTAATACAATGTATGATAAAAACATTCAATACAATTTATTCGTGTAAATTAACGTTCACTATGCATAGGTCAGAATATGTATTTCGTTGTAAATAATAATAAAAAAAAGAAGACGTTACAAATTCGTTAACTTCTTCTAAGCGCTATATTATCCCTCCTTCTCAGACGGGAGTGTCCACTATGTTGTAAGATGTTTCGAGCGAGCGGGTTTGGATGTGTTACCAGCTTATTTAAATACTTGTCCACATATTTCAGAATTTCGCCTTTAACTAGTAGAACTTCAAGATCCTTATGGATGTTGCTGTTTTTGACATACCACGGAGCACCAGTACTCATTCTTAGAATTTTATTTTAACGACGTTGTATTTTTTCTATGTAAGAGTCGGAAGCAGTGGCCCATAATTGTAAACCGTAGCACCTAATTGGTTTTAAAATCGATTTTTAGAGTAAAAGTTTACAATCAAGACGAAGCAAAGAGATTGGATTTGTGTAGCTTTAAGTTTCATTTGCGTCAACTTTGCATCTATACGTGTGTTTCATGTAAGGCGACAGTCGAGGTGAATGCCAAGATATTTCGTTTCCAATCGTTGGGGAACTATATGGTTGTTAATACGGATTGGGGAGCATGTTACTTTGCGTAAAGTAAACGTTACGTGAGTGCATTTTTGGTCATTAATTTTTATTTCCCATAACCTAGCCCATTTCCCTACTTGGGTAACGTGTTGTGTCATTTGACTTGAAGCCTCTTTAGGGTCTTAATGAATACTGAGAAGATCGCTGTCATCAGCAAATGTAGACGTGTGCGTAAAACCGTTGGTTGGCATATCTAGCGTGTAAAACAAGTACAGAATTGGACCTAATATACTCCCTTGAGGTACACCAGCCCCTATTGGCTGAGAGGAACTTATTTTGTCTTTCTCGTTGATAATAAATTGTCTGCCGGTTAAGTATTTTTCCAGCAGGCTTGAAATATTAGCTGGTATATAGAGTTTTAGTTTGATTAACTGGCCTTCGTGCCATGTTTATCGAATGCTTGAGAGACATCAATAAAAAGCGCGGAGCAGTACTTCTTTTCCTCAAAGGCTTTTCTTATAACATGTACCATGCTGTGGGTTTTTTCGATGGTACTATGTTGACTTCTAAAGCCGAATTGGTGATTTGGAATGCAGTTGTTGCCATTTAAGATCGGGGCCAGCTCGTTCTTAAGCAGTTTCTCAAACAATTTTGACATTGTGGGTAATAGGCTAATAGGCCTATATGACTGCACTTTTGAAGGATCTTTACCAGGCTTAGGAATTATCTTAACTAAGGCTACTTTCCATGTTTGCGGGAAGTGTTCAAACCGTATTATGGCATTAAAAATAAAAAGAATCAATCTTATAGCAGTAAAAGGTAGCTCTAAGAGCATTTTGTTGCTTATTTCATCAACGCCAGGAGCTTTTTTTCCATTCAGACTGGCGATAGCCTCTACAACATCTGAATATCGGAAACGTATTTCTATAGGACGTCTGGCAATGACAGGCGGCAATACGTTTACGTCAGTGCATGCATTGGGAGAAAATACGTTCCTTAAACGGCTTTGCAAGCAAAACGCATTTTTCTTGGTCATTTCTTGCCCAGGATCCTTTCAGATTTCGCAGAGGTGGTTTTGCGACAACGGGTCTTTAAAGACGTTTGGCGGAACGCCATAGAAAATAATTTGTTTGGGGAGTCGCATCTAGTCCTTCCAGGTATTCTTTCATTGATGATATTCTATGTACTTCTAACAAGTTTTTTAACGGTTTGTACATTCTTTCAGCTTATTTTTAAGTTAGGGCGATCTATACTTTTGCCATTCTCTTCGGGCTCTTCTTTTTTCAGATAAAAGTTTTTCCACATCGGCTGAATAAATTTTGTTGTATCTGGCCTGACGGTAGGTAGAAGAAGCATGTCTTACGGCTTCTTTAATATTTTCATTGAGACTACTTAGGCACTCATCGATGTCTTCGGAAGTTTCTAAAAGCTTGTGTTCCGAACAGTGGGTGCTGATAAATTTTTTGTATTTTAACCAATTTATTCTTTCTGACAAAAAAATACCACTAGTTGCAATTTGGTGAGGACTACATATAGTGAATGTTGTGGATGAGTGATCAGACGATAAATCCAAGGAGGCTTGAGCCTCAACAAGCTCAGGGGATATACCTTTTGCTACCTAAAAATCTATTACGTCTGGTATTTTATTGTGGTCAGTTGGCCAATATGTTGGTTGTCCAGTTTTAATAACCGATTCCGAAACAGTTTCATTTCCGATACAGAATCATACAAGACACGACCTCTGGGACTTAGTAAGCGGGAGCCCCAGTACGTGTGTTTAGCGTAGTAGTCTCCAGCAGCTATAAAAGTATACAAACTTTAATTCGTTTGAAAATCTTTTAAAAAGAAGAAGTTAAAGAAGTTTAAAAATCGAAACCTTACTAAGAAATTTCCCATTTTAGCAAAATGCTTAAAATGCCCATTTTGAATCACCCTGTTCTGTGTAATATATGTAAAATAAAGTTTTAATTTTTTGGCTCACGAGGTACACTAGTGTCTACATTCGAATGAACTTTAACATTTTTCAATCGGTGACCATAAAAAAATGAGTTTTGGCCGCCTTCTCGTGGAACGGTCCACAGTGCGGCGGTAATATACTCACTTCAGTGCTTATATTTGGAGAGAACAAATTCCTTAAATGACTTGCGAGCAGATCACACTTGTCTTTATCAGTTCTTGCCCGGGATCCTCTCAGATTTCTTAGTGGTGGTTTTGCGATAACGGGTCTTTTTAGATATTTAGCTGATCGCCATTGTGAATAATTCGTCTACAAGGTGTTCTTTAAGAGATGCCATTCTGTACACCTCCAGCAAATTTTTCAATTTGTTTGTACGTTTTTTCAGCTTGGCTTTAAGTTCGGGTGATCTGTGCTTTTGCCATTCTCTTCGGGCTCTTCTTTTTTCAGATATAAGCTGTTTCACATCAGCTGTAAAATTAAGCATGTTCAATGGCTGTTTTTATTAAGGCCACTTAGACAATTATCGATGTCTTCAAGAGTTTTTAGCGGAAGGTTTTCCGAGCAGTGGGTGCTGATAAACTTTTTGTATTTTAACTAATTTATGTTCTTAGACAAAAAAAGTATCACTGGTTGCAATTTGGTGAGGACTGAAAAAAGTGATAATTGTGGGGGAGTGGTCTGCAGATAAATCCAACAAGAATTGAGCTTCGATAAGTTCCAAGGACATACCTTTTGTTACGCCAAAATCGATAAACATTGGCATAGCATTTTTGAGCGTTGGCAAAGCTTTATGCGTTTTGTTTAAAAAGTGTTTGCCAGAGTTAGATTTTTTGTACGGCAATTTTTGCCTATAAATATAAATGAGCTTAGCAATGTTTATTGGTGACAAAAGGTAAAATAAATATTTATATATATGTTAGTATACTAATGTACGGTTATCAGGAATAGATCATATACAAGTTACAAATGCAAGTTTTTGAATAAAAAAGTATAAAAAGAGAAGGATACAGTAGTGGTCGAATACTTAACACACCACCCCTTTTACTTCAAATTACTCGGAAATCTAACGTTTTGCGGCATCCGTTCTTCCTTAATAAATTCATAAAATGCTAATAAAACAATTTTAACTTTTCCAAACTAATTATTAACCTCAGTTGCATTCTTAATCTCGTAGTGTACGGACGTGTGTACGCGAGTGTAATATTGTTAATAGGTGATATTAGTAATAGGTAGCAAACGAAATTATTAATATACATACATATATACACAAAAAAGTGAGAAAAGAAAAACTATAACAACAAACTAAATAAAAAAAAAAAAAGCGAACTGTTAATGAGTAACAGTAATCGTAGTGACAGTGGGCCTGATAGCCGAAATGCTTACATTGTGTTAAGCAGTGTTAGCAATGAGAACATAAGAGACCCTGAATTTAATAGAAATTATTTAAATGCGAGACCAAAAACAATTACAAGCAATCTTAGTTCAAGTGCGCCTAATTTAGATAAATGTAGTGAACAAGGGACTAATTTAGCCCAATCTTTATTTAATAATTATAAAAAAAATTCTGAGGTACCATCTTTGTCGCGGTCACCATTATCAAATTCTGGAATTGAACCTGCAGCTGCTACAGCCGCATCAAGCTTAATTTCTGCACCGGCACCTAAGATCCAGGTAGGGATGGACCGCTATGTGACAGTTCTTAAAAGGGGAAGAAGCCCTAAATCGGCAGAAGAATCTCAACCTGCAAAAATTTTAAAAGACGATGAAAGGCCAACCTCATCGCAAAATCGTTTTGCAATTTTACAAGAGGATAATGAGGCCCCCGTTAGTGAAAGAAAGTCCTTTAAGCCACCTCCCATTTATTTGAGGGAAAAAAACTCAAATGATCTCGTAAAGTTTTTAGTCGGTTTGATTGGGGAAAATAACTTTTATGTTTCAAACGTTAAACGCGGTAACATATTTGAGACAAAAATTCAAGTGAACCATGAAAACGCCTACCGCGCTACGGTTTCGGAGCTCGAAAAACTTAACAAAAACTTCTATACCTACCAACTCAAGACCGCAAAAGGCCTTCAGGTAGTCATTAAAGGCATTGATTCTAATGTTGACCCAGAAGAGGTCAAGACCAGTTTATTAAGCAAAGGGTTTATGGTCAGGAGGGTATCCAATATGAGAAACAGGGAAAAACACCCCCAACCATTATTCAGAGTGGAGCTTCAGCCTGGTGATATCAAATTGAAAAAAAGTGAAACTCACCCCATCTATGATTTAAAATATATTATGCACCGACGAGTTACTGTGGAAGTGCCACATAAGCGATCTGGGCCCGTACAGTGCTTAAACTGCCAGGAGTATGGCCACACTAAAGCTTATTGTAAGCTGCCTACTGTTTGTGTTGTGTGTGGGGATCTGCACGATGCGACCAAGTGCGACAAGCCAAAAGATGATCCTAGGATGAAGAAATGCAGCAACTGCGGGGGAAACCACACTGCCAACTATAGAGGTTGCCCTGTTTTTAATTCGGTTATGCGCTCAACTAAGCCGAAAATAGTTCCTGCCCCTCCCCAGCCTTTAGATATACCAACTACAAATATGCCTCCGTTAGCACAACCAACTACAAATCAAGTTTCTTACGCCGCTGCATTAAAGTCTAACCAGCCTAATGCACGTAAGTCTACCGAGCCTACAACACAACAACAAGTGCCAACAAGTGAACCAACTGGTCCCAATTTTAGCCGCCTGGAAGCCGTTATTGACAATATGGTCAAACAATTTACGCATATAATGGCGCAAATGGCTGGCATGATGCAGGAGATGCAGAAAATGCAGTCTGCTCTCCTGCAGGCCATACTTAAAAGACCATGAACTGCCTCAGGGTTTGTTTCTGGAACGCAAACGGCATCCGCCAACACAAAAATGAGCTCGAATACTTTTTAACACACCAAAAAATCGATGTCATGTTGATTTCCGAAACTCATATGACATCTAGAAGCACTTTCAAAATAAGTGGCTATACTTTTTATGATTCAAAAGATCCCAGAGATAGGTCATGTGGTGGTTCAGCTATATTAATTAAATCAAGAATCAAACACCAATGGATGGGTGGTCTCTCCGAAAGTTATATACAAGCAACAAACGTCTGCATCGATGAATTTTACCATAATCTCGTTATTTCGTCAGTTTATTGTCCACCCAGATTTTCCATAACGAAGGATCAGTACAACAGTTTTTACAAATCTTTAGGTCCTCACTTTATAGCTGCTGGGGACTACAACGCTAAACACACATACTGGGGCTCCCGCCTAATAAGTCCCAGAGGTCGTGTCTTGTATGGTTCTGTATCGGAAATGAGACTTCACGTTATTTCAACTGGGCAACCAACATATTGGCCAACTGACCACAATAAAATACCAGACGTAATAGATTTTGGGGTAGCAAAAGGCATATCCCCTGAGCTTATTGAGGCTCAACCCTCCTTGGATTTATCTTCTGATCACTCACCCACAATTTTTACTATTTGCAGTCCTCACCAAATTGCAACTAGTGATATTTTTCTGTCAAAAAGAATAAACTGGTTAAAATACAGAAAATTTATCAGCACGCACTGTTCGGAACACCAATCTTTAAAAACTTCCGAGGAAATCGATGAGTGCCTTAGTAGCCTCAATGAAAATATTAAAAAAGCCGTTGAAAATGCTTCTTCTACCTACCGTCAGGCTAGATACAACAAAATTTACTCAACCGATGTTGAAAAGCTCCTATCTGAAAAAAGGAGAGCCCGAAGAGAATGGCAAAAGTATAGATCGCCCCTACTTAAAAATAAGCTGAAGGAATGTACAAACCGATTAAAAAACATGCTGGAAGTACATAGAATGTCATCAATGAAGGAATACCTTGAAGGTCTAGACGCGACTCCTCAAACAAACTATTCTCTATGGCGAACAGCCAGACGTCTTAAAAGACCCGTAATCGCAAAACCACCACTGCGTAACCTGAGAGGATCCTGGGCTAGAAATGACGAAGAAAAATGCGATCTGTTCGCAAGCCATTTAAGGAACGTCTTCACTCCCAATTCATGCACTGACGTGAGAGAATTACCGCCTGTTGTAGCTAGACGTCCTATAGAAATACGTTTCCAATTTTCAGATGTTATAGAGGCAATCGCTAACCTAAATGACAAAAAAGCTCCTGGCGTTGATAAAATAAGCAACAAAATGCTTCTAGAGCTACCCTTCACAGGTAAAAGAATTATTCTTTTTGTTTTTAATGCCATAATTCGGCTTGAACACTTTCCGCCAATATGGAAAGTTGCCTTAGTAAAGATGATTCCCAAGCCTGGTAAAGATCCTTCGAAGGTGGAGTCTTATAGGCCTATAAGTTTGTTACCAACTTTGGCGAAACTATTCGAAAAGCTGCTTAAAAACAAGCTGAGTCCGATCCTTAATGATAACAACTGCATCCCAGATCACCAATTTGGTTTTAGAAGTCAACATAGCACAATCGAACAAACTCACAGACTGGTGCAGGTTATAAGAAAAGCCTTTGAGGAAAAGAAGTACTGCTCCGCGCTTTTTATCGATGTCTCTCAAGCATTCGATAAAGTATGGCACGAAGGCCTGTTAGTCAAACTAAAACTCTATCTACCAGCTAATATTTCAAGCCTGCTAGAAAAATACTTAACCGGCAGACAATTTATGATCAAAGAGGGAAACCAAATAAGTTGTTCCCAACCAATAGAGGCTGGTGTACCTCAAGGGAGTATACTAGGTCCAGTTTTGTACTTGCTTTACACAGCAGATATGCCAACCAACTGTTTTACGCACACGTCCACATTTGCTGATGATACTGCTTTTCTCAGTATTGATAAAGACCCTAAAGAGGCTTCGAGTCAACTGCAACAACACGTTAGCCAAGTTGAGAAATGGGCAAGGTTATGGGGAATAAAAATAAACGAACAAAAATGTACTCACATAACTTTTACCTTACGCAAAGAAACGTGCCCTCCAATCACTATTAACAACCATTTGGTGCCTCAACGATCCGAGACAAAATATCTTGGTATTCACCTGGATCGCCGCCTCACATGGAAGCCTCATATAGATGCAAAGCTGACGCAAATGAAACTTAAAGCTGCACAAATCCACTGGCTTATGGGTAGAAACTCTGTGCTTCATCTGGATTGTAAACTTCTACTATACAACTCAATTTTAAAATCAATTTGGTGCTACGGTATACAATTATGGGGCACTGCTTCCGCCTCTAACATAGAAAAAATACAACGCCGTCAAAATAAAATCCTAAGAATGATAACTGGTGCTCCGTGGTATGTCAAAAACAGCAACATCCATAAGGATCTAAAAGTTCCACTAGTTAAATGCGAAATCCTGAAATATGTGGACAAGTATTTAAATAAGCTGGAAACACATCCAAACCCGCTCGCTCGAAGTATCTTGCAACATAGTGGACACTCCCGTCTAAAAAGGAGGGATACTATTGCGCTTAGATGAAGATAACTATTTATATTATGAGAACGTAAATTTTAGTTTGGCACTGGCTGGACTAATATTATTTCCTTAGTCTTAAGATTTGAAAACTTATTGTTAGTTCGCTAAAGCGAAGATTCAATAATTAAAAATTATGCAAAAAAAAAAAAAAAAAAAAAATTATTAACCTGACGTTCTAGATAAATTATTTTTCCAGAACTTCTTTAATTTCAGTAATGTTTCTTTTCAAGACTTATTTTTTTAACCGAAAATCTTACCTTGAGGCACAGAAATTTTATATACAATGGGGTATAGAAATAAAGGTTAAAATCCGTACTACAAGCAAGTAAAAATTTTTTCGACTCATTTGGGCACACAGGATTTATGCTCAATAAAGAATACTTTCGGAAAATCTTAACATTTTTTGTCATATTTTTATTATTAAATCTTCGCTTAAGCGAACTAACAATAAGTATTCAAATCTTAAAACTAAGTGTGTTTAATATTGGTCCAGTCAGTACCAGGCTAAAATTTAAGTTCTCACAATAAATCTTAACATAAAAAAGTTCAACAGTTCTACAGGTCACAGATCTTAAAGCCTTTAACCACTAATCGTAACTAAGCTACCCTGAAACTGTCAAAAAAACCTTTGAAAACCAGAAAGTTATGAGCGTTTCAACTTTTAGAACTGACAGAAATTAATAACTATAACCAAATACGAAAAAAGTATTTTTTCCCGTTCTTTTTTTTTCTCTGTTCTTAATGAAATATATGAAAAAAGGTTGAAATTTTTTGACTCGTAAGATTTACTATTATTTACTTTGGAAAAAATAACATGATTTTAAAATCAAAGAACATAAAAAAATAGTTTTGGCCGCCTTCTCAAAAATATGAACCAGTGTGCGTCGCACATAGGGGTATTTTGCCATTCTAGCCGGACATTACTTTTTATTTTTTACAATAAAGTTTCTTAAAAATTAGTGAGTGCTCTTAGATTGATGAAACTTGGCAGAAACATGTATTGTAGTCATAGGCATTTAAGGATTAAAAAATAATACAAATCTAAAAAGTTCCCCTTAGAGGAACTTATACTACCTCTGAAAAATTAAAATTTTTTTTAAGTTTTTAATGCTTTTGATATGCAAATGCAACTTTAAACGTAAGAAAAAGCTAAAAAAACTTACACTTGGACAGTGTCGTCCTCTCCCCTTTCGTGGGCGGCGGCATAAAGTAAAATTTGCAAAAATAATGTATAAAATAAAAATAATGGAAAACTTACGCCCAAATACTATAAAAGTAAAATTTTTAAGCTTTTACGGGTAGGGGCGGAAATACCCCCAAACCCCACCCCCCGAAACGGCCCTGTAAAAAATTTTTTTTTATATATTTTGCTAATTTTCACAAAAAATGTATTTTAAGATTGCTTGTCGCTTTTTTTGTAATAAAACGTATTAAATTTATCTGAAAATAAGTAATTTATATATAAAAATAACTTATTTACAGAAGTAACAAATAATTTAAAGTTCACACAATTTTCCTTCTAAAAATCGCAATTTTTCCTCAACAGATCTATCTGTACATTCATGTACTGTTGGTAATAACTATAATCTTTTATAAACTTTTTCCATTTTTATCTCGTAGTTTTAAAAGTGTCCTGAAAACAATTTCGAACAATAACCACAATATATATACACAATATATATATATACCAACAAAATAAGTACTTGAAGCACAGATTTGTTTCTCTTTAAAAAATAATTTTTTTAAACAATTTTTGAAGGTTTTGGAGGCAGGTACATTTATTTTTTTGCATAAATTAGCGTTATTAGGAAAGTTGTCGCACAGGTATTACCAGTTTAGGGGCGGATAAAAACTACTGCCTCGCACATTCCTTTTTACACATGCAATATCAGTGTAAAACCTAATTTAACCTGTTAAAAATTAATTTCAATTTACCTGTAATAATTTAAATAAAAAACATTAAAAAACAATTAATTATCAAAACGTTTTATGACCCAAAAAAAAGTTTCTTACTCATATGTAAACACACAAGTTGAGAAAAAACAGAAAAAAGTGAAATTTTCAAAAATTCGCCAAAAAAATGGCGCAAAAACGCGCACAGTTTTCTTTTTTCGTCTAAAAGTAGAGATTTCAGGTTTTATTGTGATGAAAAAGATTTTTAGGATAATGAGTGCCATCACTTTTTAAAACCTTTTGATTTTATTTTTTTTAATCAAATCAATTTTAATCAAAAAGTGAACAAAAAAATCTCTTTTTTTGAATTTCGAAGGAATTTTTTAAAAATAAAAAAAATTAAATAAGGTAGCTGCTTATATAATCTTTCGCAGTCGTGAGTGGGGAGGTCAGGGTTACCGATCCTTATGAAGCCAAGAATTTCCTCGGGGTCATGTGGTTCAGCGGGAATGGTCGCTACGGATCTCGGACGACGAGGGATATCGTCGACCGTAACCACGTCCAACCGCGCGCCTGGCCACACTTCTCCGAGGGCTGCTATGGCAAGTTTCAACAGATTGGCCGACCGCTCGTGAAAAAAAGTGAAATTTTCAAAAATTCGCCAAAAAAATGGCGCAAAAACGCGCACAGTTTTCTTTTTTCGTCTAAAAGTAGAGATTTCAGGTTTTATTGTGATGAAAAAGATTTTTAGGATAATGAGTGCCATCACTTTTTAAAACCTTTTGATTTTATTTTTTTTAATCAAAAAGTGAACAAAAAAATCTCTTTTTTTGAATTTCGAAGGAATTTTTTAAAAATAAAAAAAATTAAATAAGGTAGCTGCTTATATAATCTTTCGCAGAGAAAAAAAAATCAATGTAGTCTTTTTTTGTTTAGCTACAAAAAAATATATTGTAAACCTCTTCAAACCATTAAAAGGTAAAAAATTGCGGGCAAATTTACTTTACTTTCCTGACTTTGAAAATGCCACAAAACGACAAATGGTTAGGTTAGGTTGAACAGGCGGCTGCGGAAATGTTGAAATAATAGTTGTGCAGCCCACTTGGGTCCGTTTCCTCGGTCCCTTTGTGAAACCTGGGGAAGAGAAGAGAAGAAGAAAAAGATAAATTAGTTTAGATCAATAGAGATAGAGAGTTAGAAGGAAAGGAAGGAAAGTCATCAAGTGTGGTCAGCGGTAGTCGTCCCATACTGGCCGCTGTCCCCAAACCAACCGCTATCCCTAATAAAGGACGCCAGGTTGTTTATGCCAATGTTGGCCACGTCCGACAGGCCATCCCGTCTACCGATACCGAAGTGCCTGACCCGAATGTGCTTTACGCTCTCGGTCTCCTCTTCGTCTTGACAACTTCTACAGAAGTCATTCCAAAGCAATCACAATCTTTCGGCATGGGTGCCAAATCGGCAGTGGCCGGTGATTGCGGCCACGGTATCCCTTATCCTTCTCCTATCCAAATCAAGGAGGGACACCTCGAACGGCCCAGATTCATCCTCGGCCAGGTCATCCGAGTAGTTCCGCATCTGGGTTCGTCAGACCATCTAGCCCCTGCAATTCCCCGAGAATATTCATCCACGCGGACTTTGCAAGAGGAGAGGGGGATGCCACAAAAGTGGTCAATTGACCGATCATCCAATCTAGCACCATTTCTGGCAAGTGCATCAGCAGCACAGTTACCCGTATTGGTCCCGTGTCCCCTCACCCACGCCAAGGTGATTTCAGAATGCATCGCCATCCAGTTTAAGGATGCCCGGCATTCACGGACTAGTTGTGATGTTGAATATACATCAGTAATGCACCTGATGGACGAACGGCTGTCAGTGAAGATTCCGATATTCCTGCCAAATATCCTGTAATACCGCAACCAGTTAGCCGCCTTGCATATCGCCGACAATTCAGCCTGCATAACACTGCATTCATCCGGAAGTCTAAATGAAATCCGGACTCCTGCCTGAACAATGTATATACCTCCGCCAACACCAGTTCCCCCCTTTGACCCATCCGTGTACACCTCCAGATCGATGGGTCCCGAGGAGATCAATTCATCCGCCCCTCCCTCTGAAACAACGAAGGAGAATTTCTTGCGTATGAAAGGTTCCAGTGTGCAGTAGTCAATCAGATCGGAAACCATATTGACCGTCCCGATAATACTCGCGTGGCCGCTTGTCCTGTGCTTCCATCCTCCCACAGCATGCAGCCTTATCGCGGTGTTCAGCGCCAGCTTCCTCGCTAGAAGATCCGCTGGGAGCCAGTTGAGTAGGGTAAAAAGCGACCTAGTCGGAGTCGTCCTCATTGCGCCTGTTAACAGGATCGCCGCATTGCGCATCGCTCTCTCAATACAACAACGATTCGTGACAGAGTCCATAGCCTTCCACCAGACCATAGCTCCATAAAATAGAACCAGCTCTATTACCGCCCTGTAGAGCCAGCTTACATTACGAGGACTGAGTCCCCAATTCTGCCAATGGCGCGTTTGCACACATACATCGCAGTCTGTGCCTTCGCCGCTCTCGCCTCTACGTTCGGCTTCCAGGACAGCTTGCTGTCCAGAATGACTCCTAGATATTTCGCACTATCCGACAAAGTTAGTCTTACCCCGTTCAGCGTTGGGAGTCTAAATGAAGGAATCTTGTACTTGTTCGAGAACAATACGAGCTCCGTTTTTGAAGGGTTGATAGATAAACCGTTCTCTCCGCTCCACTCACTTAATGTCCCTAGAGCCAGTTCCATCCAGTCAGAGATGGTTTTTAGATGGATTCCAGGTATCGCAACTGCCACATCATCCACGTATGCGATAGTTCTTAGTCCCATTGAGTCCATATTCCTGAGCAACAAGTTCAGTGTCATGTTCCACAGCAATGGTGATAGGACACCTCCTTGAGGGGTTCCTCTATTAGCCGATCTCGTAACCTCAGCTTGACCAATTGTAGACCTTATGATCCTACGTTCCAACAGGTTGGAAATGAATGCAACCAGAGTCATCAACCCCTGTCTCGCGCAAGGCCCGGAGGACACTTGGTGGGTTGACGTTGTTAAAAGCGCCCTCTATATCCAGGAACGACACGAGTGTATAGTTCCTAAATTCAAGAGACCTTTCAATATAACCAACTAGCGAGTGGAAAGCCGTTTCCACCGATCTGCCTTTGGTATAGGCGTGTTGGGACCCCGATAGGAGGCTGGGGTGGATTGTCGCCCTAAGGTGCACGTCGATCAGCCTCTCCAGTGTCTTAAGCAAGAAAGACGTGAGACTTATCGGTCTGTAGTCCTTTGCTCTTGTGTGCGATGTCTTACCTCCCTTAGGTATAAAGACATTTTATTCCGTCCACTGTGTGGGGATGTATGACCAGGAGAGACAAGCCTCGTAAATATTGAGAAGCCATGGAGTGACTAGCTCAACGTTATGCTGCAGGTCCGCTGGAATCAGTCCATCCGGTCCAGGTGACTTAAATGGTTTGAAGCAGTTGATCGCCCAAAGCAGCATATGATTATCCAATTGAATCGGTGTGGATGACCGATTATAGGTGGTATTAGTGGGCACCCTATCCGAGATATTGAGAGATCCCGGGAAGTGGGTGTCTATCAGTACCTCCAGTGTTTCGTGGCTGTTCGTAGTCCAAGTTCCATCATCCTTCTGGATATAGCCAGGGACGATTTGGACAGGAGCTTGCGTAGACGGCTCGTCTCAGACGAGTTCTCAACGCTGCGACAGAAGTTCCTCCAAGTACCGCGTTTGGCACTCCTCACTTCGTTCTTAAAGTTGTTCAGTGCGGCCTTGTACAGAGTCCAGTTGCCCGTCCTCTTTGCCTCATTGAAGAGTCTCCTGCACTTCCTGCGGGTCTTATCTATGGTATATGACCACCAGAGCGGTTTCTTCCTGCCCCTTGGAAGGGTCGGGGGGCAGGACATTGTCGTAGCCTCCCTAAAGGAGCTCGATAGCGTCAGTACAGCTTCCTCAATGTCACCAACTGTGGCGATAGTCGGTGCCGGGGATAGCATGTCCCGCAGATAGGCATTCTGCATCTGCCAGTTTGTCCTCCTCCTATTCAAAATAGAGAATTCAAGGTACCTGTGGTCTGAGAAGGAACAGTCATCCGACACCCTCCAGTCCCTAATAAGATCAGCACTTTCCACGCTGACCAATGTTATGTCCAAAACCTCCTGTCTGTTCGCAACAACAAGAATAGGTTCTGAACCTTTGTTCACAACTGTCAAGTCGGTCTCTAGTATGAAGTTCATCAAATACTCACCTCTAATATTGGTGTTCGTGCTGCCCCAGATATGGTGATGGGCATTTGCATCGGCTCCAATGATGACTGGAATCCGATTTGCTTTCGCTGCGCCAACCGCTTTACGAACAAGATGGTTTGGTGGTGAGTCCTTGTGGTCGTGCGCCATGTAGCTTGAGAGGATTCACCATGTTTTACCAGTAGTCTCCCAAGCTGCGGTTACAGTATCTTCATCGCTGTAATCAGACAGCATGAAGATATTAAGTTGCCTTTTGGCCATTATACAGGATCTAATCTTACCATGTACGTTCGCATACAAAAGTTTGTAGCCTCTAGCACAGAGTCCACGAATTGTGCCCCCGGAGATCCAGGGTTCCTGGACTTGTATGATATCTTCGCCCCGCTCCACGGCACGAAGAACAAGTGCAGCAGATGCTGCTTTGGAGTGGTGAACATTAATTTGCGTCACCTTCGCCATTGTCTGGGTCGTAGATGACTGTTACGTTTCCGCTCTCTGAATCGGAATCCAAAAGATCGTCCTCGTCCTCCGCTACATCCAGGCGACCAAGAAGATCACTAATCAGACCTGAGTCTGACTGATTATCCTCCTGGGAGACTGGCTGAGCAGGATCATCACTACCAGCGTCTTTTACACCACGCTCGGTCAATTTGCTAACACTTGCAGCAAGAGGGTCGAGTTTGTCGTCGCTTCGGTAGATATTAAGTCTGATACTCTCAAAGCCGTAAAATATCACACCCTTCCTCTGCCGAAGCGGCGCCAACGATTCCTTATTTAGAACGACAACCACCTTTCTTGTAGCTCCATTGGCATCGGAGACCTTGACTACCTTCCAGTCGTGAGTGGGGAGGTCAGGGTTACCGATCCTTATGAAGCCAAGAATTTCCTCGGGGTCATGTGGTTCAGCGGGAATGGTCGCTACGGATCTCGGACGACGAGGGATATCGTCGACCGTAACCACGTCCAACCGCGCGCCTGGCCACACTTCTCCGAGGGCTGCTATGGCTAGTTTCAACAGATTGGCCGACCGCTCGTTGGTGCATGCCATAAGTTTCACGTGGCCTTGAAACCAGCCAGCGTCGTTGATTTGAGGGGCTGGTCCGGGAATTTCCCTAAGGATACTCCAGAACACCCCCATCATTTTCTGACGGATTATTCCCCAATTTTCTTGAGAGATAGCTCCGTCACTTTTGATCCTGTCGATAACAGCCCTTACCAGCGGATTCTTAGCGACCTCGCTGTAAGGCCTGTTAACAACACGAGAGGATTTAGGTCTCTTCGCATCCGGTTGGTTGGTGGATGCGTTAGAGGTGTCCTCACTATCCGATACAGAATTTTGTTATCTGTCGAGCTGCGCACTTAAAATTGTACATTTCTTAAATTTCCATTTTGGCTTAATGTCCGGCTAGATTGGCAAAATGCCCCTATGTGCGTCGGTTGTCGTACGTTAAATCTAAAAAAAATATTTCGGATAGTGCTTGAAAACGAGACAACAGAAAAAAATCCTCATCAGCCTTACGTACAACATAGCACGCATGCACGCGAGATTAAAACACTGGATATAATTAAACTATTTATTCAATCTATTTAGCAATTATATAAAAAAATTATAATTAATTCTTGTGATTTTTTGGCCTTAAACTAATTCATATGATGAACAGCATACTATTATAAAAACTAAATACAAACGTAATTTAAATATGTTATGAATAAAAACGATTTCTAAAGATACAAAATTAGATGCTATTTAACACAAAAATTTGGAAACTTAAGTTTTTCATAAGGCCTTTTAAAATAGATACATAGAATAAAAATAACGAAGTTAAATTAAAAGGATATGATGTGAATAAAAAGTTTTTACTGTCAGTTCAAGATGTTAAGTCGATCGAAACTATTCGATTTTTGTGCAAGAGTAAGGGTAATGTGAGATTTTCATGACTTTGTTCCGACAGTGAATTGGAACTAGAAATAATTTTCTTATTCAATTTATCCTCTACATTTGAATTTTTTATATTATGTTGAGATATTACCCAATCTCCTGTCATAGATTGTGTTGAGTTATTTTGTATAGGTTTGTATTTATCATTTGGTTCAATAATTGCATCATAATTTGATCCTAAATTTTCGTTTTCTTTTTGTGTTTTCTTTGTGCAGGGTGAGAGTATATATAAAGACGGTCGATAGGACTTTGGGAATTTTATTTCAATGTCTTCACCCTTGGTCATATATTTTGGAATACTATTATTTATTTTTGCAAATTGTGTTGTGTTATTGTCGCGTTGGTGGACAATTTGCATTAAGGTGTCTTTTATTGAGGTACATTTGTAATTTTCAATACCGTTTTGAGAATTGTTTAAACTATTGCTAAACAAAGGATATTCCGAAGCTATTTCAACTTGATTTCTTATTTGAGATAGAGATGTAGCGTTTGCTAATGAATTTATAGCAGAGTTATTATTGTCTGTGCTAACACTGCAATTATTTGTTTTAGAAGGATTTGAAGTATAAAGTTTTATTTGATTATCTTCTTCATCAGAGGTACATAGATCAATTGTATCTACTATTATTTCAGTAGACGGGCATGATGATATTTTCCAATTAGAGCTGCGAGAATTATCGCGAGTAAGTTTTATATTCAATCTAGTACTAGAGGCAGCACAGTGCTTATTACTTATATCGGACATTTTTTTTAGTCTTACTGAAATTGGACGACATCTTCTTAACAATGATGAATTAATTAATAAAATATTTTCCATCCTTCTTTTTTGCGAAAACTGCCGGCGTGGAAATATGTATAGATGGGAACTGTATTCCTGAGGCCTTTTAAAGGTGCAGTGAGAATGAAAAATGTAATTTTTTTTTTCAAAAAACTTTGATCGTGTTGTTAACTTGGATAGTAAGGGAGCTTGGCAAAATCGCTCAATACGATCTAGGCGTTCAATAAGATACTCAGGAGTTATAATTGCTTTAGTAGTTCTAATTAAGAGCTTGCCCGCAGGAGACGATAAGGGAATTGTTGGACAACGAGACACTGAGTGCACAGAACGGCTTCTTCTAGATATGCGCTTTTTCTTATCAATTATCATAAATTGGCTTTCTTTTTTAAGTATTTCCGAAGTCATTTTCTTACATAGAGTCTTATCTATATCGCTTTTTATATTATATTTATATTGTAAATTGAAATTAAGCATAAATCCGATACGTTGCCTTTTTACTACTGAGTCGTTTTTTTCAATTTGATGGTTATCACATAATTCTGGAGATTCACACAATATAACGTCATCTTCCACAATACACGTTTTTTCATGCTCCTGAAATAATTTAAGTTAAAACATGAATTATTTTAAAAACAAAACTTATTTTTAAACTTATTTAAAAAAAAATTAAGTTAATAAATTAAACACCTTTTTTTGTTTTACAACTAAAGTTGTTTGAGCCGTAATTGTGAAATTTGATATTTTAATTACAACCAAACCTAGTAAGTTTGGTTGACACAAATATATCACAAAACAAGTAAAAGCGCTATATTCGGCTATGCCGAATCTTATATACCCTTCATATTGGTCTTTTTATATTCCCAGCCATCTATCCAGCCGAGTTATTTCGTACTTGAAAATATTATAATAAAAGTGCTTTTTATATGTTTGTTGGTACTTATGTACATTTCAACATATACACATACATGCATGTTTACATACACATATGTATGTACAAACATACATACACATATATGTACATACATACATCCATGTGACAATGCACAGCTACGTCAAAGAAACTTCGGGATTTTTTTTTTATGCCCATCCATATATACATATGTTTAACACCGTTGCCAGTTTTCATTTTGTTCACTTTTTGTGTGGATTTTGTTCTAAAAAAATTGAGGCATTCGCACTGTTTTGCCTATATCTCGGTCGGTAGTTAACCGATCTTGCTGATTTTGAAAAACGATTGCCTCCAGGATACTTCTAATAGTTTGAAATCAATAACTGGTCAATATTACTTTATTTGACTCCGGAAACTTGATTTCAACAGATGGAGAGACGGACATGGCTATATCGACTTCCCTATCTATTAGGATCCAGAATAAAACTATATACTTAATGGGGCCGCAAATGAATAATAAAGAAATTACAAACAGAATGACAAATTGATATACACCCTTATCACTTATGCGAAGAGTATATTTACAACTCGTCAATAGCAGTGGGTTGGTTGTAATTATAACACCAAATTTTACATTACAACTAAAATAGAGTTGATTATTTTTGTGTTTTGACCAATTTATTGATAATTTTTAAAAGTTTTAGGGGTTACCTGCGGGCTAATTTTGGTCAGTTGGTTTTCCTTTTTATGTAATAAAAACTAGTTCATTTTTATTATGTTTCACCCAACGTTTCGTTTGTTTGATTCAAACTTCTTCAGGGGTACTTTATTAAGATCTAGTTAAGGAGTACAATATAGAATTAAAATTAGATATGCCATAATTTATTGTTTTGTTTAACTTACGATTACTTATTATTACATGCTAAAGTTCTCTTTTATTTAAATAATTTAAAACTGGACTTCACGACACAGAATGTAAATAAATAATATAAACGAAAACAATTATTGCACAAAACTTAATAAAAAATCGATAGTCAAACTTAACTCTAGTATCACAGATCTCTAACTGATTATAAAATTGCAGCAGAATATTGAAGTTTTGTGTTGTCTTTATCTTCCTTCGTATTCATTGTGTTTTTTATTTTCTGTTGTATTCGTAAACTTTCAGGTGTGTACCGTTTTCTTTCCTTTTTCTCTTTGTCTAGTATCTTTATGTTCGTATCTTCATGTTTGCATTCCTTTACATGCAGAGATAGTGCCGTCGCTTCCTTTCCTTTTATTATATCATTTTTATGTTCGTTTATTCTTGTACCAAGCATTCTTTTTGTTGTTCCTATGTACACCATATTACAGCTTTCGTTTTCACTGCCGTTACATCCAATTTCGTAAACAACATTATTTATTTTCATTTTGTCAATTTTTGTTTTATTGTTGTTAAAAAGATGAAATGTTGTTTTGTTGGATTTGTATGCTATTGTTGTTGTTTCGTCTGTAATTATATTCCTTAATGTTTTCGTCTCCGTTAATTTTGGTATGAAAGGTACACTGTAAAAATTTTTTTGTATATTACTTGTTATATTGCTGTTCGTTTTTTCTTTTAGATTTTCTGTTACATTTTTGCATATATTATTAATTATATTTGTTGGGTAGTCATTCCTTTTCAGTTGTTCCTTTGTTTTGTACATATTTTGCTCCTTGTACTTCTCATCACTAATTTTTAAAACTTTTTCCACTAGATTACTAGCCGCGTTCGTTTGGAAGCGACGGCACTATCTCTGCATGTAAAGGAATGCAAACATGAAGCTGACTTTACGAACATAAAGATACTAGACAAAGAGAAAAAGGAAAGAAAACGGTACACACTTGAAAGTTTACGAATACAACAGAAAATAAAAAACACAATGAATACGAAGGAAGATAAAGACAACACAAAACTTCAATATTCTGCTGCAATTTTATAATCAGTTAGAGATCTGTGATACTAGAGTTAAGTTTGACTATCGATTTTTTATTAAGTTTTGTGCAATAATTGTTTTCGTTTATATTATTTATTTACATTCTGTGTCGTGAAGTCCAGTTTTAAATTATTTAAATAAAAGAGAACTTTAGCATGTAATAATAAGTAATGGTAAGTTAAACAAAACAATAAATTATGGCATATCTAATTTTAATTCTATATTGTACTCCTTAACTAGATCTTAATAAAGTACCCCTGAAGAAGTTTGAATAAAACAAACGAAACGTTGGGTGAAACATAATAAAAATGAACTAGTTTTTATTACATAAAAAGGAAAACCAACTGACCAAAATTAGCCCGCAGGTAACCCCTAAAACTTTTAAAATAGAGTTGAGTTGTAAACGATAAGAGACCCAAATAAAGAAATATTAAAAAGGCAAAAAAGGCTTAATCAATGTGAAAACGTAGAATTCTCTTACTTATATTTAATACCGTCGAACTTCTATAACTCGAAATTCTTTAACGCGAATTTTCTATAACTCGAACTAATAATATTGGTATTAGTTCTGTAACTCAAATTTTCATATCTCGAAATTTTTATTAAATGAAATTCTTTAAATTTGAACTAAATACTTACATATAAACTTTATAACTCTCAGAGTTTTGCTTGTCTTATCGATTGAGGAAAAATATAAGCTTATAAAAAAGATGTTTTATTGTTGTTGTTAGCGAAGAGACTTACATAGCGGCTCTTATTTAAATGTCAACTTCACCTGCAGGAGGTGTACTTGACCGATAACTAACGAAGCTCTAACGGCTGTTTTTAGAAAGTATAACCTTACGCGATTTGTAAAGAAAATTTTAATTTCAATTTGTCTCGAAAGTGAATTCTGATCTCGTAGTGTACAGACGTGTCTACGAGAGTGTAATATTGGTAAAAGGTGATATTAGTAATAAGTGGCAAACAGATTCATTAATATACATACATACAAATATAAGTGAGAAAAGAAACAAAAACAACAAACTTAATAAAAAAAAGCAAACGGTTAATGAGTAACAGTAATCGTAGTGACAGTGGGCCTCATAGCCGAAATGCTTACATTGTGTTAAGCTCCACAAGTGTAAGTTTTAGTGTTTGTGGACAAAGGGTAAATGTTTATTAGACACCTAATAATATTTGCCGGCGCTAATCAACGCCACTGGCCCTACTTATAAATATATCCGGGCAGATTTATATGCCTAGGATGAAGCAATTGAATGCTAATAGTAATTGAAAAGCCGATTTTTAAGGCTAAGAAAACAATAATCTTTATTTGCAAAAATTGGTGTTTTTATATTAACATAACGGTATTCTTAAAAATTACTTTTAATATATTTGTTGTTACAAATTCCAATTGAGTGATATTTTTTGTTTATTAGTATAATTTACATTTATTGAGTGATTTTATGAAAATAAAATTATGTACAATATAGTTGACTTATATCTACAAAACAATCTAATATAAGTCGACTTTATATTACTCTACACCCTAACCCTTA
Organism: Melanophora roralis; assembly: GCA_963583895.1. Lineage (NCBI taxonomy): Eukaryota > Metazoa > Arthropoda > Insecta > Diptera > Rhinophoridae > Melanophora > Melanophora roralis. The sequence goes on from OY757188.1 coordinate 41,731,743, forward strand.
AGAAGAATTTTACAAAAAAAAAAAAACAAAAAATTCTTATATGTATTTATTTTTTTTTTTGAAAATTTTTATATATACATGCGTTTTTTTCTTCTTTTTTTTTAATATTTTTTTAAGTTATTATAATGAAATTCTTTCTGTATATTTCCTAAATCCAAGATAGAGTTTACTCCCTTAGTTTTTACTATTCTATATGGACCATGCATGATAAGGTGGTCGATTCTTTTTTCTATTGAAATTTCATACTAGTACTAGGTCTGCCGCTTTCAAATTTAAAGGATTTATATGCGATGACTGTTCAACTCGTTTCTTCTTTACCAATTCCATTATTTCTCTTGCTTTCTTTAAAGAGGATTGTAATTTTGCTTTTAACTCGATCGAGTAATTATCTATATTGTAAATTGGCGTGGAATTCAATATTTTATCATTTGGTAAATTTGGCAACCTTCCGAATATCAGTTCAAATGGTGTGTAATTCGTATCTATATGTGGGGTTGTGTTATAAGCGAAGCAAAAATATGGTATCCACTGATCCATTCGTCGTTTTTACAGAAGTTTAAGAGAAATTCATTTAGTACTCTATGGTTTCTCTCTATAGAACCCAAAGTTTCATAATGGTAGGGTGTACTAAAGACCTGTTTAATTTCTAGTAATTTACATACTTCCGACATTAATTCATTGACGAACTCAGTACCTTTGTCCGACTTAAGAATTTTAAAATGACCGTACTTTAAAATTAAATTTTTAACCAGGGCTTTTGCAACTGTTTTAGCATCTTTTGTTTCAATTGGACAAGCTATAATATATTTAGTTAAATCATCCTGCATTGTTAGTATATATCTATATTGATTTGATAATCTAAGAGGACCTACTGTGTCTATTGAGATTGTTTCAAAACTATTTCCTGGTGTATCTGTTATAATCAGTTTTTCTTTAATATGTTTTGTTTGCTTATTTATTCTACATTCATTACAATTTAATATATATTCCTTAATCATATTACCCATATTTTTCCATATGTACCTTTGTTTAAGTTTTAAAGTCGTTTTCCTTACCCCTAAATGTCCTCCTAACGATGTATTGTGGTTCTCAGCAATGAGGTTCTTCCGTAGATTTTTGTCAGTTATTCTTACTGGCTCTTTAAATATTAAAATTTTCAAAATATCTTCTTTTTTTCTTTATAATTTATTAAACATATCCTTAAATTCTTGTTTGGATATTACTTTAAATATTTCATCATCTTCTTTTAGGGCAAGTTCCTTTATACCTAGAGATAACATTTTCGGAAGAAGCTTTTCCATAGACATCTGTGTGTCCTTTGGATTTTCACTACATCTGATTACTATCTCTTCACTATTAATTAAAAGTTGAGGTTTACTAAAGTTAGATTCCACTTGAAATCGGAGTTTTCTCATATTCTTAATATCTGAAATCGAAGTACATTCCCATATGAAAAGTTGATCAGGTTTTTCAGTAGCAATGTCATGTTCTCGATTTGTGTTTTTTTTTCATATTACGCGTTATAGCCAAAACTTCCTTTGCTTTGTGTTCTTTTTCAGTGGGAATCATTGCCTTCAAAGTATCACTATCAACAATTATTCTTGATAACGCATCTGCGTTTGTATTCATTTTACCTTGCTTGTATGATATTTCAAAATCGTAATCGCATAAATCTAATCTAATACGTGTCATTTTGGACGATGGATTTTTATGTGAAAATAAGGAAACTAAGGGTCGATGGTCTGTGGCTACGTAAAATTTTCTGCCATAAAGGTACGGACGAAAGAAATTTATTGCCCAATGTATAGCTAAAAGCTCTTTCTCTATTACTGGTTTTTTAAATCATGCTTGGACAATGTTTTACTCGCATATGATATAGGAAAATCAGAACCTATTTCACCTTGGGATAAGACTGCCCCAAGTGCAAAATTTGATGCATCAGTATTTAAAATGAAAGGTTTCTTAAAATTAGGGTATTGCGGAATTGGTGGACATATTAATTTTGACTTAAGTGTATCGAATGATTTTTGGCAATTTTGATCCCATAGGAAAGGTTTATTTTTCTTTAATAATTCATTTAGATTTCTTGCTATTTGTGCAAAATTTTTTACAAAACGACGATAATAGTTGCAGAAAGCTATAAATCGTCTGACGTCGTCAGGGTTTTTTGGTACGGGATAGTTTTTTATTATACTATTTTTCTCAGGGTCGTAATTAAGTGACCTAAGTAAACAACTTCTCTCTTCATAAAATGACATTTAGCCGTATTCAATTTTAAGTTGTATTTTCTTAATCTTTCAAAAACCTTTGATAAGTTTTCGTGATGATGTTTTATGCTACAACCAAACACGATGATATCATCTACATACAAAAACGCTTCTGTACTTAGTCCACTTAGAGCTATCGTTAACATTCTCTGAAAACTGTTAGAGGATATTTTTAAACCAAAAGGTAATCTGGAAAATTGAAAATGCCCAGTACTTGTCGAAAACGAGGTAAGTGGTCTAGATTGTTCATCTAACTCTATCTGATGAAACGAGCTTGTCATATCTAGTGTAGAAAAATACTTAGCTCTACTTAACTTATCTAAAACATCTTCGATTCTCGTTAGCGGAAACTTATTGCTAACTATTTTCTCATTTAGTTTTCGGAAATCTACCACTAACCGCCATTACTTCTCATCATTCGCCGATTTCTTTGGTATCACTAATAATGAGTTATATGGACTTATTGATGGCTCTATGATTTCTTCTTCTAACATTTTGTTTTACATATATTGGTGTTGAGTCTGTTACTTGCACTTTCTGTCTATAAAAATTATTAACTGTTAGTTTGTCGCCATCTACATGGAAAATATCGTTAAAATTTGTAACTATATCAATTAGTGATTCTTTTGCTAGTGGGTCTACTGATTCAATATTCAGGTTTTTCAAAATTTTCTCCATTCTTTTTGAGTTGCTTAATATATTGTTATTGTTGCTATAAAAGACGTAGTCTACCAAATCTCTCTTCTCCAAATCTATATTATTTAGTACTACAGTCTTTTCGGTCATGTTTAATAATCTTATATGTTGTACACCAGTTGCCGGTATAATGGTGTTGCCTACAAAAACTCCTGGGGATATTTCTTTACTTAATACAATACTCTACCTATCTGTGCACATATTAATAGGTACTATTGCCTCTGAACGTGCAGGTATACAGATATCCGTTTGACATACACATTTAGTACTTATTGGTAAAATAACCTCCTCATAATCTATGTTGAATGATATCGCATATGACTCAAAATCTATTTTACACTGATATTTTTCTAGTCGTCCAATTATTCCATCAATTATAATTGGAAAATCGTTATTTACTATGTGAAATTTATGATTTATATGTCTATCTTCAAAATGTAGTTTCAAATATGCTGTGCCAATACTCTCAGTTGTTTCCTAAGTAATTCCACTTAGTGACGATACATTGTTTCTATCAACATTTTCTATATTTTTTAATTTACAAATAGATATATCTGCCCCCGTATCAATCAAAAAATTAAGATATCTACCCACACTTTTACACTTTACCGCAATTGAATTATCTATATCCACTGAAATTTTGTATAAATTTGGCTTTGGATAACATTTATTGTTATCCTGCTCTTTTAGTTTCCCTGTCCACCTTTTCTATTTCTTCCTCTATATGAATTGTTGTTTCTATTGTTATCGAAATTCATTCTTGACACATCGTTTCTATTACCGCCAAAATTTTCTACTCTATATCTATTTCCATTATTGTTATTAAGATTGTTATTATGACTTCTATTATAATTGTGGGCATTATTGTGGGTATAATTATAGTGATTGCCATTACGATTTTCGTAATTTTCCTATTATTTCTATTATCGGAGTGAAATGAATCTCTATTCATTGAAAAATTCCTATTTCCTCTATGTCCATTACTTCTATTATCATATCTTCTTTCAACTCTAAAAACATTACTGTTATCTGTCATATTTCTTTCGAGTATTATACATTTTTCCACCGCATCCTTAAAAGTGTTTGGCGCACTTGCTATTAATACGTTATGATATTCGGAATTCACTCCTTTCATGAAAACGTTAAGAGCCATATTTTCGCTCATTTTGTATATTGCGTTCTTTGCATCCTGTGTAGGATTCTCTAGAGTCCTTAATTCAAAAGCAATTAATTGCTCAGACAATAACGCAATATTTTCTCTATAGGCAGATATACTTAAATTACCTTGTTTTACTGTTCCAAGCTCCGTAAAAACCTGTTGCAAAGTTCTGGGATTAGGGTACGCTTCTATCAATAGTTTTTTCAACTCGGAAAAAGTGGTTGGTCTACTAGTACGCCCTATCACACTACGAACCTGCGCTGTGAGTTTAAAATTGTCATGTCATGTAATAATTCGGTCTGAGTAATGAAATCCTCCAACGCCTCATAAGAACCTTTAAACACTTGTAGATTTTTACCCACTACTGATATATCGAACTGTGCCATTTCTACCAAATTAGTGACTTCTTTTTTCTTTCCTTTGATAGATAAATTCTCAACTTGAATTAATAATCTTCCATATAAATCTTTAAACCTGGCTAGAAGTGACGTTTTTTCTTCCGTATAATTCTTAAAATGTTTACAAATATTATTTGTTTTAATTTCTATATCTCTTAATTGCTTTAATTTTTCTTCCCTATATTCTAAGGAGTAAATTCTATCCTTATTTTTTCTAAAATTCTTTTCTAACTTCTCTTATTCAATGTAAAATTCATTAATTCTTTCCATTTATGCTTAATTCTAAATATTTCAAATTAATACTATTTTCCATTAATTAATTAAGATAAGTACTATTTTCTATTGTATTAACTTATTAATATTTTATAATAAATAAATTTCAAATATGGCAACACTTACTTTTTTATCGACTATCGATAATTTACTAAACTTCACTCCTGATTTTTACAACTAATACGGCCACAAGATTATAACTTTTCTTTTGTTTTTCTCAATTACAAATGTAAATTTTAACATTGAATCAATTTTTTATTTTTCTCTTTTTTTTATTATTAAAAAAAATGCATAACAATAATAAATGTAAGTGTAGTGTTTAAAAAAAAAAATGTAGTGTTTAAATATATAATCATTAGTGGAATACTTATGATTTGTTCTTTCTGTGGCTATCCATCTCCTTTTCTAAGCCATCGATTTGCAGCCAAATTTTGGAAGCCTGTTCCCAGGATGGTGGTGTATCGGCATTAACAATTGCCCGCAACGCTGCAATTTTTCGCCTCAACCGGACCAATTTGCAGCCCCTTCTGTGCCGTGGTCTTTCAATTTTCGGTATCGCGGTGAGTTTTGCCTATAAATTTCTTTGTTGCCTCTTCCTATACTCCTCAATCGTTAATTTCTTTGGGCCAATTTGTGTCGCCTTGTATTCCGGTACACTATTAGTGTCTCCAGCCGGTACGTACTCCTCCACAGGAATTTTTTTATATTCGCCAGAATGTGGCAGGATCGCCATGTAGTGTTTGTGGACAAAGGGTAAATGTTTGTTAGACATCTAATAATATTTGCCGGCGCTAATCAACGCAACTGGACCTTATTATAAATATATCCGGGCAGATTTATATGCCTAGGATGAAGCAATTGAATGCTAATAGTAATTGAAAAGCCGATTTTTAAGGCTAAGAAAATAATAATCTTTATTTGCAAATATTGGTGTTTTTATATTAACATAACGGTATTTTTAAAAAATTCTTTTAATTGGCGAATTCACAAGGTACGATACGATATCGTATTGTATTATTGTTATATAATTTCACAATAGCATAAAAATTTTGTTGTTGCTCTTCATACGAAACTTGTTGTGAAACAATACAACCTTGTTTGATATGTTTTTTGTGATGTCATATTATATACAAAGTCATCCGCCAAGCGCCTAAAACGAAACGGCGAGTTTTTTAATTTAATTTTAAGAGCCGCAAGCACTTGCATCCGTTAAAATTGTCTATACTAAAAACTTAGGCAAACCCGCCAAAGAAGATTCCTTAAGCCGCCTCCGCCGGCAAAAATAGCCGGCACTGCTCTCTGACACATCAGCTGTTTTTTGTTTACGTAAAAAATAACAAAATTCTTGTGATTTTTTATTAAAACTTTGCTTATTTTAATGAATTTTAGAGATTCTAACCAGGTTAGATATAGACCATTTTGTGTTTTCATGGGTCTAATTTCTACAAATTATTAAGTTAAGCCAAGAGCAGCACCAGATTTATGTACATACATATGTGCTTGTTTTTTATCGTTTGGTCGTATCAGCTGATTTAGATTTTAAATACGACACCTACAAACATACGAAGAGTTGTTCACAACGGTCATATTTTTTGGTTCTATTATTTTACAATATATGATTTCACAAGACCTTGTGAATTCACCAAATATATTTGTTGTTACAAATTCCAATTGAGTGATACTTTTCGTTTATTACTATAATTTACATTTATTGAGTGATCTTATGAAAATAAAATTATGTACAATATAGTTGACTTATATCTACCCTACAATGTAATATAAGTCGACTTTATATTACTCTACAAAGTAATGAAAACATTAGAGACCCTGAATATAATAGAAACTATTTAAATGCAAGACCAAAAATAATTACAAGCAATCTAAGTTCAAGTGCGCCTAATAAAAATAATAGTACTGAACAAGGGACTAACTTAGCCCAATCTCTATTTAAAAATTATAAAAAAAAGTTCTGAGGTACTATCATTGTCGCGGTCATCTTTATCAAGTTCTGGAGTTGAACCGTTAGCTGCTCAAGCTCAATTTCTGCACCTGCAGGAGCATCTCAACCTGCAAAAATTTTAAAAGACGATGAAAGGCCAACCTTATCGCAAAGTTGTTTTGCAATTTTGCAAGAGGATAATGAGACCCCCGTTACTGAAAAAAAGTCCTTTGATGTCATTTATTTGAGAGAAAAAACTCAAATGACCTGATTAAGTTTCTTGTTATATTAAACGGCGAAAATAATTTTTATGTGACAAGCATAAATCGTGGTAACATATACGAGACGAAAATCGAAGTTAATCACGAGAATACTTACCGTACCACGGTAACATAACTTGGAAAACTGTACAAAAGCTTTTATACATACCAACTTAAAAATGCAAAAGGCTTCTAGGTAGTGATTAAATGTATTGACTCAAATGTTGACCTGGATGAAATTTAAACCAGTTTGTACATGAAGGGCTTTAGAGTCAAATCCGTATCAAACGTAAGTAACAGGGAAAAATTCCCTCAACTATTCCGAGTGGAGCTCGAGCCTGGTAATGTTAAATTAAGAAAAAAATGAGACTCACTCAATTTACGATTTAAAATACATGTTGCATCGTAGAGTGGTAGTGGAAGCACCACATAAGCGATCTGGGTCCGTACAGTGCCTAAACTGCCAGGAATACGGCCACACTAAAGCTTATTGCAAGTTGCCTTCTGCTTATGTTGTTTGTGGTGACCTGCATGCTACGACCAAGTGCGACAACCCAAAAGATAATCATAGGGTGAAGAAATGCAGCAATTGCGGTGGAAACCACACGGCCAATTATAGAGGTTGTCCTGTTTTCGATTCAGTAAGGCGCTTATGTAAACCGAAAGCTGTTCCTGCCACTCCCCAGCTTTTGAATATACCAACTACAAACATGCCTCCATTAGCACAGCCAACTACAAATCAATATGGTTAAACAATTTACACAGATCACGGTGCAAATGTCTGGCAGGCAAAAATTTGTTAAAAACCATTAGTTCAACAATAAAAAAAAAAAATTAGCATATATCTCACCCATGGCACGGTGCAAAATGATCTTTATTAATTTCAGTTCATTTGTTGTTGACAAAAATAAAGAAGTTTAATCCGTCTATTGTATGAAATAAAATTTGAAAAGTAAACTTCGTCCTAACTTACAAATTAAAAAGAAGGAAAAATGGGTCATGCCGTTTCCCTTTCCCTGTTTCATGTAAGTTATATAGGTAATGTTTAAAACCAAAAGACACTACTACCGTTCAAAGAGTACTGATGATGAAATTGCGTAGCTGCTTTCGAAAATGCATTCTCCTCGGCTAGTATCGGTAGAAAAATCTGCTTTTTTCAAAAACTAAAAAGTTTCTTTCAACATTCTCGGAAAAATATTAATTTCTCCTAATAAAAAGAAATTATATGTGAACTTGAGCCAAGCTAAAAGGTAAAAATTTGTTAACTAATTATATTATGAGAACTAAAATGTTAGCCTGGCACTGACTGGTCTTCTATTATTTACTTAGTCTTAGGATTTGAAAACTTATTGTTAGTTCGCATAAGCGAAGATTCAATAAAAAACATGACAAAAAAATTTGCCTCGAAATCGCTTTAGAACTTCTTAAACTACCTCATTGCGGGTATGAAAATAATGGGGATCAATCAATTCACCTTTTAATAAAAGACATGATTTGGATTTTTGATCCTACGTTCTTGGAACCGGCCAAATTTTCCCACCATAGCAGGGAGATTGCGAGATAAAATTTGCCAGATGCTGTTGAATTCAAAATAACGAATAAATACACCGACCAAAATACCAATCCTATAAATGAAGGACAATTTTAAAAGCAGTCTTCCCAGTGTAATATCTGATGTGAGTCGTGGAGGTATTGTGCTAGTAATGGGCGACTTCGGCGCATAACTAGGCCAAAACACTCCCAACAGGGAGAGATGTGTCACGGAGATGTGTACATCCAAAAATCTCGTGATTGGAGGAGGACAATTCCCTCACAAAACAGTATACAAAATCACGTGGCTCTCCCCTAAACAATCAACGAAAAATAATCTAAGGGTTGCCACAATAAGGCTAGAAGTAGCTCCAATCAAAAAACAAACCCTACTGAAAAATTCGCAATTCGGTACACTACACAAAATACAACAACGCCATCAAATCATCAGGTAAGGGTAGGATGACTAACGCAATGAATGGATCAAACCTCTAAAAATAATACAAAACAGACAAAATGGCAGGCATACCCACCGAAAACCAGGCACACGGTAAACTTAAAGTTGGTTTGTTGAAAATAAACTATTTTTTAATTTTTTGTGATATGGCACAATTAGGTGATGTATTACTTTTTTTGTCTATAAATAATTAAAATAGTTTTTTTTCCTGTTACATATATATACAGATTTTAAATATTACTGCACGTCAAGACGAGACAGATTACTGCCTTGACTTACAGACGGCTCTAAGTAAGAAAATATTGACACATGAGCAGGAGTCATTTAAAAATGTAAATACCCGACTATCTTCCAAGCAGAGGTTTAGACTTTCTCGTTCGTGCCAGAAAATACTTTAAGAGCAAAGAAAGTCGATAAAGGATGCATATGACGTAAGACAGTACTGCCAAGCCGTTTAACGATCGTTGAATTATTGTGAGAAAACTGAAAAAGTGACTCGGTCATAGCAGACGGTTTTATTTCCCTCATGTTAGCTCATATATAAAAAAAAGCAGTCGTATTTTCTATGTCTTCTGCTTATATTAAAATAAATGTTATTTCGCAAATTTTTTCAACTGGTGTGCGTTTTTATACCCTTCACGTAGTAATAAGGGTATATATCAGTTTGTCATTCCGTCTGTAATCTCTACAGTATTCCCTTGTGAACTTAGGTACTTGTGTCAAGCTACCAGAAATATCTTGAGGCAATCGCTCACTAAAATTAGCAAGAAACATATATGCAAAACACTGCGGTTGCCCAATTTTCAGGACAAAAATCACTAAATGCGGCCACTGTTGCCACAAAAACTTGGCACACATTCTTTGCAAACAGGGAGCTAAATTTGGGAAATTTAATTAGCAATAGAATCAGGGAAAGTGGTAGCTCCCCTACAACTGCATACATTTTATGAACTTTTTAGGCGCTACATTTTGGCATTAAATACAGATAACACAAAGTTGATGGTATCAACGCAGTAGACCTGGGCAGACTATGGGAGTTGAAAACTACAACTTTGAAATAGTCAACAATTTTATCTACTTCGGCACCGCCATAAACACAACAAACAACATCAGCTTTAAGATTAAACGAAGCTAATAGATGCTACTTTGGACTTAGCAGTTTAAAAGCAAAGTAAACTCCCGACAGAAAAAGTCACTCTCTTCACCGACACTACCCGTGCTTACATATGGTTCGGAAGCATGGGTTCTTGCGAAAGTAGATTAGCCAGCGCTTGAAGTTTTCGAGAAAAAGATTCTGCAAAAAATCGAACAAACGTTCTGTAAATAAGTACATATAGGAAACTGTTGCAGTTATTGACTTCCAACCTGCTACAGACCGGTTTCAGTACGTGTACGGTTTTGGATGAAAATTGGTCCGATTGGTCCCATAATATAAACAAATGTTTCCGTAGCGCAAACTACAATGCAAGGGAGTGACATTTCATGCCTTATTTGAATATTTCCAAACAATTTTGTGTATTGAATTTAAAATAACTAAATGAATAAAAATATGCGTTTCGATTAGCCAATAATACCTCCTAAAATTATAACATAAACACCAGTATAAATTTTAAAGGTTTGAAATAGGGCAAGATTTGGTTTCAACTTTTGAATTAGTGATCATCGGAATAAATTTCTGTATATATCTTTAAAATCAGATATCTAATCTACATTCCATTAAAAAAGAGAAATAACGGATATATTGTACAAATTGCTGGTTGATGGACTGTTTCTAGGACTTGCCGATATATGAAAAGATTTATTAATAAAAATAAATTTTATGCTCAAATATACATAAAGAACATAATTGGTGTGTTTTGTGATCACTAATAATTGTTGCAACTCTTGCACTTTTAATGACTTGATCATGTTTTGCAATTCACCAAAAGCCTTTAGGAGTGACTTTGTAGATTACATTATTGTCCTAAAAAATTTTCGTTTAAGAGTTCTTCCACAAAAAATACTCTTCTAATTTCTTCATTTTCATATCTTGTCATGGATAGATCATTTTAAGTTCAAGAAAGAAAGTTGTCAAAGTTAGTTTATCTCTTTAAGAAGGTAATACTGGAAAACATATGAAGGGGGTTAAGAGAATGTAGTATAAATTTAACATAATGATGTATCAGTCACTGCTTTGAATACCTATTTACTAACTTTTTTAATCTGCAAGTAATTATCTTTGATGGGGGTACATATATACATATATATTTTTTTAAAAATTTATAAATAATAATATTAATAAAAAAAACAAAGAATTAATACTAAGTTTTAATGGATATGGGAGTAGGAATGTCATAAAGAATTCCGGACGAGTGCAGCGTTTTTCAAGCTGAGATTCTAGCGGTGGCGAGGGCCGCGAAATTGATAGGGGAGGACGTAGACGGAAAGGGGCGTCTCCAGACAGGGCGCGTTCAAGGCTCTAGAGAGATATTATGTCAGGTCTAACATTGTGGACGACTGTAGACGTGCTTTTAGGGCAGGGTTAAGCACTGTTGCGCTCCAGGTCATTGTAACGTTGCTGGCAATGAGACTGTCGATCAATTGGCGAGGAGGGGTTTGGTCTGGGATATTGGGCTTGGTCGTGAGCCGGTGAGGTCACCATTGGGGTTTCTATTATGGACTGATAGGGACTTAGGTAAGTTAGTTTTTGGAAAACATTATGTTAAATAAAATAACTAAAGCATTATTTATATTATATTATTTATATTAGTTGAAAATTTATTGCCAATGGAAAGCCATGTGACATATCCGGCCTCATTGGCTTACTGTCATTTAAAGTGAATAAGTGAAATAAAATAAATAAATAAAACCTTCTACAGAGTAGTTCTAGTATGATGTGTACAATTTTGAAAAAAAAGTAAGAGCGCTATAGTCAGCTGTGCCGAATCTTGTATACCCTTTACATTGGTATTTTTGTTTACCCAGTCGCCTGATCTAGGCAAGTTATTTTCAAGCCGAAATATTATAAACATTTTGACTTGAAGTGCATAGCTATTTTAGTTTTCGAAACAGAAAACTTACATTTGGACAATTGTATCAACTTCCCTACCTGTAAGGATCCAGAATATATGTATATACTTTGCATAACGACAATCAGACAAGCACACACACTATGGCTCTTAAAAAAACAGAAAACAAATTTAACAAAAACAGTATACACGTAAAATACGATGAACATCAGTTTGTGTAAATGTATGCCACGAAACATAGTCTTTTTAAGAGTGTGAAAAGCGATATTGAAGCTTGTTTACTTTCTCATAGCAGTTTTAAGAGTTTTCTGAAATGTCATATCTTAAAAACTATAACTATTAAACTCGTTTTATAAAAACAGTCTTTAGTCTCTTTTAGCTTTTGAATTTACAAAAAAGTGCCGAAATCAACAACATATGTTCATATGTACCTACATATGTACATCCGAACATACATATACAGAATCTTTTTTAGTATTGAATCTTCGCTTATGCGAACTAACAATAAGTATTCAAATCTAAAGACTAATAGTGCATTTACACTTGTAATTTTAAAACTAGTTTATGATAATAAACTACTTTTATAAACTATACCGTTTACATCAGAATATAAACTATTTAAGTTGTTTAATAAAAATATTTACGTTATAACGAAAAAAAAATGTTTTTAATGTATTTTCCATTCATCATTTATTCATTCATCTAAAAACACCGTTTTTTTATAAATTTTGTTTTTTTTTTTTACCGATAAATGCAAGGCGCATGCATCAGGTGGGAGCGGTTCTACAAAACAACTAAATCGTCATAAGTTGACATAAGTTGACAGATAACAAAACCTTTTCTTAGAATACTAGTTGTTGCTTGTAAAAAAATACATAAACATAAACAGAATTTCACATTTGAATAACAAAATACCGTTACTCAGCTGATTAACTAAGGCCACCTAATACATGCAACTTGGAAAAATGTCAAATATCACTAGCGTTGCCAGAAAAATATTAAAAGTTGCATTAACTAAAACTAGTATTTTGAAACTTGTTTATCACAAAAACATGTTATAAACAAGTTTATGATTTGTATGGGTAAATACGTTTTTCAAACTAGTTTAACACCATAAACAACTTATAACTTGTTTATGGGGTAAATACTATATAAGTAACTAATCGTAGTCCAGCCAGCGCCAGACTAAAATTTAAGTTCTCATAATAATTAATAAAAAGTTATTTTTATTATAGCGTATTTTAAGTGGGTTCCAAAAGTGCTTTTACTTGGCTTGTGTCGGGAAAATACATTTTTTCAAGATTATTCGTCGCTAAAGATCTTATCACAAGAAAATTTAACAATAAGCTTAATAAACTATATAAAAACAAAATTATTATTTCTTGAAAAAAAATAAAAATATTTTTTTGAGGAAAAAATAATTTAACGATATTCACTATCATTAGTCAGCAAAACTTATTAACAATGTTTACAGTCGCTACACCTAATGTTTTTTTCCATAGTTCTTGTTATTGAATCTTCGCCTTTATCGAACTAACAATAAGTATTCAAATCTTAAAAATAAGTAGATAATATTAGTCCAGCCACTGGCAGGCTAATATTTAAGTTTTCATAACAATTAATAAGCTTCATATCAGCGCAATAGTATCCTTCTTTTTTTGACGGGTGTGCCCACTATGTTGCAGGATGTTTCGAGCGGGCGGATTTGGGTGAATTTCCAGATTATTTAAATACTTGTGCACATTGTTCAGGATTTCGCATTTAACTAGTGAAGCTTATGGATGTTGCTGTTTTTGACATACCACGGAGAACCAGTTATTATTCTTAGGATTTTATTTTACCGACGTTGTATTTTTTCTATGTAAGAGTCGGAAGCAGTGCCCCATAATTGTAAGCCGTAGCACCTAATTGGTTTTAAAATCGATTTTTAGAGTAAAAGTTTACAATTAAGACGAAGCAAAGAGTTTCTGCCGATTGGATTTGTGTAGCTTTAAGTTTCATTTGCGTCAACTTTGCATCTATACGTGTGTTTCATGTAAGGCGACAGTCGAGGTGAATGCCAAGATATTTCGTTTCAAATCGTTGGGGAACTATATGGTTGTTAATACGGATTGGGGAGTATGTTACGTTGCGTAAAGTAAACGTTACGTGAGTGCATTTTTGCTCATTAATTTTTATTTCCCATAACTTTGCCCATTTCCCCACTTGGGTAAGGTGTTGTGTCATTTGACTTGGAGCCTCTTTAGGGTCTTTATGAATTCTGAGAAGATCGCTATCATCAGCAAATGTAGACGTGTGCGTAAAACCGTTGGTTGGCATATCTGGCGTGTAAAGCAAGTACAGAATTGGACCAAGAATACTCCCTTGAGGTACACCAGCCCCTGTTGGTTGGGAACAACTTATTTGGCTTCCCTCTTTTATCATAAATTATTGACCGGTAATGTTTTTTTCTAATAAGTGGAAAATATTAGCTGGAAGGTTTAGCTTTAGTTTGTTTAACAGACCTTCGTGCCATACTTTATAGAAAGCTTTAGAGAAATCTATAAAAAGCGCGGAGCAGTATTCTTTTCCTCAAGCGTTTTTCTTATTACTTGTCTGCGAGTTTGTTTGATTGTACTATGTTGACTTTTTAGGCCAAATTGGTGATTTGGAATGCAGTTGTTTCCATTCATGCTAGGAGTCAGCTTGTTTTTAAAGAGCTTTTCGAACAATTTTGACAAAGTTGGTAGCAAACTTATAGGCCTATAAGACTCCACCTTCGAAGGATATTTACCAGGCTTAGGAATCATCTTTATTAAGGCAACTTTCCATATTGGCGGGAAATGTTGGCGGTCAAAATAAAAAGAATAATTTTTTAAGCGGCAAAAGAGCTCTTAAAGCATTTTGTTGCTTTTTTTGTTACCGCCAGTAGCCTTTTTATCATTAGGGTTTACGAAAGCCTCTACAACATCTGAAAATCAGAAACGTATTTCTGTAGGACGTCTAGCAACAACAGGTGGAAATTCCCTTACGTCAGTGCACGTGTTGGGAGTGAATACGTTCCTCAAGTGACTTGCAAACAGATCGCATTTTCTTTGTCAGTTATACTTCAAGACCCTCTCAAATTGCGCAGTGGAGGTTTTGCAATAACGGGTCTCTTTAGACCTCTGGCAGATCGCCATATAGAATAATTTTTCTGGGGAGCCGCGTCTAGGTTTTCTAAATATGCATTCACTGATGCCATTCTGTGCACCTTCAACAAGTTTTTTAATTGGTTTGTGCATTCTTTCAGCTTAGTTTTAAATTGGGGCGAGCTATGCTTTTACCATTCTCTCCGGTTTCTCCTTTTCTTAGATAAAAGCTGTTCC
Organism: Melanophora roralis; assembly: GCA_963583895.1. NCBI lineage: Eukaryota > Metazoa > Arthropoda > Insecta > Diptera > Rhinophoridae > Melanophora > Melanophora roralis. Next base: position 41,747,077 of record OY757188.1, read on the forward strand.
ACATCAGCAGAAAAAATTTTGTTGTACTTGGCCTGACGGTAAGTAGAAAAAGCATGTTCAACGGCTTTTATAATGTTTTCATTAAGGTTTTTTAGACAATCATCGATGTCTCCAGGTGTTTTTAGTGGTTGGTTTTCCGAGCAGTGGGTGCTGATATATTTTTTATATTTCAACCAATCTACTTTCTTAGTTATTATAACGACAATAATTTTTGTGCTGTTAATTTTATCGACAAAAGGTTCTTTGTATATTACATATTATTGTAGTGTGCCACACTTGTGTACAACACCTAATCACCACTAATGCTAAAACCAACACATGCCGCTATGAAATTTGTAGGGTAAATAAATATCAAATTTCTTTACTTGCATAAAATAAGTACAACCACCCAAACTGGTATACTCCACGTATAGTGTCTTTACTTGCACTAAATAAAAGTTTTTCCTATTGATAATATATATTCGGGTCAATGGAAATACTATTACTAGTAATTATTTTTACATAATTTCATGACGGTATGCGATTGACAATTTTAGGTGTTGAGTTATGGTATATAAGAAACTAAAATTTTAAAAATAAACAGAGATTGTTCTTGACTTTGTTTGAGCTTTTACATGGAGCTCGAAAGAAACTAAAAACTATATTTTTTATTTACCAAAATTGCAACTACTAAAAAAGTCCGCACAGGTGACACTAGTGCTGACGGCCAGCCAAAGGATCGCAGCCATTAACAATCGTATAGGTTACGTCAAAAGAAGTAGGTAGCAGACGAACCAAAATTTAAAAAGGAAGGTCCTTCAAAGAAAAGGAGGATATACTGTAGTGTACATGCTTAACAATTTATGCCAACGATTGAATACCTGACTTACAATACATACACACACCAAACATTGAAATTGGTAAAGACAATTGACACATGCACTAATGAATATTACAAAATTTATTTAGGGTGACCATTTATTTCTGTTTCGAAATCAGTACGATTTTTTGTTTTAATATCCATTTGCGTATTCTTGGTCCTTATAGATAGGAAAGTTGATTAAGCAATGTCATTTTGTCCGTCTATCCGTAAATCTGTCCAATCAAGTTTTTAAAGCAACTTGATATTTTTCGAACCTGTTTTGGGTGTCAAACCATCAGGTATGCTTGCGAAGATTTTGCAACTGAAATTCAACAAAATTATCAGACAACTGACAGAGATATGTATAAGACAGCAGCCCCAAGTACCTCCTTATATTTCTCTAAAATTTTTACATAATGTAATGTAAAACCGATACCCTTTAATTTTGCCTCACAAACAGAGTTGCCATAAAAAGTTCAATTTTTTTTAAATTATTTTTAAGTCGCTTCCACGGCATTTAGGGTGCTTCTACAAAAGTTAAATGTGAGACCGGCATTTATTTTTTCTTTCCACATATTTTTGTGGAAAATACTTACCTCCTATCTCCAGCCCCTAACAGGGTTGTCATACAAAATTTAAAAACAAAGGGTTAGAAGCTCTTCAACTTCCCAGGAGTCGCTCTTGGAGGAATAAAATGTATCTCAGACCAAGTTTTCCCTGGAAACAACTTTAAGACTTTGTAAACGCATGCTTTATTGCATAACCACACGTTGTAAAGTGTGAAAAAGATTCGGCATAGCCGAATATATGTAATGCTCTTACATATTTTAGTCTAAGAACCACTTTCAATAATTAGAGGCTATTCTTTTTACGATTCAAAGGATCCCAGAGATAGATCATGTGGTGGCTCGGCTATAATAATAAAATCGAGAATCAAACATCAATGGATGGGTGGTTTTTCCGAATGTTATATGCAAGCAACAAACATTTGCGTTGATGAATTTTTCCATGGCTTAGTTATTTCGTCAGTGTATTGTCCACCCAGGTTCTCCATAACAAAGGATCAGTTCAACAGTTTTTACAAATCGTTGGGTCCCCGCTTCATAGCTGCTGGAGACTATAACGCTAAGCATACGTACTGGGGCTCTCGCCTAATAAGTCCCAGGGGTCGTGTTTTGTTTCATTCCGTATCTGAAATGGGACTTAACGTTATATCATCTGGACAACCGACGTATTGGCCAACTGATCACAATAAAATTCCAGACGTTATTGATTTTGGCGTAACAAAAGGTATATCCCCAGAACTTACCGAAGCTCTAGCCTCGTTGGATTTATCTTCAGACCACTCTCCCACTATAATCACTATTTTTAGTCCTCATCAATTACCAACAAGTGATATTTTTTCATTTAAAAGAGTTAATTGGTTTAAATACAAAAAATTTGTCAGCACCCACTGCTCGGAAAACCAACCGCTAAAAACTCCCGAAGACATCGATGATTGTCTGAGCAGCCTTAATGAGAACATAAAAAAAGCCGTTGATCATGCTTCTTCCTACTATCGTAAGACAAAATACAACAAAATTTTTTCAGCCGATGTGCAATAGCTTTTATCTGAAAAAAGAAGAGCCCGAAGAGAATGGCAAAAGCACAGATCACCCCAACTTAAAGCCAAGTTGAAGGAATGTTTAAACCAACTGAAAAATTTGCTAGAAGTTCACCGATTGGCATCTCTTAAGGAACATCTCGAAGGTCTAGACTCGACTCCTCAGACTAATTATTCACTATGGCGATCAGCCAAATATCTTAAAAGACCCGTTATCGCGAAACCACCACTACGTGATCTGAGAGGATCCTGGGCAAGAAGTGAGGAAGAAAAATGTGATCTGCTCGCAAGTCATTTAACAAATGTCTTCACTCCAAATACATGCACTGACATGAGTAAATTACCGCCTGTTGTTGCTAGATGTCCTATGGAAATACGTTTTCAGTTGTCAGATGTCATAGAGGCTATTAATAATTTAAATGCTAAAAAAGCTCCTGGCTTTGATGAAATCAGCAACAAAATGCTTTTGGAGCTGCCTTGCACAGCAAAAAGAATAATTCTTTTTATTTTTAACGCCATATTACGGCTCGAACATTTCCCGGCAGTATGGAAAGTTGCCTTGGTAAAGATGATTCCTAAGCCGGGAAAAGATCCTTCGAAGGTGGAGTCTTACAGGCCTATAAGTCTGTTACCAACTATGTCCAAATTGTTTGAGAAATTGCTTAAAAATAAGCTGACTCCGATCCTAAACGAAAACAACTGCATTCCAGATCACCAATTTGGATTTAGAAATCAACACAGTACCATCGAACAAACCCACAGATTGGTACAGGTTATAAGGCCTTTGAGGAAAAGAAATACTGCTCCGCGCTATTTATAGATGTCTCTCAAGCGTTCGACAAAGTATGGCATGAAGGCCTGTTAAACAAATTAAAGCTCAACCTTCCATCTAATATTTTTAACCTATTAGAAAAATACATAACCGGCCGACAATTTATGATTAAAGAGGGAAACCAAACAAGTTCTTCTCAACCAATAGGGGCTGGTGTACCTCAAGGGAGTATACTAGGTCCAATTCTGTACTTGCTTTACACAGCAGATATGCCCACAAACAATCTTACTCATACGTCGACATTTGCTGATGATACTGCTTTCCTTAGTATTCATAAAGACCCCAAAGAGGCCTCAAAACAACTTCAACATCACGTAACCCAAGTTGAAAAATGGGCAAAGTTATGGGGAATAAAAATAAATGAACAAAAATGCACCCACGTTACTTTTACGTTACGCAAGGAAACGTGCCCCCCAATTCTTATTAACAACCATACGGTGCCTCAACGAATTGAGACGAAATATCTTGGCATTCACCTGGATCGCCGCCTCACATGGAAGTCACATATAGATGCAAAGTTGACACAGATGAAACTTAAAACGGCCCGAATCCACTGGCTAATCGGTAGAAACTCTGTGCTACGTCTTGATTGCAAACTTTTACTTTACAACTCAGTTTTGAAACCAATTTGGTGCTACGGGATACAATTATGGGGCACTGCTTCCGCCTTCAACATTGAAAAAATTCAACGCCGTCAAAATAAAATCCTAAGAATGATAACTAGTGCTCCTTGGTACGCTAAAAATAGCAACATCCACAAAGATCTACAAGTTCCACTAGTTAAATGCGAAATCCTGAACTATGTGGACAAGTATTTAAACAAGCTGGAAGCACATCCAAATCCGCTCGCTCGAAACATTTTGCAACATAGTGGACACACTCGTCTGAAAAGAAGGGATACTACTGCACTTAGATGAAACTACTAATTAATTAATTTTATTATGAGAACTTAAATTTTAGTCTGGCACTGGCTGGTCTAATAAAAAATAAATAGTTTTAAGATTTGAATACTTATTGTTAGTTCGCCAAAGGCGAAGATCCAATTATAAAAATATGGAATAAAAAAAAAAAAAAATAATCCCGATCCAATTAAAATAATTTTCTGAGTCATTTAAAGCCTTTCCGTCTCCTGGGTGTCTATGTATTCTTGTAAAGATCGACTGAAAACAAAATTTGAATGCTTAAAATAATTTAAATACACTTTTTGCTGCTATAAAATATCTATCTATTTAGTTTTACTATAATTTAAAAAAAATTTTGAGGAAAAAGTTAAAATTTAATTTATCTTGAAAAATCAGTACATTTTCTGAAAAATCAATACATTTCAGTACACAAGTTTTTAATCAGTACACTAAATAAAAAACCAGTACATGTACTGATGAAATCAGTACAAATGTTCACCCTAAATATAATTTACTAATTGGTGACCCAATTACAGTAATATGCATTTGTGCAAGACAGGTTATATAGTACACCGAAGAGGAAAAGTAACAAAGCAGAATAATGAAGCGACCTGATTGGCTATTAATCAGTATTACATTTGCAAATGGAATTTATGACATATTGTTAAATTAGTATTTAAGAAGAGGAAAAATGTAAATAAATCACAGACTAACTTAGAACTCAAAACGGCTCATTAGCTGGGTTTTATTTTACTTTCTCAAAAACATCGGCTGTTTGGCCATCTGCATTTTTGCGTTGCTCGCCTTTAAAATAAGCAATGTCTTTCTAGGTTGATTTATGAGCCTTTACTTTACACCATTACAGGTTTCATTACAATACTCAGAAATTAAAGAGAGAAAACGCTATTCTGAAGAAACTATTAAACACCATTCCACCACCCCCATGGGAAATGGATACAAAGATGTGGGAGCAGAATCTTACCGAAAAGCAAATAGATAACGGTAAACTGATTTCTAACGTTAGAACGGAAACTGGAAGCTATGCGAAACCGGAAAATTTTGCAACTCTAAGGGAGCTATTACAGAAAAGATATAGGATCACAAGAACAATACCAGAGCTTCAAGCCAAGCTCAGCAATTTTTACCAAGGTAGAGTGACAGTAAACTCTTATAGGGAAAAGGTCACAGAGATAATCTTAACAAGTTAGGCATAGAGGAACTAGGTTATAACGCTACCGCACCAGAGAAAAATGTGATAATCAGGCTGAACAGCAAGTTGGCTGTTGAATCGTTTAAAAAAGGTCTGAACGAAAGCATGAAAGCAGCATAACTCGCAGCGCGCCCAAATAACTTGCAGGAGGCAATAGAGCTAGCGTTGGAACTGAAAAAATAAGCTGAAAATAACAGGCAATGGCATCATGCACATTGCAAATAGGCAAATTCTTATTAAATAAGAAAGCCCAGATAATAACATGAATTTCGATCAAACTAAATATAAATATACTGACAAGAAGAATTTTAGAACTAACTACAATAACAATATGAACGGGAATAGAAGTAGCCTACATTACAACAAAAAAAGGAACTTTCAAAACAGGAATAACTATAGCAATGATAATAACTCGAGAAGTAACTAACAGAAATCAGAACAGAAACTACAATAACAGGAACAATCACAACAACAGGTTTATTGGAACAGTTAAAGATGCGGGAAACTTGATAGGCTCGGCATATATAACTGTTCCGGACAGCCAAAACTAAAGATATACAAAATATGCAAATATAGTACGAACTTCATATTCACTAAATACAAGAACAGAAGACTAACATTCCTAGTCGACAAAGGTGCCGACATATCACTGTGCCGCATGCAACCAAAATTTTAATATGGAGAATTGTAACAGAATTGTCAAAGTTACAACAGATGCAAACTGACAGGCGTAACCACGGACGAATTTAATTAAATTGCAACAGCAGAACTTGAACCAATAGTAACTGACGTAAAATGCAAACGTACCTTACAATTAGTGGACTCAGATTTTTCAATTGACATGGACGAATTACTAGGGAGAGATTTTCTGAAAGAGTATCTATATAAAATTGACTAAGGGACGCTCACAATTCTCTTTCTCATAAATGATTCAACTGTAACAATCCCAATGCAAGCAAACCCATTGGACATATCAAATATCACAATACCTCCAAGAACAGATATACTACAGCCATTGATAATTGAACTAAAAAAGATTGCGTCATATTATATAAAGAAATGCAAAAACTCCAAACAGACCCACTTAAATACTACGATATATTAAATTACAAAAATCATGAACGATGACAAACGTTTTGACAAAATTTTAAATGATCTAAAATTAGACGAAAATTATGACGATTTTGCGAAAACAGAGTTAATAAAAATATTATAATAATTACTCAGCCAAACTAGATTCAATTCTGAGGAAGTTAGTATCAAGAATGAAAAAAGAAAACATAAGAGAATTAGCTTTATCAAACAATGATAATATATTTAAATTTTATAGTAAATAACTCTAGAAATAATATGCGAAAATAAAGATAGACAATATAAGTCCTCAACTTAAAATATTAATATACACCGGATTATCTATTTCGTGGTTTCAAAAGTATAGAACTGGAATTCGAAATCTGTCAAACTAAATTGTTAAACCATTTGTTTTCTTTTCAGTTAAAAGTCTGACATTGAAGAAAATGGATCGCTTAACTTTCACACAACGCATAAAAATTACTAAAACCTACTACAAAAATTGTGATTCTGGCACAGACACATATCGTGTTTTAAGAGGACATGAAGCACATTTCTCACTCGGTGGGTATGTTAATAAACAAAATTGTCGTATTTAGGGTTCTGAGAGTCCTCAAGTAATTGAAGAGAGGCCATTACATCCAAAAAAGGTCACTGTGTATGCGCTCTTTGGTCCGAAGGTGTGATTGGACCTTACTTCTTCGAAAAGTGGTCGAAAATTACCTCAAAAGAATCAACGCTTGCAACACTTCGCGTGGTGGTCATTTAAATGATGTAGTGTTTTACACAATGTGTCAACGTTCAAACTTTATAATAAAAAAGAAATATCATGAAAAAAAATATTTTATGTGTTTTATTTACGTTTACTTTTGAAACCGCAAAATGGATAACCCTTTATAATGCCCAAACAAGAATCTCAGATGGCAAACTTAAGTATAAACTGATAAGTGAATTTAACAGTGCCACACACGCAGGTCACTTAGGAATTAGAAAAACAATAATAAAACTAAAACAACGATACATATGGAAAAACATGAGCAAGATGGTAAAGAAATTCGTGGGACCCCTGCGTATTTCAAATGAATATAGGTACATCCTTGCAATGCAATTCGAGCTGACGAAATTCGTGATTGCACATCCAATGTCAACAAAGGACGCTCTCACGACAGCAAAGACAATAGTAGAACACTTTTTTTGAAATACGGTAAATTTAAGATACTTAAAACGGACACAGGGACAGAGTTTTTTTACTACTTCTTTGTTTATTACAATGTTATATACTTTAATAAAGTTTCCTTTGGATGAATTATTACATATTATAATTATTAAAGCTCTGTACAATGTTTATATATTCTACAGTTTTCTTTCTAAATATATTAATATTTCCCTCATTTTTTAAATCGTTTGGAAGTCTATTATAAGCACTTAAACCTTTCAAGAGGAGTGATCTGTGCATTGTACTGCTTTTTGCTCGTTGTGCCTCCCTTACATACGATAACTGCTCACAAAAGTATTCATCTTATGTATAAAAATCACAGTGTTTAGTTCAAGTCTTTAATGAATGCTAAGCCACCTAAGACTTGTTAACTAAAAACTTATAGGTGCATAACGGTTGACTTTTAATCAGGGTAGAAAGAGCGCTCAAATAAAACTCGCTCGCGAGAGATATTAATTCGAGATATTTAAATGTTTTATTATGTTCAAAGATTTTAATCTTGTGTGCGAGATTTATATTTGAGCTCGCGAGATTTATAAATAAGAATTGTTTTCAGAGCGATATTAATTCGAGATATTTAAATGTTTCATATTGCTCGAAGATTTTAGTTTTGGTTGCGAGATTTATAATTGAACTCGCGAGATTTGTAAATAAAACTCGCAACAGCAACAAAAATTAAAATCTTTTTGCGATCCCAACAAGAACGATTCGAATGCTTTACTTATGTTCTTGTGCATGTATGTACATGTGTATTCATATGTTGATGCTTGTTTTTGGTGATTAATGTGCTGTTTTTATAAGACAAGTAGTGATCGTCTGGGTACGAAATATATGTATTTTGTTTTTGTTTACAACAGCGCATAAAATTTTTTTCTGCAATGGTTATATGATTGCGTATACGTTTATGTATGTCACACTAGAAAAAATATTATAAGGGATTTTAATTAAAAGTTCCATTAAATTAATTTAATCTTAATTAACAAATATGGATAAAATAACTTGAGCCAAGAGTACTAAGAAAATTGTATTAAAATGAAGGTTTAGCTAAAAATTTAAAGCATACGTAAGTTTAAATGCTTGTGTAGTTTAATTATTATTTAAGTATTTATTAAATTAAATGAATTTATAGGGTTTGTTGTTGGTTAAGTTTGTCTATATGCATTTCATTGGTTCTTAAACCAAATCATCAGTAGACTTCAACCCAAATTCTTAAAAAACTCATAAATATTTTTTGTCTTTATATAATAACCTCATTAAACAAAATGAGAATTACTATAAGCAACTAAAACGTTCTGTAGCATATTTACCATTTATGTCTTACCATAAGTATAACATAACATAAATATAATAATATGGCATCACTATCTTAAAATATAATATGTATTATAATAATTGTAGTATGGCAACTCTTTATAATAAAATAAAATAAAACGAGTCAGTCTTAAACAAATAGAACATGGTGTCAGAAGTGTTAAAGTGTTAAAGTTTTAGTTAAAGGGAAAAAGAAAATGTCGCTTGAACAACATTCAGAGGCTTTAAACCAATTAAAGCCTATAAAAGAAAGTGGTCAATTTTTGCCACCACAGTGCAGCCCATAAATTTAAGGGCAACGAATTTGGCAAAAGAATGGAAACAGTGGTATACGCAGTTCAGAATTTTCATGACTGCAACCAATTTGGAAACCCAATCAGATCGGCGGAAGGTGGCTTTACTGCTACACCATCTTGGCAGTGAATCCCTGGAGATTTTTAATTCATTTAATGAAGACATAGATGCCATATCGTACTCAAGGTTAGTTGAAAAATTTGAGGGTTATTTTACCCCAAAAGTTAATATCGCAATGGAGCGACACAAATTTTTTACATACAAACAACAGCATGATCAAACGATTGATGAATACGTAACAACATTGAAAAATTTAAGTTTAAATTGTGAATTTGGCACGTTACGTGAAGATCTTGTCAGAGACATTTTTACTTGCGGGTTGTCTCTAAAAATGGGGAATATTCGTGAAAGACTACTGGCAGAAGGAGGTATTTCACTGGATAAAGCTATTAGCATTGCTAAATCCATAACTATGGCAAAAGAAAATGTGATAAAACTTGAAGTAAACAGTGAAGATGAACCAGTTATTAACTTGTTGAGGCAAAAAACATTTAAATCACCAACATACAACAAACAAAAGGATACACAGTGCAGTAAATGTGGTCAAATGCATAAGAACAAATGCCCGGCAGAAGGATCAAAGTGTCACAACTGTGGAAAAAATAGACATTTTGCTAAAATGTGCTTTTCGAAAAGGCGTTTTGTAAAAAATGTAAGAGTTCAACAAGATGGCGACTATGACGATGGCGAAGATAAAGAGGAAGATTTGTTTATTGGCGCCATTTCTAAACCAACAAAATCATCAGTGGAATGGAACATTGATGTTATAATTGAAAATAACAAAATGGTATGTCAGATAGATACTGGGGCTCAGGCCAATATAATATCGGAGGAAAATTTTTGTAAATTAAAATTTAAGAATTTATTAAAGAAAACCAACGTTAATATTTTTACATTTAGTGGTGAAAAGTTGCCTGTTTTAGGCACTGTCAATTTAAAAGTTTTTTTTGAAAAAGATATTTATATACTTAAGGTTTTTGTTGTAAGCATAAAGTGTAAAAATATTATCGGTCTTAATTCAGCTATAAAAATGAATTTAATTAAAAATGTAAATATGGTATCATTAAACAGTATGATACAAAAGTATTCTGATGTTTTTGGTGGTCTTGGTCTTTTACATAGTGAGTGTAATTTAGAAGTAAAAAAAGATGTTTTTCCAGTAGTTGATCCGCCTAGAAAAATTCCATTTAAATTACATGATAAATTGAAAATAGAATTAAATAGAATGGAAAATTTAAAGGTAATTAAAAGGGTCAGCGAACCAACTGAGTGGGTGAATTCAATTGTTCTGGTATCGAAACCGAATGGAAATCTTAGAATTTGCTTAGATCCGAGAAATTTAAATAAGGCTATTTTGAGGCCGCACTGTTCGTTTCCAAACATTGAAGACTGTAAATCAAAACTTAATGGTTCAAGATATTTTTCGTCACTTGATGCCAACAGTGGATTTTGGATGATTCCATTGAACGAAAAATCGTCAAAATTATGTACCTTTAATACTCCTTTTGGACGTTATAGATTTTTGAGATTACCATTTGGAATTAATGCAGCCCCGGAAATTTTTCATGGGGAAATGGTAAGGTTGTTTGGGGATATTCCCGGTTTGATAATTTATATAGATGATTTTTTAATATACTCCTCTACTGAAGAAGAACACTTGAAAGTTCTAGAAACAGTTTTTCAAAGGGCTAGGGAAGTCCGCATAAAGTTTAATGAAGATAAATGTAAGCTTTTACAGACTGAGATAAAGTTTTTAGGTCATATATTCAGTAATTTTGGAATTAAACCGGATGAAGAGAAGATTAGATCTATTATCGACATGCCTAGACCAAGAAATGTTAAGGAATTGCAACGGTTTTTGGGTATGATAAATTATTTAGGATCATTTATAGAGAATTTGGCCTCGAAGAACAGGAACTTGAGAGAATTGTTGAGGAATGATATCGAATGGCATTGGTCAGAAACCCATGAGAGGGAATTTAAGAACTTACAAACTGAAATAACGAAGTCACCTGTATTAACATATTTTGACCCAAATAAAGATTTAATATTGTCTGTGGATGCTTCTAAATTTGCACTTGGTGCAACAATTATGCATTACAGAAATCCAATTGCATACGCATCGGTCTCGTTAACAGCTGCGCAGCAGAATTATGCACAAATAGAAAAAGAACTATTTGCAATTTTATTTGGATGTGTGAAATTTCATCAATATGTTTATGGGTCGAAAATTTTAGTTGAGACAGATCATAAACCTCTAGTCAATTTGTTTGACAAGCCTTTATATAAAATTCCGGCAAGACTTCAAAGGTTTACGTTACGTTTACAATTATATAATCTTTCAGTAAGATACAAGCCTGGAAAAGATTTACAACTAGCCGATACTTTGTCAAGGGCACCGTTAACGGAGACAACATTAACGGAAATAGATACAGAAATTTCGCTTCATTGTAATTTATTGGCATCCTGCTTGGAAATACCTTTTGCGAGAATTGATCTTATTAGGGAACATACGAAGAATGATGCAACGTTTACGAGGATTTTTCAATATGTTAGGAACGGATGGCCAAAAACTAAGAATTTAATTGAACCGAGTGTAATGCCATACTACAAAATAAAGGATGAAATTTCGATTCTAGATGACATTTTATTAAAAAATCATCAGATTCTAATTCCTAACAGTTTACGTAGTTCAATTTTATGGAAGATTCATGAGGGACATATGGGCATACAAAGATGTAAAGATTTGGCTCGACAGTCAATTTACTGGCCAAATCTCTATAATGATATAGAAAATGTTGTTTCAAATTGTGAGGTTTGTATGCGTCATCAAAATTCGAAGCCCAAATCGGAAATGATTCCCCATGAAATCGTGCTTATGCCTTGGTTTAAGCTAGGTTGTGACTTGTTTGAATTTAATAGGAAGACATATTTGATTGTTGTTGATTATTATTCTAAATACATTGAGATAGAAATTTTGAATTCTGATTACAACAGTTCTCAGGTCATAGTGAAATTAAAATCAATATTTGCTAGACATGGGATTCCTTGCATTTTATTAACGGATAATGGTCCTCCTTTTAATTCTAAGGAATTTAAGGAGTTTTGCAAAAATTGGGAAATCGAGCTTTATACATCATATTTGCCAAGATCGAACGGGTTAGCAGAACGTTCTGTTCAAACAATTAAAAAAATGTTGTTAAAATCTCAGGAAAGTCATTCAGACCCATATATAGCGTTGCTCCAATATAGAACAACACCAAAGGGAAACTTGCCTAGTCCAGCAGAACTGCTGATGTCAAGGTCTTTGAGGACAAAAATTCCATCTATGACAAAAAATTTTGAACCAAGAGTTATTAATAGTAATGAATATAGAGAACAATTGAATTCAAACATTCAGAAATATACTGAGTATTACAACAAAACAGCAAAAAGGGCAAACCCTGTGCAGGAAGGAGATTCAATTATGTTTAAGAAAACACCCAAAAGTTGCTGGTTTCAAGAACAAGTTGTAGATACATGTAAAGAGCCAAGGTCATTTATTGTAAAGGATGACAATGGAATTCTTTACAGAAGAAATCAAGACCACATAAAGAAAACGCCAGAAAATAATGAAATTAAGATCTTAGAGAATAATGAGTTACAGGAAGTTACTGAAGAACCAGTCATTACTCATAATTGTGGCAATAGCTATGTAACAAGAAAAGGAAGAGTTATAAGGCAACCAAAAAAATTGGATTTGTAAACTTAACTTGTTAAATCATATTTCAACTAGATATTAACTTAGTTGTATATAACTTTTGTATTTCTTTGAATTTACTTTTGAAAAGGCAAGATGTAGCACATTTACCATTTATGTCTTACCATAAGTATAACATAACATAAATATAATAATATGGCATCACTATCTTAGAATATAATATGTATTATAATAATTGTAGTATGGCAACTCTTTATAATAAAATAAAATAAAACGAGTCAGTCTTAAACAAATAGAACACGTTTAAGTTTTTTTAAGAATCCAACAAACCAATATTCGCTATTCGCTTGTTTTGATTTTCTTTTTCCCCTTACATTTGAATAACAAGCGAATAGCGAATATTGGTTTGTTGGATTCTTAAAAAACTTGACGTTTTAGTTTAATGAGGTTATTATATAAAGACAAAAACTATTCATGAGTTTTTTAAGAATTTGGGTTGAAGTCTACTGATGATTTGGTGTAAGAACCAATGAAATGCATATAGACAAACTTAACCAACAACAAACCCTATAAATTAACAAGAAAATTGGGTTTTGTTTTCGGTAACCCCTTTTAGTAATAACCAATGGTTATTCAAATGTAAGGGGAAAAAGAATCAAATGATTTGGTGTAAGAACCAATGAAATGCATATAGACAAACTTAACCAACAACAAACCCTATAAATTAACAAGAAAATTGGGATTAAATCCTAAATAATATTTTGAAAAGTGTAAATAAAATCAATTTAACATATTTTTCAAATTGAAATACTTTTCGGCGACCCAAAAAATTTAAAAATGCAATTGAAAATTGATACCGCGCATACATACATATTAAGGTATGTACTCAATCCTTTTTTACATCTTTCATTTGTATGCAGGCAGGTAATAAAAAATACTGCAAATAATATTTTTAATTATTCTTAATAACAATATCAATATGGTTTTTTGCTTTGTTCATTTTTTGTTGTTGTTGGGGTTTCTAGTAGCCGTAAAAGTATTTTAGACCTACCATTTTGTGTTCAAGTAGGGAATATAAGTAAATGGTTTTCTATACAATTTTTTAATGAAAAAAATAAAATGAAATACATACCTACAAATAAATGGTCAAGAACTAAAAGAGAAAAACAATATTTCACCATTTTTGAAAACTTTTTTATTTGCTGGTAAACCAAAGTCAAAAGGTAATTTTTTGTTTCACGTTTTATATATCTGGGTTTTAAAGAGAATAATAATTGTAATTGCTAAATTTTAAAATTAAAAATTTTTATGTTATATTTGAAAGTACCTAGAAGGTATAAGTTCATATGGCCTTAAAAAAGCGTTGTTTTGAATAATTATAGTTTTTTTATATTTTATATAACATTTTAAGAGGTTTGTAACAAATACTAATGATTTTTGGGATTTTTAAGCAGAACAAATAGGCATCTAAATGGGCTTAAACTTTATATTTTGAAAACCAGTTTTAGTTTAAATTCTTGATTTCTATTTTTTTTCTGCATAAATATATATTTAGCCTTATTATGGTTGGCATAGCCGTAGTCCTATAAGTAATAACTTTTAATTTGGAAGTATTATTTTTATATTTTGAATACAAAAAGCCATATACCAAAAATCAATAATAACAGTAGTCTAACTTAACGACAAGTTTTGTTCAAAATTGTACTTAATTAAAAATGATATTGCATTCATGTCATTAGAAAATAGTTATATAGATTTTATTCCTTTAATAAAGTATCTTAAAAAAGTAAAAGTAAAAACAATTAGAATTATGCTTTAAAACTATAACTTCTAAAAATTCTTTTCTTACAAATTATATTGCAAGCCCCAAAGGATTGTGCTACAAACAGAGCATGTGCAAGCGACGAATCATTTACTTATTCCGAAAAGTGCCTTCAAAATGTAACTGGATTAAAATATTTAACTATAATGTTATAGAAATATAAACTTTATTATTATTTAGATACTAGACATCTGCATGACTATATTCATTTAGTTGCCTATACACAATAAAAACAATATTCATTCAAACATTTTTCATTCTATGGGAGATAAATAAAGTTAAGCCAGTAACAACACAAGAAAGAATGTATTGTGTGTTACACTCAATGATACAAGAAGAACACATTCATTTTACAGTTTTCGTTTTGAATGTGTATAAAACACACTTGAAAATACAAAAACATAGCAAAGTCTCATTACAGTTAGAGTTTTTATAAAAACATTCAGGTGTTTTTTCGAGTTAATGAATGTTTAACAACAACAATAACGACAAATTTGCAAACACAAATGAATAATAATTTTTTACACCAATCATACAGCAATATTCACACATTCTATTCAGTATTTATTTATATGAATGTATGGGTAATATTTTGTTTTCGGTTGAAGTTGTTTTTTATTTGCTTTCGCTTGTGGGTTCATTCATTTAGTTTGTTTAACATTGAATGAAAAACACTATGTTGTTGAAAAACAAACGAATGTATTTAAACGGCATTTGGGTGTAGTCAAGCAGACCTCTACTAGATACATTAATAAGCGGACGTATACCACTTTCATTAATTAATAATATCTAAGTGTTTTTTATGTTTTTTATATCTGTTACATTTACATATCAACAATAACCAAAATCCAAAAAAAAAACACCTTATTAAACTATAACACATGCCTACATACCATACCTGCTTACAATTCTTTTGCACAGTCTAAAATAACAAAACCAATAACAATGCATACATACTTATGTATGTATTCACGAGAACAATTTTTACAAAAATTACGTTCGTATCGCGATTTGAATTTTTAACTTCACAATCTTAAAATAGGAATCCCTTCACAACTTCAATTTAAAACTCGCGAGAACAATTTTTAAAACAAAATTCATAAATTAATCTCGACTCGCGAGAGGAGAAAAAAACAAAGATCTTGAAATAAAAATTCCACTCGCAACTTTTATTTAAATCTCGCGATAACAATTGCAAAAACGAGAATTATAATAAAAATTACGCTCGCGAGCGAAATTTTTTCCTACCCTGCTTTTAATATTGAACTAGAGTTGGGCATAATCTTTCTTTTCAGGGAATCGTTCACAATCGGTCAGAAAGATTTAAGGAAATAGTTCGTTCTTTTCGTTCATCATGAAAGATGTTCCGTGGGAAATATGAATGACCGACTGAAACAAGACATGCTGACAGCTGTTTTTTTTTTATTTAACGAAAATGGTAATATTGAGTGTTAATTGATAAACAAAAAAAGAAAATTTTTTAGTGATAAATAAGTTAAAAATATGTTAATAATAAATAACAAGTAAGAGCGCTATATTCGGCTGTGCCGAATCTTATATACCCTTCACATTGGTCTTTAAATATACCCAGCCGAGTAATTCTGTACTGCAAACAATATAATAAAAAACCTTGTGCGAGTTTTAAAGTTTATAGAAAACTACAAAATTTTAACGTTTGTATGAATAATAGAAATAGATGAAGAAGGTTTGAGGTCGAGAGTTTTAAAAGTTTTCGACATTATTCATATTTAAAGGTTAATAAAACTTGTAAAAATGTTATGGGATGTTCTAGTCCCCCTGCTCCTCTCCAACTTTTTCTCCAAAATGTATGAAATATTTGATTATTACTTTTTGTAGAATATTCGAAGTCGATAGCTGTAATAGTTTTCCAGAAGTAGCGTATCCAAAATTTAATAAAAATTTTTAATTTGTATGGGAGCTACCCCTTCTTCACCCCCCACCCAAAAATTTTTTCCTTTGAAGCGTAGGCCTTGTTGTCTAGTTACTTTTTGTACAATATTTGATGTGGATAGCTGTTATAGTTTCCGAGATAGAGCGTATCGAAAATTTCATACAAATCGTTAATTTGTATGGAAGCTACCCCTTTTTTTGCCCCCACTCAAAAAATTTTTTCTTTAAAGTGTAAGCCTTGTTGTCCAATTACTTTTTGTAGAACATTTAATTTCCATATCTGTTATAGTTTCCGAGTTATAGCGTATCGAAAATTTCATAAAAATTTTTAATTTGTATGGGAGCTACCCCTTTTTTTCCCCCACTCAAAAAATTTTTTCTTTATAGTGTAGGTCTTATTGTACAATTACTTTTTGTAGAAGATTTTAAGTCGATAGCTGTTTTAGTTTCCGAGATATAGCGCATAAAATATTTTACCAAATTTGTGCAATTGTAGGAAAAATACCACTTCCCCTGGTCCTATCTGAAAATTTTTTTCGTTATTTAGGTCCCTGCTTTAGGAGTATCCGTGCCAAGTTTTGTGGCAAGAATGAGTATATTTACCGAGATATATGGGGATATATGCACGGATTTTTTCCTAAAAAATGGGTTGTTTTGGGTTTTCGTTTATATCTCAGTTAATAGTGAACCGATTTTGCTGATTTTAAATAGCGATCGGCTGCGGGATATTTCTAACAATTTGACACCAATAACTGGTCTGTATCTTTTTATTTGACTCCGGAAAATTGATTTCAACAGACGGACAGACGGACATGGCTATATCAACTTCCCTATCTATAAGGATTCAGAATATATATACTTTATGGGGTCCCAAATGGATAATAAAGAAATAACAAACGAAATGACAAACTGATATATACCCTTATCACTATGTGAAGGGTATAAAATAAATGTGTGGGGCATGATATACAAGAGATGTGTGCAATTATAATAGTTATTTCATTATTGATAAAACTATTAATCTAATAAAGAAAATAACTATATAACAATTGTGTGTGCCAAATGAAAAACTGTTTTTATTTTCGGCCACAGTGACTATCGTTCAATTGAAATAGTTCTTTCATAACCGACGCAATTCTGTGTGAAACATGAAAGGTGAAAGATAAACGAAGAAAGGTTTGAAGGAAAGAGTACGAACTATTTCTCATCTTTCCTTTTACAGAATCGTTCAATTGAACTAGTTCGTTCATGACCGACACAACTCTATATTGAATGCATTGCCTTCAATTTTGAAGTCTTATTATCTGCTAGTTCGTGCAGCATTGTCGAACTATACTCAAAATGCGGTGTTATCATTACGTTGAAAATATTTATGGCTGTAATTACTAATATTTTCCTTCTAATTCTTTTAAAGAAACCAATTTTTTGCCACTTTTTTGCATAAATAATCTATGTGTTCTTTGAATCTTAATTCTTTACCTAATATGAAGTCAGGGGCCTTATTACCGCTTACGATATCGAATACGCTGTCGAACAAATATAAAACTCGATATCGAACGAGTTACCTCATGATGGCATTCGATCAATATCGAATCGAGTTTTTATTCCGATTGTAAAAGATTTTGAAAATTTTGTAATAGAGTCGCAAGATATGTTTATCTAAAATACAAACAAAGCAAACAGCTAAAGGCAAAATTTAAGTTTTATGTAATTTTAAATAAAAATTTGTGGAAATATAAAAATGGATATTGTATTAATGTCTTCATATTTGTCTTCGTCGGAGTCAGAAGAGGAAAATGATTTGGTTCGTATTCGTATTAAGGCAGCTGTTCAGATTATCGAAAGAAGCTTTTAATTATGTCTTATCTCAATTAAATTTTTCTGGGCACATATCAACGGCAGTGCCACCAACGTTGCAGCTAGCTGCTACACTTTCACTTCTTGCTACTGGCTCTCTTCAACACGCAGTTGGTAATGATTATCTCATTGGGATGTGCCAAAAGCATAATAGTCACAAAGGTTGCTAAGCAAATGGAGCTAAAGCTGTGCCCAAATTTAATTAGATTTCACGCAGAGCAATCGGAAAAATGTATGGAACTTTTTATGAGGAAATATAAGATTCCTGGAGGTTTGTGCCTAGCAATGACTTTTTTCTTCTACACATAATTTTCACTTCTACTTTTCTAGTTATAGGCTGCATATATGGCAACCACATAGGGCTACAAAAACCAACTAAAAATGAACATATGTTTTTTAACAAAAAGGATTTTCACAGCCTTAACTCTATGGTGGTAAGTTTCATAGAAATTAGTTGCATAATCAAACATATAAGGATAAAATGGAATTTTTTTTAGATTTCTGATCATGAATACAAGTTTTTGGCTATTAACTCAAAATATGGTGGTGCGGCGTACGACGCTTTTGTATGGAAGCACTCTGATGAAAGGAATTTGTTAGAAGAGATGTATAACAATAACAATTTGAAAAATGTTTAACTATTAGATAATTTAAATGCAAATATTTATGTAAATGTATCATTACGTATTCGTTTTCTTGTTTTAGGAGACTCTGGCTATCCTTTGGAGCCATGGTGTATAACGCCATACAGAAATCCCGTTGAGGGCTCTATGGAATGCCATTTCAATGAGGTTCATTCAAAAGCTAGGTGCATTGTGGAAAGAGCGATTGGAATTTTAAAAGCACGCTGGAAAGTTCTTTCCAATGACAAAAGAAGTCGCTACCTCCCCGAAAAAATGGCGCTTTTTGGAAATGTGGGTGCAATGCTACATAACATTTGCATAAAATTTAAAGTAGAGCAGTACTACAACAACTGTACCTGAATCAATGCAAATTGAAATAGATGTGGGAGCTGAAACAAGTGTTACAAGAATTGGCAGCAAAATAAGGGACCATATAAAACTTTCACTTTCAAATAATATAGAGCCATTATTTTAATATAAAACTATACTTTTATTTTTTTTAAATAAATAAAAATTAACACAGCCTCGTTTTTCATTTAATTGGTACTTTTGACTGTTTAAATAACAAAAACATAAAACAGACTTCATGACCCAAATAATGTATGCATGTATTCAAAACTATTAACAGCTATCCCTTTTACGTCTGCTTCTTTAGTATTTGTAGCTCAATAGTTTTTATTTCATACTCAATTTTTTTATCTTCATATTTTCAGAATGCTCCTTTTCTTTTATCATAAGTGAACGTTCCTCAATTTTAATTAAACGTTCAAGTTTAGAAGACAAGTTCGTTTGATGCTCTTCAACTTTCGCAATATTAGTTTTTAAAATTTCCAATTTGGTTGCTGCTTTTGTAGAACATTTAGTTGGTCTGACTAATTGCGATAAGTTGTCCTCTTCACTATCCTGTTCACTATCAGCTTCTGATGTTAGTGCTGCATCAACAAGGGACTTTAGAGATTCATCTGCGTCATTTTCAGTTCCGTTTGTATTATTTGCCGATCCAAATGTATTGATTCTTGACAAACCTTCAACGGATACACCAATGCCGCCAGCCTGTAGTATTTGTTCCTCTGCAGACGACAATGGAATTTCCTTATAGGGTCCTCCTCCAGTTTTCTTTTTTGACGCTTTGTTTAGGGATACTTTCTTTTTAACGCTGAATTTTTGATCCATGTAAACCTTTATTATAAAACACATGCATAAAAACTTCAACCAACAGAACTTATTTACATACATACATAAGTATGTATTTGTATAGATGTATATATACTGGCATGACACATACCTTACGCCACAACTTTGCATTCTTAACTGGTGGGCCAAACGTACTTAAGCGCAGAGTAAGTGTTTCCCACAGGCTATTTGCAACGATTCTCCCTTGTCCACAATTTGGTAAAAGTTTTTTGCTAAATTAGGATGTTCGGACATAAGCTCCGCCAATATTTCTTTTTGTTTTAAATTAATATTTTTAACACTTGTCCTGGAATTAAAATAATAACTACACTTATTATAACTCACAAATTTTAACAAATTTACATTATTTCAAATTTTTTTATTGCCGTCAAATTGAAAAAAGCTATGTTTTTTTTGTTTACGATTGACATTTAGGTATCGAACAATGTTTGCAGAGATAGCACTCGATCGACGGCTCGATATCGAAAGCCATCATCTCAAATTTTGCTTATTTTAGCTCGATATCGAATGCCGTAATCCCAAAACAAAAATTTTCGATACAATAAGCTCGATATCGAGAGCGGTAATTCGACCCCAGGTTTTTAATTTTGTTAACTTTTTTTATATTTTTTCGGCCGTTTTTACTACATTTATTGGCCTAAATTCTTCACATTTATTTGTTTAAATTACTTTCTTTATAGGAGAAACCATTGTTTCTTTTCAGCTATCTGAAAAAAGTCCCGTTTTCAGCGAAGCGTTAATTATATACAAAAGAACTTTCCCAATAATGTCCCAATTATGAAGAATAATACTTTTTGAGACTCTTAAAATCAGGTTTATTATTTAATGATTTACACACAATTTTTAATTCCTGATTATTTATAAGACGAAATTTAAATTTGTAAGCGGGACTCTGTTATTAAATTACACATCATCTATACTGTCTCTTATATCCTTAATACTGTTAACAAAATAAATATTAAATATATTTGGTATAGCGGAATCATTTTCTATTGCCTTCCGATTAAATATCACAGATTTTATCACGGGTCGACTGATTTTTAACACTAGGTTTTCAATTTAATTCTGCATCTCTTTTTGATCACTTGTATTGCATATTCTGTTGTTTATGTAAATCTTCTTTTCGCATATAATTTAATTTTTATAAATGTTTCTTGCTTGTTTGTAATTATTCCAAGCTAAATTAGTATTAATTATTTTGGCTATTTGGCACTTTAAGTTTCTATCATGTTTTAAAACTCTTAGATCATTATTAAACCGTTTATTAGAATTATTTTCCTTCATTATTTTTTTAACCGTAAATTCTTTTATTGTATTTTTATGCAATTATCAAAAGAGTTAACATTATAATATATATCATTATTCCTGTTTATATCTAGCAATCCCACTATCTCATTTCTAAAAAGCCGTCTATCATATTTTAAATAATCTATTTCTTTATATGCATTTTTCGAGTTATGACTATACTTCAGAACAATTTTGATTGTCTCGTGGTCAGACATTTTATTTTTGTTACTATTTTTAACCGGTTAGTTGCGTATATTTGTAATGTTTACTAACGAACTTATGAAAAACATATGTGGCGTACTTCATATAGAACAACAATTTGCAGCGCCTTACCACCATAAAACTATGGGTTCAGTTCCTGTTTACTACTGCAAATAATTTCGAATGGGATAAGTAAATTCCGTACTTTACTTGTGCCTATAACACGGCACCAAACGTTGATAAGGGATACACGCCCAAATAGGGTTATTTTGCCATTCTAGCCGGACATTACTTTTTATTTTTTATAATAAAGCTTCTTAAAAGTTACTGAGTGCTCCTAGATAAGTAAATTCCGTACTTTACTTTTGCCTATAACACGGCACCACACGTTGATAAGGGATACACGCCCAAATAGGGTTATTTTGCCATTCTAGCCGGACATTACTTTTTATTTTTTATAATAAAGCTTCTTAAAAGTTACTGAGTGCTCCTAGATTGAAAAAACTTGGCTAAAACATGTAATGTAGTAATAGGCTTTTAAGGATTAAAAATAATAAAAATCTGACTAAGGGGGGGAAAAGTGCCCCTTAGAAAAACTAATACCACCTCTGAAAAATTAGTTTTTTTTAAAGTTTTCAATACTTTTGTTACGTAAGCGAAAGCTAAAACAATCTACACTCAGACAGTATCCTTCTATGCCCCTTTTGTGGGGGAGTTAAATTTGCAAAAATAATGTATATAATAAAAATCATGGATAACCTACGCCCAAATACTATAAAAGTAAAATTTTAAAGTTTTATGAGTGGGGACAGAAATGCCCCCAAACCCCATCCCCCGAAACGGCCGAGTACAAAAAATTTTTTTTATATATTTTGCTAATCTTCACAAAAACTTTATTTTTAAGCTTGTTTTTCTCTTTTTTTTTGTAATTTAATGTATTAAATTTATCTGAAATTAAGTAATTTATATCTGTGGACTTTTGACAAAACCACTTATTTGAAAAAAAGTGCATTTTGCAAGAGAGAAAAAAAACTACTTAAACATCGCAAGAAACATCGTGATTATTATCTAAAAATTTAAAAATCTAAAATTGTAAACTAAGTTAGTTGAATTATTTTCCAATATTATATTTTCGCATGTACATACTTGCGATTTTAAAGTAGTTTTTTTGCTCTCCTGTAAAATTCCCTTTTTTTCAAATAAGTGGTTTTGTCAAAAGTCCACAAATATATAGTTATAACTTATTTACAGAGGTAACAATTAATTTAAAGTATGAAAACAAAAACTAATTTATTTAAAAAAGTATCTTTTTGCACTAAAAACAGAAGTGCTGCTGTTCTTATTCGTCTGTTTCTTCAAAGACCTCTTCTAAATCTGAATTCTC
Organism: Melanophora roralis; assembly: GCA_963583895.1. NCBI lineage: Eukaryota > Metazoa > Arthropoda > Insecta > Diptera > Rhinophoridae > Melanophora > Melanophora roralis. The sequence goes on from OY757188.1 coordinate 41,770,396, forward strand.
TTTAAAATCAAGTACAGGGGGAAGCATTAAAGAAACTGCTTCTTTCGCAAAGGGCAATGACTTCTTTTTTGTCTTATGCTAGTCATCAGTGGGTCAGAACTGAGCAAAAGTCTATTAATAATATTTACGTTACACTGAAGTCTTGAAAACTTTCTTGCAAAATTCTGTCTGTAAATCTGAAAATGTTTTTTTCGTGCCTCAGCCGCTTCTTTTAATAAAAGATCAATAGGCAATTGATCCATGTATTAAAATCTTGTGCATTGTATATAAAAAATTTTCTGAAACTGTATAAACACTGTTTTACCGCTGACATGTTGCCATCTCGTTGACATTTTGAAAGTTCACACAATTTTCTATCTAAAAATCGCAATTTCTCTTCAACAGATTTATCTTTACATTCCCGTAATATTTTTTTAAAAATTCTAATCTTGTATAAACTTTTTCCATTTAATTTTTTAGTTTCAAAAGGGTTCTGAAAACAATTTCGTGCAATAACCACAATATTTATACATCGAAAAAATAAGTGCTTGAAGCACAGATTTGTTTCTCTTTAAAAAATAATTTTGTTTTAACAATTTTCAAAGGTTTTTAAGGCAGGTATATTTATTTTGTTGCATAAAATAGCGTCATTAAGAAAGCTGTCGCACATTACCATTTAAGGGGTTGGTAAAAACTTCTGCCACGCACATTCCTTTTTAAACATGCAATGCCAGTGCAAATCCCAATTTAACCTGTTAAGAATTAATTTCAATTTACCTGTAATAATTTAAATAAAAAACAATAAATTATTAAAACGTTTTATTACCCACAAAAAGTTTCTTGCTCATATGTAAACACACAAGATGAGAAAAAACAGAAACAAAGTGAAATTTTTAAAAATTCGCAAAAAATTGGCGTAAAAACGCGCAACGTTTTTTATTCGAAACGGATGACAAAGATTTTGACGATAATGACTGCCATCACTTTCAAAAACTTTTTGATATTGTTTTTTTTTTAATCAAAAAATGAACAAAAAAAACTCTTTTTTTTAATTTCGAAGAATTTTTTTTATGATAAAACTTAAAATAAAAATTAAAATAAGGCAGTTGCTTATATAGTCTTTCGTATAAAAAAAATAATAATAATAAATTGAAGGCAATTTCCTTAACTTTCCTGACTTTAACAGTGCCTCAAAACGACAAATTGCAAGTAAAAGATTTGAAAATTCACTATCCGTACAGAATTTTGTTATCTATCGAGCTGCGCACTTAAATTAATACATTTCTTAAATTTCCATTTCAGCTTATTGTCCGGCTAGATTGGAAAAATAACCCCTATGTGCGCCGTTTGAGTTAGTTTATGGAAGGCTACCATGTTTGCCATCAGATATTTGTGACACCGGTGTCGAGAAAAAACATTACACCCAGACGATTATGTGAATGAATTAAGACAAAGACAAAAAAGGAAAAACCTGTAGCCTACTATCTTTTGATGTATATAAGATAGAAACAATTTTTTTTTTGCGTTTTCCTTAAGAAATAAACAGACAGGTATCTGGAGTTTTTTTTTAAATTATGGTTCGAAAGGCCGAAAAAAGGGGTTAAAATTATATTTTGGTACTTTTTGGTACTTTTTGTTACTTTTAAACCAATAAAGATAGAAAAATTTTTCAAATTGCGTTCGATAGGTCTTACAAAAATGTGATTTCGTTTTTCGTACTTTTTTTTAATTTTGGGCCCAAAGGGGAAAAAAAGGGTTAAAAATTTATTTTGATTTTTTTGTGCGTTTTTTGTAACTTTTAAACCAATAAAGATAGAAACATTATTCAAGTTAAGTGTAAAAGGCCTAAAAAATTTGAGTACGTTTTTAGATACTTTTTAAATGATTAGACCCTAAGGGAAAGAAAGGGTTACAATTATGTTTTAGTACTTTTTGTAACTTTAAAATCAATTATGATAGAAACATAATTTAAATTCCTCTTCCAGACCGATTTTTCGAAATTAGTTCGCACGTAAAAGGCTTTTAAAGTTAAAATTTTTAAGGTAAAAAAGTGGGCTGTGCCACGCCCATAAAAGTTAAACTTTTTATGCTGGTACTTTTATTGCACCGATTTTTTTAAACTTGGCACACATATAGAAGGGCTCTAATTTCAAAATTCTAAAGGACAAAAATGGAGGATTGCAGCGCCCACAAAAATGTAAGTTTTCATACTGGTTCTTCTATTGTTGCGATTTTTATGAAGCTCAAAAATAGACCGATAATGTTTATTTTCGGTACAAAAATGGGTGGCATAAAGGTAGACAAACGTGCAAAATTATGTGAAGATAAGTCCATATTTGAGCCAGTTTTTGCCCAAAACGCTTAATCCGGGAGGATATTTGTATGAAAGCGCTGTCGAAAAATTTACTGATCATCAACACAAACAACATGCTTTTTTCTTATGCCAAAAAACTTATCTGTTCCAAATTTCATCGAAATATCTGCAAAAATGCGGCCTCTACTTTGTTTACAAGAATACATTAACTCCCTGCCGGACGGATGGACTGACAGGTTTTAATCGACTCAGAAAGTGATTCTGTTTCGATCGGTATAATTGGAGGTGGGTCTCAGACCTTTTCTTTGGTGAGGTACACAAATTTGTGCAAAAGCATAATAAAATGTGGATATAACAATATAAGAGAAGTTTGAACGTCTTTTGACAAATATTTGAAATGTGATCCCTGTATCTATTATATAAAGAAGGGGTGTATGTATGTATGTATGTATGTTTGTATTTTATAGCTGGCCACACCAGCGGACCGATTTTTTTAAATTTTTACAGGAAGTTATTTTAAGTCTGGAAGGAACAAAAGGCTACTTTTTTTGAAAACTATTGCTGCCACGCCCACAACACGCCCATTTGTGTGGGAAGGTTAGGTTATGAATTGCCTAACAAAATTACCCAAGGACATATTGATCAAACGCGTAGAGCTAAATACATGAAATTTATAACACGTATTAAGCTTTACATGTTTGCTTAAATGCACATGAATTTTTAAAAATTGGGTCCATAAAGGGATAAAAAGGGGGCAAAAAGGGAAAAATCTGTGACCTACTATCTTTTGATGTATATAAGATAAAAACAAAATTTCAAAAGTTTTGCGTTTTCCTTAAAAAAAAAGACAGACAGGCATCTTGAGTTTTTTTTTTTAATTTTGGTCCGAAAGGGTGAAAAAGGGGTTAAAATTATATTTTGGTACTTTTTGTTACTTTCAAATCAATTAAGAAAGAAGCATTATTGAAATTGCGTTCGATAGGCCTTACAAAAATATTATTACGTTTTTCGTACTTTTTTCAATTTTGGACCCAAAGGTTCCCAGAGGGTTAAAATTATATTTTGATTTTTTATGCGTTTTTTTTATTTTTTAAACCAATAAAGGTAGGAAAATAATTCGAATTGGGTGCGACAGGCCTAAAAAATATGAGTACGTTTTTGGATCCTTTTTTAATTATTAGACCCTAAGGGGAAAATAGGGTTAAAACTATGTTTTAGTGCTTTTTGTACTTTTACAATCAATAAAGATAGAAAAATTATTTAAGTTGCATTTGTCAGGTTACCGAAATATGTTAATATATTAATAAAGGGCTAGAATTATATACAGAAGTTTATAAAAGAATTTTTGATAACTAAAGCTTTCTGGATATCTCCAAAACTATAAACCTTATAAATTCCCAATTTTTATATGTTAATTAAAGAGTAAGACTGACTTATAATTTGTAGCAACTTAAGTGGGGCAACCAGCAAATTAAAAAATATATAAATGCTTTTATTTACATATTTTGGTAATTTTAAAATGATTGGTGTATCGAAGCACACCGGGGCTTAGCTAGTGTATTTATAAAGAAACATAAAAAAAACTTTATTGTAGATTAAAAAAGCGTTTAAGGATTACTAAGGAGGCATTTTAATATATTCTGGAAGAGTTAGAATTTAATGCACACTTATCTGCAGCGGTGTCCCCAAAAATTTAATTGCCTCATATTTATTACTTTGGCCAAAACACTGTGGGAAATGACTTTATGATTGGAATAAGCCAACACTCTCCAAAATAATAAAAAAGAGTAGGGAATAAAATGGAAGGGAAGCTGTGTCTTAAATTTTTAATCAAAATAACTGCGACGAGTGAAAAGAATTTTTATTTTTTTTTTTTTTTGAAGTTTAAGCTCCCAGAAGGTATGTGCTAGATTTATTTTTGTATTACATTTAAATAACTAGTTTGTTACAGTTATTGGCCAAGTCACTGCGTTCCGTCATAAACTTCGCAAGAACGTGCTTTTGTTTGAAGTTGGTTTTTGTTTTATTAGACCTAATAATTAACAAAAATTAGTATAATTTTACAATTAGGGGATTCACAAGGTGTCCTATTATGTCATATTGTTATAAAGTTTCACAATGGTTTTTTTCTCTTTCATACAAAAGTAGTTCTTTAAAAGTACTACGTCGTTTAATATACTTATTAAATCATCACACTCCACCTTCACCTGCGCCGAGTGTCCAATAGTTGGTAAAGGTTGTTAAACCATTGTGAACATTTTATAACAATATGACAACAGGACAAAAAGAATGCCTTGTGAATCCTCTAAATATATAAAAATATTTTTTTCTTAAACTTTCTTTTTTCTAACGAATTCTTTGAAATATATAATTTCGATTGGTAATTTGCTAATGATAATCTCGAGGTTGCACTCGAATGTAAGTCCGTTTCGAGTAACATCATTAGAAATATCGTTACACTTTACTCGATAACATATGACAGAATCCAAAATGCATAAAACTCTGATAGTACGACAAAATTTCGCTCGTGATCGACTGCAGTAATTAGCCCCTTGGTCTTAATCTCTTCCAGGTCAACATTAAAAATCAATACCCTTTAATAAAATATAAGTTGGTAAGTATAAAAATTTCTCTTGAGCGGTAAGCGTTTTTGTGATTAACTTTAATTTTGCCTCATAAATGTTACCACGTTTTATGTTAGAAGTTATATTCGCCGATTAATTCAAATAAATATTTGTAGTTTTATTCTCTCAAAAAATTTGGATGGGCTTAAATGTCTTCTTCTCAGTGGCAGGAGCATCGTTTTCTTCTTGATGTATCGCAAAGCGATTATGCGATGTGTTTAGCCTTTCATCGTCTTCGTAAATTTTTCACTTATTCACCGTTATTAAGTTTGTCTTTATTTGCTATAAATTATACTTGCGTAGACACGTTCAATTCTCAATTTCTTGGCCAAGAATACGGCAATTCAATAACTATATAGGACCCCATCGCTTATGTGGCGCTTTCACTTAAGGCCTACAGTGCATAATATATTTTGTATCATAAATATGAGAATAAATATGGCTCTGCGCTTTTTATTGATGTCTCATAAACATTTTTAATGAGGCATAGCATAAAGGCCTATTGACAAAACTAAAGTAGAACTTGTCTGTGATTCTCTATATGGAAAAGTACACAACGGTCCGACAGTTAATGATCAAAGAGGGACACCATTTTAGTCCTCATTAATTGGGGCTGGACTACCTCAAGGTACACAGACATGCCAAGAATAGAAGTTATATCCTTTCATTTGCTCTGCTTCTATACATGATGCATGTACTTATGTATATAAAAAGTGGGGGAGCGTTTCGGTATTCTGGTTTTAACCGTAATGGAAATATAAAAAACAAAGAATATGAGTTACATTTTAAAAAAACAATTTATTCTAAACAAGGAGTGAGTAAAACAACTTATAATAAACATTATTTCAGCCAAAACTTATCCTCGGTCCAACAAATTACAACTTTTTTAATCACGTTTAATCATTTATTTTCAACTTTCAAAATGAAAACCTGAATTAGGACGAAAAAGTTTTAACAGATATTTGTAAGGCAAAAAAGTCTAGCAACTTTTTCGAGCGGCAGCAAACACTTCTAACAGAAAAAAAGTTTGTTAAGTTAAATGATTTGATTCTTTTGAGCTCAAAGCCAAAACTAATCCTGGATTCTAAATCGGACTTTTGTAATGCGCTCAGAGGCTAAAAAAAGAGCGAAAAAATTGGGGTTAAGAAAATTAATCTGCTATGTGATGGACAATGAAACTTATGTACTGACTTTTCACAACTTCCAGCTTCCATATTCTGTAATTTGCTGAAGCTAAATCTCTATCGTTAAGAATCGAAAAAAAAAGCTTTTTAGCAATTTTGGCAACAAGTGAAATTCTGTTATATATATTGTTTAATTTGACTTCAAAAATTAATTTGCCGCAGTAAAAGCTTTTATTGCTTTCACTTAAGATTTCATATATTTTGGAGTGCTAAAAAGTGATACACAAATAATATTCCTTTTATTAATGTTTTTTTAAATTAAAATTTTATTTATTTTAGCAAGAAAATTAAAGAAACAACATAAAAATTCCAAGGGAGTATATTTCAGTTAATATTTGGATAAGTAAAGAGAGTTTCTCCTTGAGACGATGAAGAGTTTTTCGCCTTCAGGCAGTTACAATAAATTAAAATTCTGATGTGGAGGCCATTTTAGTCGCATTTTTTGTTATAACTAAAAACTTAAAATCCATAAATTATAAAACGAGTGTAGTTTCCAAGAAGAATAAGACTTTAAACACTTAATAATAGGTAAACAATTAAAAAATATGAGGTTCGTCGGCAGTTACTTTCTAATTTTGAGATTTAAGCAATATAGTTTTGTAATTATATTCTGTAAAATTATCTAGAGATCTTGCACAATTACTTAATTAATTAATTGCATAAAATAAAAGCCATTGTCTTTACATGTGTATTATTTGATATATCTTTTAAAATAATTGATTGGCTTTTTTGAGCCGCTTCACAGCAATATAATATACAAAATATTTTTTCCCCTTTTTGCAATGATATACATATAATCTTAATTCTTTAAAAACACAATACACATTTATACAAATACCCTACAAATTGTTGTACAAATGTACAAACAATTAACATTGCCATGATATAAATATGTCAACATAATTTCTGATTAATGGTTTCATATATTACCACAACATTTCAATTATATTTTTTTTTATTAAAATACATTAATATCTAAGTCTGCATGTAGCAGAAACCAAGAATGGATTTTAGCTTTCTTAAACAGCACTGAATTTCTTCATATTTCGGGCCCACACAAAAACGAACTCGAATTCTTTCTAATAAACCAAAAAATTGATGTCATGTTAATTTCCGGGACTCATATGACATCTAGAAGCACTTTTGAAATAAGTGGCTTTACTTTTTACGACGCAAATGATCTCAGGGATATATCATGTGGTGGATCTGCCATATTAGTTTAATCAAAAATTAAACACCAATGGTTGAGTGGCCTATCCGAATCTTATATGCAAGCAACAAACACCTGTATTGATTAATTTTTCCATAGCCAAGTTATTTCGTCAGTTTATTGTTCACCCAGATTTTCAATAACGAAGGATCAGTACATCAGTTTGTAAAAAAATTTAGGTCCCCGCGTCATAGCTGCTGGAGACTATAACGCCAAGCACTCTTACTGGGGCTCCCGCCTAATTAGCCCCAGAGGTCGCGTCTTGTATGATGCCGTGTCTGAAATGGGACTTTACGTTATTTCAACTGGACAACCAACCTACTGGCCAACGGACCACAATAAAATTCCAGACGTAATAGACCTTGGCGTAGCAAAAGGCATATCCCCGGAGCTTATTGAGGCCCAAGCCTCCTTGGATTAATCTTCTGACCACTTACCCACAATTATCACTATTTGCAGTTCTCACTAAATTACAACTTGTGACTTTTTATTAAATTAAAGAGTTAACTGGTTAAAATATAAAAAATATATCAGCGCTCACTGCTCTGAAACCCAACCGCTAAAAGCACCTGGAGATATCGATGATTGTCTGAACGGCTTTAATGAAAACATTAAAGAAGCCATTGAACATGCTTTTTCTACTTACCGTCAGGCCAAGTACAACAAAATTTATTCTGCCGACGTGGAAGATTTTATCTGAAAAAAGAAGAGCCCGGAGAGAATGACAAAAGCACAGATCGCCCCATCTTAAAACTAAGCTGAAAGAGTGTACAAACCGATTACAAAACTTGCTGGAGGTACACAGAATGGTATCACTTAAGGATCACTTAGAAGGTCTCGATTCTTTTCCTCAGACAAATAATTCCCTATGGCGATCAGCCACATATCTTAAAAGACCTGTTATCGCAAAACCACCACTGCGTAATATGAGAGCATTCTGGGCTAGAAATGATGAAGAAAAATGCGATTTGCTCGCAGGTCATTTAAGGATCGTGTTTACAATCAATCCATGCACTGACGTGAAGGGACTACCGCCGGTTGTTGCTAGGTGCCCTAAATAAATTCGTTTTCATCTCTTGGATGTGCAGAGGCTATCGTTAGATTAAATGTAAAAAAACTCCTGGTTTTGTAAAATAAGCAGCAAAATGCTTTAAGAACTACCCTGTACAGCAAAAAGAATATTTTTTTTTATTTTAAACGCCATATTACGGCTTAAGCATTTCCCGTCAGCATGTAAAATTGCCTTGGTAAAAATGATTGCTAAGCCTGGAAAAGATCCTTCAAAGGTGGAGTTCTACAGGCCTATGAGTTTGTTACCAACTATGTCCAAATTGTTTCGGAAATTGCTTAAAAACAAGCTGATTCCATTCGTGAATGTAAATAACTGCATTCCAAATTATCAATTTGGCTTTCGGAGTCAACATAGCACCATCGAACAAACCCACAGACCAGTACAGGTTATAAGAAAAGCTTTTGAGGATAAGAAGTACTGCTCTGCGCTTTTTATTGATGTCTCTCAAGCCTTTGATAAAGTTTGGCATGAAGGCCAGTTGAACCAGCTAAAGTTCAACTTACCGGTGAATATCTTCAACCTTTTGAACAGTTACATAACTGGCCGACAATTGATGGTAAAAGAAAGAAACTGCTTGAGCTGTCCACAACCAATAGAGGCGGGGGTACCTTAAGGGAGTATATTAGGTTCAATTCTGTGTTTGCTTTACACAGCAGACATGCCCACAAACAATTTTTCTCATACATTGACATTTGCTGATGATACCGCCTTTCTCAGTATTTATAAAGGCCCTAAAGAGGCCTCGAAACAACTGCAGCATCACATATTCCAAGGAGAAAAATGGTGCAATTTATGGGGTATCGAAATAGATGAACAAGAACGTACCTACGTTACTTTTACTCTACACAAGGAAACGTGGCCCCTAATTTGTATTAACAACCATACGGTGCCTCAATGTATTGAAACGAAATATCTTGGCATTATTTATTTCCTTATGAGAACTTAAATTTTAGTCTTAAATTTATGAGATTTGAATACTTATTGTTAGTTCGCCAAAGGCAAAGATTCAATAATAAAAAATATGAAAAAAAAAAATATTTCTGGCCCGAATTGGCATCATGCCAATATGGGAAAATGGTCTTGAGTGTAATCAAACAATTTTCTCAGGGGTTTTCCGGTCATGAAATAGTTCAGTTAATATCGCTTTTCAGCTTCATTTCATTCTTTCTTTCACTTTATTCTAGTGCTTCTTTTATTTCACTTGATTTTTTTACTTATATATTTTTTTTTTACTAAAACACCATAATCATTGGTACTATAGATATATATACTCGGGTGGCTAGGAATAATGAGGGGGTGACTGTCTGAGGCAGAGCGCCTTGCATGTGTCTATTGATGAGTTTTGAGGAATGGATATTGACGGGCAGATTGGTTCTATTCTTGAATGGGTGGGTGGTGTGAATGATGCTCTTATGAGGAGGAGTCGCAGACGGAGACCACGTTGCGTAAGATGGTGGACGGATGAACTAAGTATTTCTTTGTTTTCTATTTGCGTTTCCATAAGTTTACTTTACTTATGAGAACGCCGCAAATAGAAAACAAAGAAATACAAATGGAATGACAAATTTATATATACCCTTATCACTAATAATAATGTTGTGGATCGACAATGCAAAAAAATTTAAAAGTCAATTTTTCATTCATTTTACCCATACAATAATTACCGTGTATATTTTTGCGAAATTGGCGGAGAAGCTGTTGAAAAACATTGTTAGATATGTGCGGTGCATCGCCAATGCAATAAAATACTAAGTAAATTTTTCATTAATTTTAACCATACTAAGATTTATTGAGTAGGTATGATTATCATGAATTAAAATTTATTTATTCCAAAACAATTTTTCTATTTTTTCTAAAATATTTTTTCAACAACATTATTATAAAATCAATGATAGGAATAATATTTTTATAAGTATTTTACAAAGTATAGAAATGTTTAAGTAGAAATATCTGCTACAGATTTAATATATGGAGATGGGGGTTAGTATGTTTTAGCAATATGTTTGGGAGAAGAAACTAATGGGGGTCGGTGGTACACTTTATAGCTCTAAAGCCGACTCTGAAGAAGCTGTAGTCATTTTCATATAACTTTTGCAAACTTTGTTTGGCGACCTCCTTAGGGCGTGGAGCTGGGGGTAAGTATGTTCTAGGAATATGCTTGGGAGAAGTAACTAATGGGGGTCGGTCGTAGACTTTATTGCTCTAAGGCCGACTCTGAAGAAGTTGTGGGCGTGGAGATTGGGGGATAGTATGTTCTAGGAATATGTTTGGGAGAAGAAACTAATGGGGGTCGGTGGTACACTTTATTGCTCTAAGGCCGACTCTGAAGAAGTTGTGGGCATTTTAATATCATTTTAGTAAATTTTGTATGGCAACCCCCTTATGGCGTGGAGATAGGGGTTAGTATGTTTTAGGAATATGTTTGGGATAAGAAAGTAATGGGAGTCGGTCGTACACTTTATTTCTCTATAGCCGACTCTTAAGAAGTTGTGGGCATTTTTAGATAATTTTTGTAAATTTTGTATGGCAACCCCCTTCAGGGCGTGCAGATAGGGGTTTAGTATGTCTTAGGGATATGTGTGGGAGAAGAAACTAATAGGGTTCGGTCGAACACTTTATTGCTCTAAGACCGACTCTGAAGAAGTTGTAGGCATTTTCATATCGTTTTATATGGTGACGGAGTTATGGTTGTGTTTTCTTCTGTTTTTTTTTAATTGGGCAATGAGCAACACATTATGATTTGTTTTGATTACTTTCTTTTTCATACATATGTATGTACATAAGTTTGTGTGTACCCTCCTTTGATTTTATGCAATAAAAAAGAGAAAGTAATCTTGATTTTTGGCTTATATCTCGGTCAGTTATCGGGCGATTTTGATGAATTTTAATACCGATTTTCTAGATATTTCTGACAGATTAATACCACTTACGGGTCTATGCGACATCGGGGGTTTTCAGGAAATTTAATTCAACCATAACACGGACAGACGGACATGGCTAAATCGACTTCCCTATCTATAAAGATTCAGAATATATATACTTTATAGGGTCGCAAATGGATAATAAAGAAATTACAAACGGAATGACAATCTGATATATACCCTTATCACTATGTGAAGGGTATACCAAAGAAATCCAGAGAGCGATTTTTTGAATTCGCCTTGATATTACTTTACTTTACTTTTAATTTTATTTGTTTTTCACATACAGAGAACCAAGGCAAATTCAACCAGGTAATATTAAGGCCTAGCTGATTAAAATCAATTTGACATTTTTACGCTATAAAAATTGAATTTTATACATATGCAATTTTTAATTTTTCTGACATTCTACCGTTTCAGGTTGGGCAGTATTTCAAATACTTGTATTTGAAATACGTTTTTGAAACACAAATACGTATTTTGTATTTGTATTTGAAATACCACCTTTTAATGTATTTTGTATTTCAAATACCTAACACTGAAGTATTTTGTATTTCAAATACTTATGATGTCAAAATACATTTTTTTGTTATACAAAAAGTTGTCATTAGCAAAATTGAAAAATGTTACAATTTCCAAAAAAAAAAAAAAAAACAGCATGGAAACTTTGTCTTCGTATTCATTCACGTCTTCGCCTTAGCAAGCCACGTTCCCTACCAGGGCTCACTCATTCAGGTAATATCAAGAGCTCAGCGGACATTTGGAAATGTGAATGTCAAAAAAAATTAATTTTGTATAAAAATTCAAATTTTTTTGACATTCACACTTTTAAACACAACAAGTAAGATCGCTATATTTGGCTGTGCCGAATCTTATATACCCTTTACATTGGCCTTTTAATATACCTAGCCGAGTTATTTTGTGCTGCAAATAATATAATAAAAATACATTGTGCCAGCTTTAAAGTCCATAGAAAACTTTACAAAGACTTAACGTTCGTATGAATAACAGAAATAGATGATGAAGTGTATCTTATATATACCCTTATCACTTATGTGAAGGGTATAAAAATATTTGTTTTAATATGTATGTTTAAACAAGACCGTAATAACTATGCCAAAAATCTCAAATAATTATTTTGACTTGTATTTCTCTTGACAAAAGAAAAATTATTTTTTTCCAATTATAATTATTTTTATTTTTTTTTGTTACAAAAATGATTTTAACTGTTTTTTAACTTAGATAAAAATCAAAATTCACAATAATAATTGTAATTTTTTTGATTTAATTTATTAAAAATACAGGGCAAGGTATACTACTTTGTTTATAATTTTTTACTAAATAAATGGATCTTATATTGATAATGTTTAATCTAATGTCGGCAATTATGTATGAAATACAATATCAGAAAAATTTCTGCCTCTGTGAGCATATTTTTCATTACATTTTTACACATGGTTTGAGTTGCTCCAGAGTTTCTGGTTTGTTTGCATAAACTTTGCTTTTTAGATATTCCTACAAAAAGAAGTCCGGAGCAGTCAAATCAGGCGATCGTGAAGGCCAATCAACATCACCATTTCTTGAAATAACTTGTTGTGGAAAAAGGTAATTTTATTGTAATCCTGGCTGTATGCGTATGGCACCGTCTTGTTGATATCACATGTTAACCAAGCCCAAAGCATGCAGCTGCGGCATTTAAAAGTTTTTAATCATATCACGATATCGCTCCCCTTCCGCTACGCAGTTTTCAGTTAAAAAAAATAAGGTCCAATGAATTCTCCTAACCGAATTGCACACCAGACTGTCATTTTAATCGATGCAAAGGTGACTGATGAATAATTTGAGGGTTTTCTACTGCTCAGAACTGACTATTTATTCACATATCCATTCATATGAAATTGTTCCTCGCCACTCCATTATAATTTTTTATGAAAATCGGGGTTGTCATGTTCTTTGAAGACAAAGGTTCTGAGCACGACGTGGAATTGAGGTCGATGAATTGTTTGGAACACTTTTTTGAGCAGTAGTAATGTGTTCAGCCGATCTTGTAGTACGTTGTGGTCCATGCTCGGGACTATCAGCTACGGACCCTCTTTCTTCAAAATCAATAACTATACGATAAATAGTGTGTCTTGTTGGAACGTTGTTTCACCCAAAAGTTTCTCATCGTCACAGTAATCGATGATTGATTTCGATAAAATGTTTCAATGATTTAAACAAGATGGTTTACCAAATATTTTTCCATAATAAAATTGTCACGTCTTTACTTCACGAATGCCAAATATGAACTAACAAGACTAATGTTTACCAAAATGCCGGCAAAACAAATAGTATACCTTGCCGGCGGACATCCTGTGTAACAATCTTTGTAAAAAAAATAAACACAAAAATTTATATAAAAAAATTTCTTTTATTTAAGCGTTTTTAAGTGAGTTCCAAAGTGCTTTCCACTTGGCTAGTGTCTGGATATTAAATTTTTTGAAGATTATTCTTCACTAAAAATCTTATCACAAGACAATTTAACAATTAGCCTGATAAACTACCCTACAAGAAATTTGTGACCGAAACTAACACTAACAACATTTTTTGTCAGTCATTTGTGACCAATATTTCTATCATTTCTAAAGATGCGAGGGAGATGCAAGATCTCACGTGCACAAAGTTATTTTTTCCACATCGCCCTTAAGAAAATGATAGAAAATAATGACCGAATGACCGGTCATCTGTGTCGGTCATATGACCGGCTAAATGACTGTCAAAAAATGATTTCTTGACAACAAATATTTATAAATTATTTTTCGCGAAAAATTTGATATTAAAAATTTTACAACTGCTTGAATTTAGTTATTCCAGTTTAGTACTATTAAGATGGTGTACTACACTTTACTCTCTGATGTTTTGATGTACCTGTTTTTTTTTAATTCAAAGATAATCATTATTTGCAGCACCTGTATTTGAATTTTTCATTTTTTTAAAGCAATTATTACAAAAAAACTTTACAAGAAAGTTCAACAGAAAAAAAAAGCTAAAAGACGGACCTAGTTCATTAGCGAGGGAGATGAGGGAGAGCTTTCAACGGGCATGCCGGGGGGTTTTACCGGGAGAGAGAAAACAGCCAGGCTAGTGGACCAGAGAGCTAGGGGAGCAAAGGACCATGGTTAGAAGGCTGTTTCATACGGGCAAACTCACTTGAAACGATGCAGATTGGGAAAGGTACAGGATATGCTTCACTACGGGTGATCTCAGGAGGGCGAAAAGAGATTCGTGGTTGAAGTACTGTGAATATATTGGCTCCGTAAGCGAGATGTCAAGCTTCAGGAGAATACTATTCAAGGAGTCTAGCTCGAGGCGTTTTCGAAGGCCCGGGTAGATAGTTAAGATGACAGGGTTGGCAAAGGACCTGTGAACGTTTGATAGGGTAAAATGGGCGGTTGATACTTTTAAGCCCTATAAGCCACCGGGCCTGGACGGTATTTACCCGTGTATGCTACAGAATCTCTCGGATCAGGCACTGCTGCTATAAACGAGTGTGTTTACTGCTAGCACTACAATAAGTTACATACCATTGAGATGAAAAGATAAAAGGGTGATTTTTATACCCAAGGCTGGTAAGGTTAGCCACTTGAAACCAGGGGGGATTTTAGACCGATCAGCCTATTGTCTTTTCTGGGAACACGATTGATACGCACGTCATTAGTAATGCTCAACATGCTTACCTGAGGCGTAAATCTGTTTAGAGTGCGCTTCATAGCGTGGTGAGAATCATAGAGCGCAGTCTGTACAGAAGAGTACACGCTGAGCGCGTTCTTGGATATCGAGGGAGCCTTTAATATTGTTTTGATAAAGGCTATTGGGAACGCACGGACGGAAATAGGTGTTCAAGGCATCCTAATTAGGTGGATATATTATATGCTGGGTAGCAGGATAATAAACTTTGAGTTGGGAAATGAGCATCTGAAAAGAAGTGTGTTTGGGAGAACACCACAGGGAGGAATTTTGCCGCTCCTACTGTGGTTTTTGGGTGTCAACGGGATACTGAGGCGGATTGACTCGAAGGGGACAAAATTAGTGGCTTAAGCAGACGGTATCCTGGTCTTGGTGACGGGGAAATTTTTATCCACCACAAGCGAGGTAACGCAAAGTGCATTATCCGATCTGTCTGCTTGGGCCAGGGACTAGGGGTAAGCCCAGACAAGACGCAGCTAGTTCTCTTCACAAGAAAGTACAAGGTGGCGGAATTTGAGCTGCCGGAGCTTGACCTGAAACTATCGGATAGGGCTAACGCGAAGGAGATGGTTAGGAAGGCTATCAATGCCTAGTATGCCTGCAGGAACTCCATAGGCAAGAACTGGGGGTTGGAACAGGTTATGGTAAACTGGTTTCACACATCCGTTGTAAGACCAATTCTAACGTACGGTAGCCTCGTAAGGTGGAAGACTCTGAAGAGGGACGACATATGAAAGCTTTTGTCAAAGATACAGAGATGTGCTGTACTAGACATTACAGGAGCCAGAAATAGTACACCACAGGCAGCGCTAGATACAATTCTTCATCTTCTTTTAAGTGAGAATTTCGTTGCTGGAATGGCGGCAAGGAGCTTTTTTAGGCTCAGTGAGTCAGGTATGCTTAAGTCAGGGTCAGATGCATACGTCGGCATTATAGGAACAGTCAGGGATGGTCAACTCTTGCGGCGCCCAGTGTTCGATTTTAAAAATTAGCACGACAAAAATCATAACTTTGTAAATAACAGATATAGAATGCTGATTTTTTGTACAAGTACTTTTTATATGTAGGAGAAAGATTGGTTAAAAAATTAGGCAAATCCGACTACTGGAACTACTACCATACGTGTTTGTCAGACGGTTCGTTTGTGAACACGATAACTCTTGAACGGATTGAGGTATAAACGTGAAATTCAGTGTGTAAGCATTTTAATAAGAAATATTTTATAGTTATGTATTTGCGGTGTCCACAAATTTATGTACACACATATTTTACAATAATAAATTTAACAGAAATTTCATAAGTTAACAGTAATGTAAAAAAATAATAATAACTTATTCTGAGTTGCTGCTATCATATTCATCATCTGACTCTTTAATATTTATGATAGTATTTTTCAGTAATTTTAAATTATCTGGAGTTAATTGTCCACGCTTAGTTCTTGGCGCTTTTATTAAATTTTATATATATGGATCTGATGATATTAGCAGTCTATTTAGTAAATCAGAGTTGGTATCTTTGCGAGATATTTTGCGCGTAAATTGCAATCTGTAGTGTCTAGTGTCTTTATTTCTCGACTCCTGAGCTTTTTCTGACAATTGGCCAATGGAGAGGATGCAATTCTAAATAATTATTTTGCCATGCCAAAGAACTTTGTGCAGACTTACCGGCATATAATAACATGGATATAGTTTCAAATAAAGCTCTCTGGTTTCTGTTGCATATTTGTCAAATATAATATCCACACGCTAAGCATTCCAGAATAATATGAAATCGCCTTAAGAGTTCTACATCTATACCAGTTATTTCACATTTCTGAAAAACCGCCTAGCTGTATTTCCGTACATTGGTGTTGCCTGTCGCACAGTGCTTTGATCCCATATAGTGATGGGACAAAAATAGGAGTGGACCCAGAGTTTTGAAATTTGGTACACTAGTATAAAATACTTAAATTAAGAAAAATTCAATTTTTTGAAAAAATCGGGCAAAGGACATGCCAACTGCCCATATATAAAAAAAATTTTAAATTTTGACCACATAACTGCACAGAAAGTTACAATAGTCCGTATATTATTTACATCCCGTGCTAGTAACTTGTGTGATAATTTTTATTGGGATTGACGCAAGGACTCTAGGTCCTGCCATATATCCTTTTTCGCAAAAATGCTAAGACTGTTACAAAAGTTATCCGATTCTCATTAAATTGGGTGGTATGGTTATTATTATGTGTTAAACAAATGTTAGTGCCAAATTACATTAAAATTTATTTATAAAAATAAAAAATAAAAAACAAGTTTGCTAAAAATTTTCTACATTATGATTTTGACGACAGCGTGAAAGTACAAGATTACAATCTTTCTAAATTAAAATTAAATTTAAAATACGTATAAGTGCGTTTTTTAATAATAATTTTTATTTTTTTAATAATATATATATATATATATTATTTTCAGTATTGGACTCTTCCCAAAAAATATTGCCGCTCAATGAAACATTTGTCTCGTCGTCTTCAACTGGCTCATTAGCATTTTCTTTTAAATCTTTATGAGTGTATTTTCGTGACGTTTTTCTCGTATGTGACAGTCTTGCTTTTCACACAATTTTGTGGTTGGCTTCCAATGCTTCTTCAGACAAGCACCCTGAAATTTTTTTCAGATACCACAATAGACGGAATAATTTTTTTTCTCAGTTTGTAATGCATAAAGAGACGGATAAAAATTTGGGTGTATTTCATTTATTGTGTTACGTAGCACACTATATTTTCTTTCGGTCAAATCTAAATTCATATATAGCGCCAAAGCGTTTGTTGCTGGTAAGCATTTTGAATTCGACATTGGGCTTTGCAAAACATAATGAGATTCCCGTTTTAAATTTTCCACTGCAAATTCTAGTTCCTAAAGGGAACATTTTAATACTAACTCTGCCACTCTTCGGTGTCTAGTTTTGACTGTAGTGCTACCATAATCTTTCGTCGGTCTACCACGTTTCTTACATGAAGTTTCTGTTGCATGTAAAGCCACTGTTGTATCACATTCTGGAGTTGGAAGCAGCAAATTTTCATAAGCAATTTTCCTCGTGCTTGGTTGCTAAGAATTTAAATTAAACATATTTATTAATATCTTTATTTTAGAGTAGCAATTAAAAATTATAAAACTTACATCATCAGCATCAAAAAAGATATTGTTTACCCACGAAGAATATTTCTTTTTTAAATGCATTAAGTTTCATTTTGATGTGGAAGAAATAAACACTTTGTAAAAACTTATATTTATCAAAATATGACTTGCATATTTTTCTTTCAACATATGTATTTATATATGTACATACCTCTGGTTCTTTATCTTCAGCTTTTATCCAGCAGTCAACTATATCTGAATAATATAAAGTAAAAGCCATCACTTTAAATTATTTGTTTTGACCAATTACTTGATGTTTTATTAAAATCTTTGTTTACGCTATGATTAGAGATGTGCACTTTAATTAATTGAACCACGCGCCCTCACTTTTACTCGTTTGTAAAAGTAAGTAATTATCAAGCATATAAAATTATTAAACATTTTATTACAAAATTTTAATTTTTTCTTTAACTGAAATGTCTGTGTGCAATATTTGCACACAACAAACAATTTTGCTTACTACAAACAAAGGATGTTGAAAAAAAAAACTTCTGTCAATTCAAATAAAAAGTAACGGTAAATAATATTTTTAGGTGGGAGTCAAATCTAGCGATTTTCAATTGCTGTATTAGTTTGTTGTTATGCAAAGTTTTATAAGATTTATGAAAGACATTAAATTTTTGTCATATTTTGATCTAGTTTTTGTTATAAGTAGTCACAACAGAACTGGAAAAAACTAATTTTTTGGCAATTCATAGCTCACATCTTAAACACTTAAAAAATTTGGCTTACTTCAAGCGATTTTTTATACAAACTTATCTATATTTTTGGGAGAAAAGTTAGCAACAGTGGTGGGAGGTAAACTACGCAAGGTCACATTTTGAAAACATTCTTGAAACAATGAAACACCAACGTCAATCTGTTCATTTAGCGGCATCTTGTAGCGTCAAAAAGAGGCAAACACAATTTTGTACTTATTTTTTAATTTATATAGTTAATTAATCTAATCTAATGGGATCAATTTGGTTTTATATGTTACTAGCTAAGCCCCGGTGTGCTTCGCTACCCCAACCATAGTAAAATTATTAAAATATGTAAACAAAAAAATTTATATATTTTTTAATTTATTGGTTGCCCCACATAAGTTGCAATAAATAATAAGTCAGCCCTACTGTTTACTTAGCACATTAAAATTAGAAATTTACCAGGCTTACAGTTTTGGAGATATTCAGAAAGCTTTAATAAGCAAAAATTATTTATAAACTTCTATATATAATCTTAGCCCCTTATTAACATATTAACATTTTTTGGTAACCTGACGAATGCAATTTAAATTATGTTTCTACCTTCATTGGTTTTAAAGCTACGAAAAGTACTAAAAAATAATTTTAACCTTTCTTCCCCGTAAGAGTCCAATTATTCAAAAAAGACCCAAACACGTACTCATTTTTTTTAGGCCTGTCGCATCCAATTTGAATTATGTTTCTATCTTTATTGGTTGAAAAGTAACAAAAAACGCATAAAAAAAATCAAAATATATTTTTAACCCTGTTTCCCCTTTTGGGCTCAAAATTAAAAAAGTACAGAAAACGTAATAATATTTTTTAAGACCTATCGAACGCAATTCGAATAATGTTTATATCTTTATTGGTTTAAAAGTAACAAAAAATACCAAAAAGTACCAAAAGGTAATTTTAACCCCTTTATCCCATTTCGGACCAAAATGAAAAAAAAAACTCCAGATACCTGTATGTTTATTTCTTAAGGAAAACGCAAAACTTTTTAAATTTTGTTTCTATCTTATATACATCAAAAGATGGTAGGCTACAGGTTTTTCCTTTTTTGTCCCCTTTTTATCCCTTTACGGGCCCAATTTCTAAAAATTCGTATGTATTTAAACAAACATGTATTTAGCTCTACGCGTTTGATCAGTATGGCTTTGGGAAATTTGGTTAGGCAATTCATAACCAGACCTTCCCACACAAATGGGCGTAGTGTGGGCGTGCAGCAAAGTTTTCCAAAAAAAGTTTCCAATTGTTTCTTCCAGACTTGAAGTAACTCGCTGTAAAAATTACAAAAAAATCGATCCACTGGTGTGGCCAGCTATAAATTACAAACATACATACATACATACATATGTACATACATACATACATACATACATACATGCATACATACGTACGTACATACATACATACATACATACGTACATACATACATACATACATACATACATGCATACATACATACATACATACGTACATACATACATACATACATACATACATACATACATACATACATACATACATACATACATACATACATACATACATACATACATACATACATACATACATACATACATACAACCTTTCTTTATATAATACTAGCTAAGCCCCGGTGTGCTTCGCTACACCAATCATAGTAAATTACCAAAATATGTAAATAAAAGCATTTATATATTTTTTTAATTTACGTTGAAGCAAATTATAAGTCAGCCCTACTCTTTAATTAACATATAAAAATATTAACATATTTTGGTAACCTGACGAATGCAATTCAAATAATTTTTCTATCTGTAATGGTGGTTCTAAAGTTACAAAAAGTACTTAAACATAATTTTAACCCTTTTTCCCTTTAGGGTCCAATAACTAAAAAAGAACCCAAAACCGAACTAATATTTTCAGGCCTGTCGAACTCAATTTGAATAATCTTCCTATCTTTATTGGTTTAAAAGTTACAAAAAACGCCTAAATAAATCAAAATATATTTTTAACACTTTTTTCCCCTTTTGGGTCAAAAATTTAAAAAAGTACGAAAAACGTAATCATATTTTTAAGACCTATCAAATGCAATTTAAATAATGTTTTTATCTTTATTGGTTTAAAAGTAACTAAAAGTACCCAAAAGTACCAAAATATATTTTAAATCTATTTTTTCCCATTCAGTCTAAAATTAAAAAAAAACACCAGATTCTTAAGGAAAACGCAAAACTTTTTAAATATTGTTTCTATCTTATATACTTCAGAAGATAGAAGGTTGCAGATTTTTTCCTTTTTGCCCCCTTTTTATCCCTTCACGGGCCGAATTTCTAAAAATGTATCTGTATTTAATAATTCCCAAAAAAGTAGCCTATTGTTTCTTCCAGGCTTGGAGGAACTCCCTGTAAAAATTTCAAAAAAATCAGTACACTGGTCTGGTCATCTATAAAATACAAACATACATACATACATACATACACCCCTTCTTTATATAATAGATATGGGGATCACATTTCAAATATTTTTCAAAAGAAGTTCAAACTTCTCTTATATTGTTATACCCAAATTTTATTATCCTTTTGTGCAAATATTTGTACCTCACCAAAGAGAAAGGTCCGAGACCCACCTCCAATTATACGAACGACACAGAATCACTTTCTGACTCGATTAAAACATGTCAGCCCATCCGTCCGGCTGGGACTTAATGCATTCTTGTGAACAAAGTAGAGGCCGCATTTTTGGAGATATTTCGATGAAATTTGGAACAGAGAAGTTTTTTGACATAAGAAAAAAGCACGTTGCTTGTGGTGATGATCAGGTAATTTTTCGACAGAGCTCCCATACAAATGTCCTCCCGGATTAAGCGTTTTGGGCTATAACATGCTAAAATATGGCCTTATCTTCACATAGCTTTGCACGTTTGTCTATCTTTAGGCCACCCGTTTTTGTACCGAAAATAAACATTATCGGTCTATTTTCGAGCTTCATAAAAATCGCAACAATAGAAGAACCAGTATGAAAACTTAAATTTTTGTGCGCGCTGCAACCCTCCATTTTTGTCCTTTAGAATTTCAGAATTAGAGGCCTTCTATATGTGTGCCAAGTTTAAAAAATTGGTGCAATAAAAGTACCAGTATAAAAAGTTTAAATTTTATGAGCGTGGCACCGCCCACTTTTTTACCTTCCAAATTTTAACTTTAGAAGCCGTTTATGTGCGCACTAATTTCCAAAAATCGGTCTGGAAGAGGAATTTAAATTATGTTTCTATCTTAATTGATTTTAAAGTTACAAAAAGTACTAAAACATAATTTTAACCCTTTCTTCCCCTTAAGGTCTAATAATTAAAAAAGTATCTAAAAACGTACTTATCTTTTTTAGGCCTGTCACACTTAACTTGAATAATGTTTCTATCTTTATTGGTTTAAAAGTATATTTTTAACCCTTTTTCCCCTTTGGGCCCAAAATTAAAAAAAAGTACGAAAAACGTAATCATATTTTTGTAAGACCTATCGAACGCAATTTGAAAAATTTGTCTATCTTTATTGGTTTAAAAGTAACAAAAAGTACCAAAATATAATTTTAACCCCTTTTTTTCGGCCTTTCGGACCAAAATTTAAAAAAAACCTCCAGATACCTGTCTGTTTATTTCTTAAGGAAAACGCTTAACTTTTTAAATTTTGTTTCCACCTTATATGCCCCCTTTTTATCCCTTTACGGTTTCAATGTTAAAAAACTCATGTGCATTTAAACAAACATGTAAAGTTAAACACGTGTTGTAAATTTCACGTATTTAGCTCTACGCGTTTGATCAGTATGGCTCTGGGTAATTTTGTTATTTGACCTTCCCACACAAATGGGCGTAGTGTGGGCGTGGCAGCAATAATTTCCAAAAAAAAAAGTAGCCTATTGTTCCTTTCAGACTTGAAGTAACACTCTGTAAAAATTTCACAAAAATCGATCCACTGGTGTGGGCCAGCTATAAAATACAAACATACATACATACATACATACATACATACATACACCCTTTCTTTATATAATAGATTATATTGTAAGTTTTTTTTATTTTCAACTCCAGAAAACTGTCGAAATTTGAGAAAAAATCACCTAAATAGCAATTAAAAAAAAATTTTTTAAGTTGTGGTTAATTTTTCAAATTTTTTTTCTTGTAGTTATTAGAAAACAGTATGAATCTTTGAAAACAGAAAAAAAACCCATAGACCATATTTTTTTCTTTTTTTTGTAATTTTCCTTCAAAGTTAAACAATTTTAGAGCTTAAGTGAATAATAAGCATTTTTTAAACCAACAAAAACTATGTAAAAAAAAAATATAGCCTAAAAATTTTTTTACAAATGCTTTCAAATACAGTTAGCTATTACAAGAAAAAATTTGAATTTTTACAATCATTTTTTTAAAACAATAAAAACCCAAGGTAATTTGGGATTTTAGTGTCATTTTATAGCGTAAAATACATACAAACGCAAAAACTTATCTATTTTTGCTGTTATTTTATTAAACAGTAATAATTTGAATTTTTATTTTACAGTATTTGTAGTTTTTTTTTCTTTTAACCTTAGAAAATTTGAGAAAAAATCACGAAAATAGCCATTTTTAAAAATATTTTTTTTTTAAAAGTTGTGGTTAAATTATTAATTTTTTTTTCTTGTAGTTATTAGAAAACAGTATGGATCTTTAAAAACAGAAAAAAAACCCATTGACCATATTTTTCTTTTTTTTTAATTTTTCATTAAAGTTAAAAAATTTTTAGAGCTTAAGTGAATAATAAGCATTTTTTAAAATATAAGAAATACTTATAAAAAAAGAAATCACAAAAAAATGTTCTTACAGTTAGTTGCAAATATAGTAAGTTACCACAGAAAAAAAGTTCAATCTCTTACTCCAAAAAATGATTTTTTACAACTGTTTTCCTGAAGCACGTAAGACTCGGGTATTTGTTTAGCCATTTTTACTTCAAATTCTTTGACTTTGGCGCCCCCTAGCGCCACCAAAAAAAAACTAAATCGAAAAAATTCTTTAAAACTTATTTAAAAATTATTGTTATCTGTCGATCTATATATTTTTATCTACAATATAAAACCTTTTTTTAATGTATTCTTGTGTATGGGACAAAGCACTGTGTGTCGTCTGCTTTGGCATGTCTATAAGCAATCCCATTTTCCATTTAAACTTGTCTTGTATAGAAAGTTTTCGTTGTTGAAGCTTTTGTTTATTATCTGTGCCTTTTGCTTGCCATGTTTTTATATCCAGTCTATAAGCTACATATATGTAGTAAACATTCCATGAACCTAATCCATGAATGCAATGGTGACAAACCAAACTCTAAGACTTCGGGATCTAACTTTTTTTGTAAAACAGCAGAGGGATTATTCATCTCAGAAGGTTTAGCTCTACAAACATAACAAACTTGCGATGAATTGTATTTTGATAAAGCTGTTCATATTTTCCCATACATAAAACTAGTTTGGGTTTAACATAAACAATCTTTTGGACATTATTTGTTAATAGAATAACCTTCGTTGGACACAATATTGCAATTTGATCCCTAATATATTCAACTTCTGTATTTATTAAATCAGTGGTTTCTGTAGCAAACAATAGTTTAATAGGACGACAATAGCGTGAAGTATTAGGTGTTGGATTTTGATAAACGATTGATTTCTCTTTTTTTCTTATAAATAATCAATTGCGCCTGTTAACCAATCGTTATTATTATGGAAAAATCGTGGTTTTGTTCTGTTGGCGTGTTGCCACTTTGCTTCACATTTAGTACACAAGTTTGAAGCAAGAACCTTTAATTTATCAAATTGTAAAGTTGTTGCTGAATTACTGCAAAAATTTGACGAAATAAAATCAACTTTACAGTCAATCCGGTTTTCTTTTAAAGAAGACAGCCATACATTAAAACCATCTCTGCGGGTAATTGAAGCCGAGCTCATATTGTACTTTTGAAAAAAAATTTTAATGGGGCAGCTTGGGGCCGGATTTATTTTTAATTCTATAACAGAAAGGTTGAAAGATAACGCAAACGTTTATGGATGTTGTGAAACGGATGGAAATCAAAAGATTTCGTCTGACAAAGTTAGTTTGTTTGTAAATTTTGTAAAAAAAAACTCACTTAGCTCAACACTTAAAAAAAAATTTAACATTTATCAGAAAATAAAGTGGTTTTGTATGTTAGTTTTAAAAATTACAACAATTGAATAGAAAAAAAAATTTTTTAATATCGCTTCTACACTCAAAAAAAAGATTGGACTACATTTAAGTTAGATAAAAACTAAATTTTAGTTCATGGACTTTACTTAAACTTAGTTAAAATTAACTTAAAAATAATAATTTTAACTCAAAATAAAAAAAAAATTACTTATTAAAAGTAAAGAGAATATGCTTGTTAACTAAATTATAATACAACATTTTACTTAATTAGTCTAACTAAAATAAAGTACATAAATATTAAAAAAAATTAAAACTTTTACACATTTATTAAAAAATTCATAAGAACAAATATTTTCTTTCCTTGAAACAAGTATTAGTAGTCATTGTTTTTATGGAAAAATTTTAATAAAGCCAAAGAAAATAAACTGCGCTTACATACCATTTACTTAATTAAAAAAATTTGGCATGATGACTGAATTATCATAATTAAAGAAATGTTTCTTTAATTTTAGAACATTTGGTTCTTAGATATATTGTAGTAGGGTATTATATTAAAGCTAGATATGACATTAATTTTAGTTCATAAAACTTATTTATACGAAGTCAGATTGACGTAAAACAATTAGCTTAAACAAACTTAAATTAAGTAAATATTTTTTAAAATAAAAAAATTAATATTAAATACAATTTACTTAATTAACCTCTGTTAATTACAACAGATTACCAAAATGTAAGAAAAAATTTTTTTAATAAAGCTACCTTCACACTATTCTACAAGTGTTTAGATTTTAATTGGATTTTGAGAGAGCCAAATAAAATGATTTTTGGTTTGACTGTCAAAAAATCAAATAAGAAATAATGTGCATTACATTTTGTCTTTACACTATCACATTTGAAATAAAATTAAAATCTGTGTAGTACTTAAACATCTGTTTTTGAGTTTAAAAAAAACTTTAACTTTTAAAGCAAGTATTTTTATACCCTTCACATAGTGATAAGGGTATATATCACTTTGTCATTCCGTTTGTAATTTCTTTATTATTCATTTGCGACCCCATAAAGTATATATATTCTGGATCCTTATAGATAGGGAAGTTGATATAGCCATGTCCGTCTGTCCGTCTGTTGAAATCAAGTTTCCGGAGTCAAATAAAATGATACAGACCAGTTAATGGTGTCAAACGATTAGAAATATCCCGCTTACAATCGCTATTTAAAGTCAGCAAAATCGGTTAACTATTGACCGAGATATAAGCGAAAATCCAGAGTAACCCATTTTTTTTAGGACAAAATCCGTGCATATATCCCTATATATCTCAGTAAGTATAGTCACTCTTGCCACAAAACTTGGCACGGATACTCCTAAAGAAGGGACCAGGGAAAGGGGTATTATTCCTACAATTGCACAAATTTGGTGAAATATTTTATGCGCTATATCTCGTAAACTATAACAGCTATCGACTTAAAATGTTCTACAAAAAGTAATTGTACGCAAAGACCTACACTTTAAAGCAAAAATTTTTTGAGTGGGGGCAAAAAAAGGGGTAGCTCCCATACAAATCTACAATTATTATAAAATATTCGATACGCTATATCTCGGAAACTATAAGAGATATCGAAATGAAATGTTCTACAAAAAGTAATTGGGCAAGAAGGCCTACGCTTTAAAGAAAAATTTTTTTGAGTGGGGGCAAAAAAAGGGGTAGCTCCCATTCAAATCGACAATTATTATAAAATATTCGATACGCTATATCTCGGAAACTATAAGAGATATCGAAATGAAATGTTCTACAAAAAGTAATTGGGCAAGAAGGCCTACGCTTTAAACAAAAATTTTTTTGAGTGGGGGCAAAAAAAGGGGTAGCTCCCATTCAAATCGACAATTATTATAAAATATTCGATACGCTATATCTCGGAAACTATAACAGATATCGAAATGAAATGTTCTACAGAAAGTAATTGGGCAAGAATGCCTACGCTTTAAAGAAACATTTTTTTGAGTGGGGGCAAAAAAAAGGGTAGCTCCCATACAAATCGACAATTATTATAAAATATTCGATACGCTATATCTCGGAAACTATAACAGATATCGAAATGAAATGTTCTACAAAAAGTAATTGGGCAAGAAGGCCTACGCTTTAAAGAAAAATTTTTTTGAGTGGGGGCAAAAAAAGGGGTAGCTCCCATTCAAATCGACAATTATTATAAAATATTCGATACGCTATATCTCAGAAACCATAAGAGATATCGAAATGAAATGTTCTACAAAAAGTAATTGGGCAAGAATGCCTACTCTTTAAAGAAAAATTTTTTTGAGTGGGGGCAAAAAAAGGGGTAGCTCCCATACCAATCGACAATTATTATAAAATATTCGATGCGCTATATCTCGGAAACTATAACAGATATCGAAATGAAATGTTCTACAAAAATAATTGGGCAAGAATGCCTACGCTATAAAGAAAAAAATTTTTTGAGTGGGGGCAAAAAAAGGGGTAGCTCCCATACAAATTAACAATTTTTATGAAATATTCGATACGCTATATCTCGGAAACTATAAAAGATATCGAAATGAAATGTTCTACAAAAAGTATAGGGGAAAGAAGGCCTACGCTTTAAAGAAAAAATTTTTGAGTGGGGGCAAAAAAGGGGTAGCTCCGATACAAATTAACAATTTTTATAAAATATTCGATACGCTATATCTCGGAAACTACAACCGCTATCGACATCAAATGCTCCACAAAAAGTAATAAGACAAGGAGGCCTACGCTTTAAAGAAAAAATTTTTTGAGTTGGGGCAAAAAAAGGGGTGGCTCCCATACAAATTGACGATTTGTATGAAATTTTCGATACGCTATATCTCGGAAACTATAACAGCTATCGACTTCGAATATTCTACAAAAAGTAATAATCAAATAATTCATACATTTTGTGAAAAAGTTGGAGAAGAGCAGGGGGACTAGAACATTTAACAAGTTTTATTAACCTTTAAATATGAATAATGTCGAAAACTTTTAAAACCCTCGACCTCAAATATTCTTCATTTATTTCTGTTATTCATACGAACGTTAAAATTTTGTTATTTTTTCTATGGGCTTTAAAACTTGCACAAGGTTTTTAATATATTATTTGCAGTACAAAACTACTCGGCTGGGTGTATGTAAAGACCAATGTGAAGGGTATATAAGATTCGGCACAGCCGAATATAGCGCTCTTACTTGTTTTATTTGAATTTAACAAAAGGGTGAAAAAATACTGTTAGGCAATAAAAAGTGACGTTCAGACTTGCAGTTAGTTTATCAGACATGTTTTTTAAACTAATTTCTGCAATAAATTCTTAATTTTACTTTTAATATTTACTATTTGTAAAAATTTTTGCTGGCGCTAAATCATTAAACAGCTGTTCATCAGGGATGGAACTTTTATTAATATTTTAAACTTTTGATCATTCTTCGGGTGATTATTGGTTTGCCGCATAAACATAGAAAAATGCATTGGATATGAAGCAAACCAATAATTCTTCGACGTTTTGTATATTTTTTTTGTATTTGCACTTACAGTTTTATAATTTATTTTAAATAAGGAGGTTGAAACTTAGGCCCGTAATAATTATAAATTTTTAGATTTAAAAAAGTTTTCGAGCGTCGCTTTTATACAAAATCTGTTTTAAAACTTATTTTATATATATATTTGTACATATGTGTGTATGTATATGCCTTTAAGTTTTTATGTGATATTTTTATAATATTACTGGTTTTTAAAAGCGAGCTATAAAATCTAGTGGAAAAATTTATAATAGTTATCGTAAGTTTACTAAGACCATATTTGTCAGCCATTACATACATTTTTGTTAATAAACCTACCATAAGTATTTTCGCATAGTTTTCATATATCAAAAATTACCATAAGGTTAGAATTTATTAAAAAAGGCATTTTAATTTATTAAAAGTTGTGTTTCAGGTACATAACAAAATAGTCCAAACTCAAACAAAATTAATCCAAACATACCCAAAAGCGTTTTAGGTAACAAATTTTTCACAACAAAGAGAACATTTTAGATAAATTTCCTTTCCTGTACAAGGGTTTCAACAAAATTTTTATTGTAGGTACATTTTTATAAAAATCTGTAGATTTCTTTAATATAAAATGCGATTTAAAACATTTAGATACATTTTATATATGATGTATATGCTATGTTTTAAAAATTCTATGGGGTGTAATCGTCTAAATAAAATTTTACTTTTTAACTAAGCAGCATGTGAGCATTTAAAAATTTTCAATTATAGTTTTTTGCGTTCCAGCTATTTTGAGCAACTTTGGTAAGCTTGGAGAGTAATTTATTTACTCTCATATGTCGGAACAAAATCGAGATCTATCTTTTGGAACACGCTTAATATTTGTTAAGACTTTATAACTGATTAAAACAAATAAACAATGTTTTAAAAATTTTCTTGATTTGCTTTTGCGGGTTAATTAATAAAACGCTTGTATATAATAAATTCAATCAAAAAAATTTGTTTTTTTATACAAAGTGAGTTTATTTAGCTAAAAGACTCCATTTTTTTGACACCTATCGATTTTTTAAAATATATATAAATATCAAAAGTAATAATTTTACAACACTTTCAATGAAAAAAAATTACTTTTACAACTTTTTAATTTAATTTCAATTAAAAATATTTTATTCCCTAATAAATAACTATAAATTTCATAGAAATATTATTAAAAATTATTTTACAATACCAAACTTTATATAAACTTTCCATGCCTGATTTCTTTATGGCTGCTGTAAATATGCAACTCTGATACATGCAAAATCTAATGGTTTAGAAAAATTTCTAAAAATGAAGAGAGCCATACTACTGTCAAATTTCTTTAGGTATATTTTGATATTTCATAACATAATGTCTTCACACTATTATATTTTCTCATTTTATTTGAGTTTTTTGACAAGTGTTTTTACCCAGTATTATAGTCTGAAGGCACCTTAAGAAACATTTGTTACTCTAAACCATGAAACTTGTAGTTAAGGCGGTGGTACATTCAATCCGTCGTACGTCATACTTTGCCTTTTTTAACTGACATTAACGTAACAACGCAAGAGGTTAGCACATAGAATCCTTTATAAACGGATGTTAAATCAGTAGGTGGTGGTGATTCTACAACAACAAAATTTGGTGAATATAATTATTGTTTTTGTTGTAGTTTTCGTTGGCTCAGTTGCCAAAAAAAGATATGTAAAAGTAAACAACTTTGACTACCCAGCCTCGATTTATGCATGAAAAAAATAGATCAGTTGTGTTCGTAACACCACCTGGTACACATAATTTCACCATGCAACTAATCAAAATTAAGGTTATGCACCAGCTGGTAGTTGTCAAAGTACTTGACGTACGTTGAAAGTTGCCCAACTTTAGTACGTTGCGTTAAAGGAGACGTACTGAATGTGACATTGTTCATAATAAAACATGTTTTTCAACATAGCTGTCAGTTAAAAAAGGCGAAGTATGATGTATGACGGATTCTATGTGCCACCGCCTTTAGTATAAGGAAAGATTTTTTTGGCATACTTACATACATAAATATATACATACATATCTACATATGTATATACATACACATACATATAAGTATGCACATATTTTTAATTGAATACATACATACATATATATACATTTGTACTTGAACATAGATTTTTTAAAACGTAATATTATTAAATGAATCAGTGCTGCCGCAGTTATACATTTTTTGCAACGAAAGTTACCAAAATTTTAAATCCATATACTTTTGATGTAGATTATTTGTATACAAATTTAAGGCAAATCTTAAATTTGCAATCTTAAATATAAACAAAAATTATACACACAAAATTCATTTCTGCTCAAGTTCAATAACAATGAAAAAAATCCCCTATTTATTTAAGCTCACTTGCAATATCCAATATTTAAAAAAGCTCTGTCTACTTATCTCTGTTTATCCAATTAAGAAATTTACTCATGTTTAGAAGCTGTTTTAATTTAAGGAAAAAAAAATTTTTAATGGCAAACTCCTTAATACAAATTACACTCACAATTTCATATACACAAGTATGTACTTACATATATGTTATGACGTTTTCATATCTAACGAAAATATTCTTTTGTCGAAAAATGTAGAACTTGAATTAAAAAACGAGTTTTTTCTAAAATTTTTCATTCAAAAAATTATAAAAATTTAACATGTTTCACCCTCTCTTAACAAAGCTAATGAATTTGTCATTGAAAGTCTCTTGGAATCATTATTGTCGTCTAACGAAAATGCAAACTCTTGCTAAATTTGTCTTATTATTAAAATTTTTAACTTAACAAAATTTCTGACAGCAGTTTTTTCAGAAAAGAAAAAACATTTGTATCAGTAATACATTAATCCAAAACTTACAAAATAACCAAAGTCGGCAATACCGAATGAGTGTGCACCGAAAAAATCACCAATGTGTTGTAATTGTAAGCATATGGACATCAGGGATGGAAAGTTTTGTTGGTACCAAGTTTTTTTAATCTACATATAACATTAATTTAACCAAAATTCTTAAAAAAATCTACATATTTTACACAACTTTAAACAAAAAAGTTATGAAAGATGATAAAAAAAATTTAAATATAAGAAAACTTGAAATGTGAAGGTGTGTTCACCACATTTCTAAATGTTTGTGACGAATTTCAGTATTATAAGGATTAAAGTAGCTTAGGATAAATAGTATCTTTGCAAATTCAAAGTTTTATTCTGAGACTTCTCCTATTAGATTTTTTTGCATTTGTATTTTCTTTCGCCCTTCATAACTTTTTTATTTAGAGGCGTGCTATAATAAGATAATATAAAAAAAGGTTAAACAAGTAAGAGCGCTACATTTGGCTGTGCCGAATCTTATATACCCTTCACTTAGGTCTATTTGTATACCAAGTCATCTGATCAAGCCAAGTTGTAATATTACCGCAAAAACTAAA
Organism: Melanophora roralis; assembly: GCA_963583895.1. NCBI lineage: Eukaryota > Metazoa > Arthropoda > Insecta > Diptera > Rhinophoridae > Melanophora > Melanophora roralis. Next base: position 41,802,458 of record OY757188.1, read on the forward strand.
TTTGAAAAAAATTTTTAATATGGATTTTGAAGTAAATAGCATTCATAGTTTTTAAAAAAAACCTTCCAAATTTTAACGTATAATAGAAATGCCATGTAGCGTGCCCCTGCTCCTATAAAACTAAACTTTTCCAAATTGTAGGCATTATTGTACAACTACTTCTTGTAGGACATTTGAAGTAGATTACTGTTATAGTTTCAAAAATATATCGTATCGAAAATTTGTCAAAAATTTTTAATTTGTATGAAGACTACCTCTACCCAAGCTCTTATCCAAATAATTTTTTTCCCAAGATGTAGGCGTTATTGTAAAATTACTTTTTGTAGCACACTTGAACTTTATAGCTGTTATGATTTCTCAGATTTAGCTCATTATGTATTTCACAAAATTTTCGCAATTTCAGGAGAAGTACCGCCTCCTATCCGGAATTTTTTTTCCTCAATTTAGGCCCCTATCTTCAAAGTATCCGTCTCAATATTGGTAGATAGAGTGGCTGTATTTACTGAAATATATATAGGGATATATGCGCCGATTTTTTGATTTGAAATAGCGATTGTTTTAGGGAGATATTGATATGATTGTTTAATAAAAAAACGTTTTTTGTGCGACTTTATTTGGTTTTGGGAACTTGATTTCAGCAGACAAACAGACGGACATTGCTATACCGAATTCCCTATCTATAAGAATCTAGAATATATATCTTTAATGGGATCGTAAATTGATACTAAAGAAATTACACATGGAATGACAAGCTGCTATATTTCCTTATCACTATGTAAAGGGTATAAAAATCTAAATAATTATTCAAATTTAAAATGAAATATCATATTGAACAAATAAATAACTAATTTGGAAAAAAGACATTTTAGAGAAAAATCAGATATTTATGCCAAGAAACTACTATTTATGTCAAAACTAAGAAAATTCAATTTAATATAAATAATTTTATTTTAAAAAAAAGTATTAATGATTTTAGAAAAAGTCTTTTAAGAATATAATACTTAAAACCCCAGTATACAAAATAATTTTCTTTTTTGAAGCGTTAAAAATAAAGCAAGTAATTAAAAGTGTTTTCTTGTTCAGTTTCTTCAAATTCAATTTGTAATTTGAAATTAACTATGTATGCATTTTCCCAACTCTGAAGTTGTTTTGTTTTATTTTGCTCATAAGGAAACCCTTTATTCGAGCCATTTGAAAGTTTATTATTGCAGCAGTAAGCTCTGTGTCAAAAATAATTCTAGAAAATTTGTATAAGAAAAATTAAATACATACGTAAAAAGTGATTAAAAATGTGTTAAAAAAGTGAGAAAATGAAGAAAAGGTAAGTGCTAAAATACAATTATTATTAACAACTTAACAAATTAGAATAAGAACAGTGCATATGCGTGAGAAAATTTAAAACATAAAAAGTGAAATGTCATACACTCATATATGTACAGTGGCCGACAAAAGTCTACGTACGACCACAATTTTTGACATTTTTTAAGACCAAAAGTGTTGGATAAAAAACTAATGATGTAGTTTTGTTTCAAATCTAATTTAATTAATATCTGCAAAAAATGTGTATTTTCCAATGTAAAAATAAAAAAATTATGCAAGAAAAACAATTAAAATACGTTGACAAAAGTACGGCGGAATTTTTGTATTTTTTAAAAAATTATATTTCTTTTAATTGAAAAGTTGTAATATATCTGAGGTAGTTGATTAAACTTGTAGCTTTTTTGACTTTTGTATCAAATATTAAAAAAGATTAAGTTGTGATTTTTTTATCATTAAAAATTTATTGAATATACATTTTTCTGGGAATTTTCATTTTAAACTTGATACATAACAACGCTTTTGATTTTTACAGGTTTAAAAGTTAAAATTTTTGAGCTTCAGAAAATAATGTTGGTATGCTTTAATTTGGTACTGTTTGCTGTAAGATTCAGAATTTATACTAGGCCATTGAGTTATTGGTTTAAAGGATTGTAGATGCAGGTCAAAGTGCAATTGCTCTTATCGATCCCCATTTATAATCTCGCATCAGGATAAACGAGTTTGTGTTTCAGTTCATGGGAAACTTTTTATTATCAAAGTGTTATTCTTAGCAGTTTGGCAAATCAAAGTCTCTTCTAGAACTAAATCTCATTCGCTTATTTCAATGAGCCAAGGTCACAAATGTGACTAGTAAAAATATGGTAGCATTTAACAGACCAAAACTAAGCTGGTTTCATTGACCCCAACTTATTTATCTGCAGGACATCCTAAGTACATCATTTTAAATTTAAAACTTGTAAAAAGCAAATGTAAAATTCCTGTTTTAACCTACAGAATTAATTATAGTTATTCGTAACTAAACTATTCACATCTAAGTTTATGCCTCAAAATTAATTCCAATTTTTATATATTAAAAGGAAATGAAAAAATTCTATGAACTTTTTAAAAAACAGAAATCTCTCATTTGCCAGCACAACGTCATTACGCAAAAAATTCATTTTTGGAGCTAACTACACAGAAATATTGGTTATGCTATGTTTTTTTTTACTGTGCTTAGATTTTATCTTTGAACTGTTTCTAATTTTTTCGTTTGAAGAGAAAATGCTGGTTGTTTTTGTAGTAAGTAAAAAACAAATTAAAACTTCAAACGCCTTTTTCGCGAAATGTCTTTTTTTCAATTATGAAGTTGTTCTGGCAAATAAGGATAAGCATACCATTAAACTGTAATGGCATTTTTTAATTCTTATGATAATAATGCAAACCTCTCAAAACCATCAAAAGTTAATAAATTGCGGGCAAATTTACTTAACTTTCCTGACTTTGACAGTGCCTCAAAACGACAAATTGCAAGCAAAAGATTTGAAAATTCACTATCCGATACAGAATTTTGTTATCTGTCGAGCTGCGCACTTAAATTTTTACATTTCTTAAATTCCTATTTTGGTTTAATGTCCGGCTAGATTGGCAAAATGCCCCTATGTGCGGCGGTCAGGTTTGACGTACTACATGGTAGCGAAACTTAATTTTGGGATCTTGCCCCAGGTAGTGTTTCTGGACATAGAACGGATCTTCATTGATGGATTAAAAATGGAGGCGGGGACCGAAACTAGTGTTTATGTAATAAACACGGGAGAAGTGATGCCATAAAAACTTCCGGACAAATGCAATGTTTTCCAAGTTGAGATTCTGGCGGTAACGAGGACCGGGGAATCAATCTACGTTGACAGTCAGGGCGCACTCAAGGCTCTAGGGGGCATAATGTCAGTTGTAGACTTGTTGACGACTGTAGACGTGCTCTCAGGGCGTATATATCGACACGCAGGGTTAAGCTCTCTTGGGTTTTTAGACATTGTGGTATTGCCGGCAATGAGACTGCCGATGAACTGGCAAGAAAGGGATCGGCCCGGGATATTGGGCTTGGTTATAAGCCGGTGAGACCACCATTAGGATTTTATTATGGAACGATAGGGGCTTGGGTAATGGACAAGGTGGGCTAAATCTGGGAGGACAAGGGCTGGTTGCGAGATGTCCAGACTTGTGGCCCAGGCTTTACATGATGAGCACTGACCTGCACTCAAAGAGAACAGGGGGGTTCTGGGGTGCATTATTGAGACTCTAACTGGGCACTGCGATTTAAAATTTGGAACTCTTCGGATTTTTGCTGGCGGTGCAAAGATGAGGGGGAGAAAGATACTGTAAAACCCCTTGTTTGCCACTGCCCTAGGCTTCAGATCCTCCGACACATTTGGTTGGGAGGGCGCTTCTTATTTGGACTTCGTGAAGTCTCGGGCTTTGGGCTGGGGAGTCATCAAGCGAGTTGGGTGGCTCGGTAGATAGATGGTTCAGTGCCTACAGTTACTGACTTTTTTAACTTTTTGCGGACGGCATTCTAGCTCTCTTTTTTCTTGTTTGTATCGCTTTACCTATTAATTTCTTATCTTTCCTATTTGTTTTTGAATCTTTTAAAGGGGTTTCGCAATTGGCCTAGGGGCCTCTACCCTTCGTAACCTTACCTAGCCAAATCTAGTTTACTGAACTAAATTTAAGCAAAAAGATCGGTCAATTAATTAAATTGTTAAGCACCACAGAAAATCCACCCAACTGTCAAAAACTTCGGCCTGTAAAAAGGTAGAGGAACCTTATACAAAAAGAATTAAAGAACACAGGGGATTTTAAGCTAAAGTGGACCTCGCCTAATAAGGTAGCAGAAGCAAATATAAAGTCTTTAATGAAAGGATTTCCGCAAAAAGTGGCTAAATATATAAATAATGAGATATATATCAATATTTTATTGTTTATTGCATTTGTACAATATTTTAATAAATTTGAATTTTTATATTAAACGGTTTAAGTTTTATTTAACATAACACAAGTATCAGTTTTTTTTTTTTTTTGACTTACTGCTTACGTATGCATAAGCCCATAAACATTTTTTCCTGCCTTAATTTTTAAACATTTTAAGCAGTGCAATAAATATTATTATGTATAGGTGTGTCTTTAATGGCTATTATGTAATAATGCTTAAACATTTTTAAATAGAACGAGCTTTAAATAGAAAATTCTCTTACCAAAATTGCTTCTTTAGAATAGAGCTCCGCATCACAGTTATCACACAGATATATATCAAATGGAGCTGGTTCCACCATCTGCTCAAGTATATTAGGACCACTATGTCCGCTTCTTGACTTTTGCTGTAATAGACATTTACGTTGTTTTTGTGGTTGATCATACGACTAAAATGACACAATTATAAACTATTAAGCTACTGTTAAAATATATATGTATGCAATATAATAGTTTATTTTATGTAAATAAAAATTAAAGGCAGATATAACGAGTTAAAACCAAAATTAAGAGCATTAAAAACGGCTTTAAATAACAATTTGCAAAAAGCAAAATTACATTTGAAGATCTCAAAACTCAAGATTAAACAGATACGTTTTTTATAATTTTTTTTCTAAAATTAAAAATTTTAAAAAGGCTACTTAATTGATTGTGCCATAACTAAGAAGGATTTATCAGATTTTTTCAAAAGAACCTCCAAAAGACTCTATTTCATATTTTTATGATTGACTCTCCACATTTAGTGAACTAACAATAAGTATTCGAATCTTAAAACTTAGTAATTAATATTAGTCCAGCAAGTGCCAAACTAAAATTAAAATGCTTATAATAATATTTATTTATTTCAATGGTTTCACCTACGCGCAATAGTATCCCTTCTTTTCAGATGAGTATGTCCACTATGTTGCAAGATGTTTCGAGCGAGCAGATTTGGGTGTTTTTCCAGCTTTTTTAAATTTCTGTCCATAAAATTTCGGATTTCGCATTTAACAATTGGAGCTTGTAGATCCGAGTGGATGTTGCAATTTTTATTGTACCAAGAAGCACCAGTTATCGTTCTTAGCATTTTATTTTGACGGCGCACACAGGACAGTGATGTTATACGTAGTGAAAAATACCTATTTGTAGGGATTTACGTCTAAAAAACCGAGAGTGGGGAAATATATTAATCTGGCACTCTTTTTCAATTTCTACAAACAACGCGTAAAATTATTAATACGAAAACATTGCATATTGTCAAATTTCTTTTAAGTATTTGTTTGCCGCCATTTAAGCAGTGATGTTGAATTCATATACAGGGGCATTCCACCGTCACGTGTGGGACAAATTCAACTATTTTTTAGCACTTATTTTACATACAACTTCTAATTGGTAATTCTTTTATTAATTAAACTGCGTGGTAGTCTTCAATCCTACATCGAACTTGTTTTTAATAATTCAGAAAATATTAAAGAAAAAATTAAACACGTGTGGGACACCCTTAGTCAACCAACATTTAAAATTGTAGTGTTTAAATCCAAATTTCAGCGAATCAGTTGCACATAGAGAAAAGATGTCTAAGAATGAAATTACAACTAACAACCACGCTTACTTATGTAATAATAAATTTTTAATAAAAAAAATATTTATAGGTAAAAATTAACTTTTTTATTTTGTCACGTAAGGGACAAATGGCGTCGCGTAAGGGACACAGTTGAAAGTATTTTTATAAAGTACACAAAAATCAAAAGTTAATTACTGTTGTACAGATAAGCTATGTTTTTTGCACTCGACGATATTTTGATTGGCTTTGATGAAATGAAAGTTTGAAATTCCTGCTATGGCGTTTGTGTTATTCCACGGTGATTCAGATTCAATTTTTTCTAATATTTCTGAGGATGGCACATAAATTACCCGGGTTTTTGAAACTAATTGAGAAGCCAAATAAGCAAAATCTTCAGCTGACTAAATGACAATATGTTCGTTTTGGCTCACCATTTTCTCTCTTACCAATCTCTTTATATTTCCGACGATTCCATCTATTACACCTTTTCCATGAGATGTAGCAAAATATTTTCAAAAAAAAGGCTTTGCGTACTTTTCGCTCAGCATTGATATTAATTTTACCATATAACGGTTTTTAAATTCTGATGCCGGGCCATCGCTCCAAATTATTTCCACTGAAGGAAAAACTTAATTTTCCGTATGTACTAAATCGAACAACTTATTTAAAAAAACAAAAACTGTATCTTTGTCTTTAGAATTCGCATCAGAGCATATAAGGTATGTTTGACAATTTCAATTGTAAAAAGTTTCAGCTATAAACAACAGGACACTCGTTCGCGACCATAGTGCGCTTTGAATTTCATTCTGGTATTCACAAGCGAAAGACATAGCAAAATCAATTTGAAGGATACCGCTAATAGGAAGGATAGCGCTAATTCGGTTACTACCGCTCTTTTTTTGCTTGGCGATTGAAGAAGGGCTTTCAGAGCCTTTTGAACAGCTTTCGATAAGGTTTGTTTGGACTTGTAAGGGGATTTGGTACTTACAACAGGTTCGTCAATATTTTGACCTTGATTTCTTATTTTGGCCCTTTGCAGTCTTTTTTTATCCCTTGCCTTAAGTCGCAAAGTTTTTAAATCCATTTCTGAAAGACTTTCTCTTTTTCGCTTACGAAGCTCACATATTCTTTTCGATTCACCAGCGCTAAAGTTTGGATCATCTTCCTTACGCTTTTCGCGAAGTTTTCGCATACGTCCAGAACTGGTGGAAGGTTGCTGATCAGTCATACTTCGGCGAGTCATAAATGTAGTGCAGTAAATAATAAATACAATTTGTAGAGAGCTAATTCAAGACCGGGATGATTTTCTAATTGTTGTGCGGCTGTGCGACTAAACTGTTTAAGTGCTGTAATGTAGAGTAGCTGACACAATTCGTGTGATGCAATGTAGTGTAGTTAAGAATAACGAGTGGTGTGATGCATTGTTGTTGATGCAACTTATATACTTATATACTCTCATGATGTGTGGCCGATAAAAAAAATTACTGTGATGATGTATTGTTAACAACAACAATGAGTTAAGAGTAATTTTCTTTTATAAAAAATTTCATAATTTTATATTATTTATTTTCTTGGAATAAAATAAGGACAAAATATTTATTAACCTGGAATTTTTATTCGCAAACATCTAGGAAAAAACTTGGTCAATCAAGCTAGTGATGCTGTAATAAAATTGTAAGTATTTTTTTTGTGGATAATTTCAAATACAAAAGGACAAAATATTGTCTGATATAATTACCTGCAACAGCAGGTAAGAAAAATACTTGTAAACTATTGAAAATTTGACTACCAAAGTCGAAATTTCTCAGAAAATGTAGCGGCAGTAAATTAGCAAATACCGTGCAATTCAAAATGATTTAGCTGTTACAAATTTGTAGAAATTTTTTTGTGAATGATCAACTTTTGGGAACAAGCAAAGATCCCTAAATCTAAACAAATAAAACGGTTAAGAAACTGAAAAACAAATTATTATAAGTGTGGGTAAAGCCTGAAATTAGAAAAAAATGTCAATACGATTCAAATGAATTCATGTGCCGTTGTTGCTAACTTAAGTGTAAATATTTTTTTCATATAAGTTTAGTATATAAAAGAGATAGGGAACAAAACACAAGTAAGCTATAAGAAATGAATTGAAAAATCAAGATGATGCTTAATTTGGTGACGTCTTGAGCTGGCATCTGGTTTGTATTTGGCATAGATTGAAAAATTTCAGATATCTTAATTCTTGGCGTCACGTACAAAAACTTTTTATCAAGAAAGAAAAACTATTTCCTAAGGGTTTAAGTAAAAATTTTTTAAGTCAGATTTTAGACCACCAAAAAGCTTTAAACGACAAAAATCAATTTGTTTAGTTGACTTGTCTTACAGTTATTATTAAAAAAAGGAAAAAGGCGTCACGTGTGGGACACTTTTTATCAAGAAAGAAAAACTATTTCCTAAGTGTTTAAGTAAAAATTTTTTAAGTTAGATTTTAGACCACCAAAAGTTAGTTTCAAATGGCAAAAATCAATTTGTTTAGCTGACTTGTCTTACAGTTATTATTAAAAAAAGGAAAAAGGCGTCACGTGTGGGACATGGAAATTTACCTTTGCATTGTTATTAATTCCTCGGGAACAAAGCACTTTACAACAATTAATATTATACAGTTTAATACCGCTCACAACTCCCTTGAACACAGAAAAGAATATTAGTTCTTATGTGAAAAACAATATTAACAGCGACCTCTCAAAAAATGGTGTACAATTAAAAAAAAAAAAATAACGGTATTTATGAAAAAAGTGATCTACTCGTCACGATGAATGTCAATTTTTTGAGATGAGAACTTAATCTCTCTATGTAGATGCAAAAATATAAAAAAAAAGTCAATGTTTGTAATATTGTTCAGATTTCCATTTTTTCATGGAATGCTCCTCTTGTATGATTCCGTATCGGAAATGTGACTGTGCATTTTTTCAACTGGACAACCAACCTATTGGCCAACGGGTCACAATAAAATTCTAGACGTAATAGATTTCGGCTCAACAAAAGTTATATCCCAAAACTTTTTCAAGCTTAAGCCTCGTTGGATTTGTCTTCTGACCGCTCACCCACAATAATTACTATTTGCAGCCCTCATCAAGTCGCAACTAAAACCCTTTTTTAATCTAAACGAGTAAATTTGTTGAAATATAAAAACATATCATTATTATTTCTGCTCGGAAAACCTACTGCTAAGAACTCCCGAAAACATCGATAATTGTCTGAGAAGTCTCAAAAGAGACATTAAAAAAGCCGTTGAACATTGTTCTTTCATGCCAAGTACAAAAAAATTAATTCTGCCGATGTAGAAAAGCTTTTATTCAAAAAAAGGGGAACTCAAAGAGAATGGCAAAAGTATTGATCGCCCGAACTTAAAACTAGGCTGAAAGAAGGTTTGTACATTCATACATTAAAAAACTTTCTGGATGTACACAGGATGGCGTTACTTAAGGACCACTTGGAAAATACAGACGCGACTCCCAGATGAATTATTCGCTATGGCGATCCGCCATAACATCTTTTTGCTTATGAACATTTTCCATGATTTTTCCATAAACTGAATTGTTAAGCAATTTGAAAAAATCCCTCTCAAAAGAATTTTTAGCCAATGTTTTATGAAGCACAGAGTTTCTACCCATTAGCAAGTGGATTTCAGCAGCCAAAAGACACTGCTACATTTCAAAGGGTACTGATGATGAAATTGCGTAGATGCTTTCAAAAATGCATTCTACTCGGCTAGTATCGGTAAAAAAACTGCTTTTTTCAAATAAAAAATTCCTTCAACATTAACGGAAAAATAATAACTTTTTTAAAATATTATTTTGGATTTTATCCCAATTTTCCTGTATATTTTAAGGGTTTGTTGTAGGTTAAGTGTGTATATATCTTACATCAAATCATCAGTAGAGACAACCCAAATTCTTAAAAAACCTTACGAATATTTTCTGTCTTTATATAATAACCTAAATAAACAAATTGAGAATTACTATAAGCAAACCAAAACGTTCAAGTTTTTTTAGGAATCCAACAAACCAATATTTGCTATTCGCTGTTTTGATTTTCTTTTTCCCCTTTACGTTTGAATAACCATTAGTCATTACTAAATGTATAAAAAGGGCTACCGAAAACAAGACCTTGTTGTTTTACAACACTTAAAATATTATTTAGGATTTTATCCCAATTTTCGTATATATTAATAGGGTTTGTTGTAGGCAGCGTTACTAAATGTATAGATTTATCCGCATTTTGCAGTTTTTTAAAGCATTGATCAGTTTTCAAGTTTTTTGTCAAAAAAATAAGTTTTTCTGTAAATTGTGCAGATTTCGCAATTTTTGCATTTTAAATATTCACTCAAAATTTTTTTATTGTGGTTCCAATTTCTGGAGTCATAACTTACCCCAATTTTTTATTATAACAGTGACAAGGCTTACTTATAACTTTTAGATGCGACAATGTTTTCTTAAAAACTTTTTTTTGCACCCCTAGTCACAAAGAAAGAGGGAATTCACATACATTAAGGTCTAAGAAAGTTGTTTGCATATGTGTTTATTGTGTTTGCCATGTCTTACCATTTAACAGTTTTGGATCGAGCGAAAAGTGCTGCCACCAATTTAAATAATTTTGGCACTACTTTCGAATGAATTATTCAACATTGGCAGCATTTATTACGCAAAATGTCAAAACAATGGGGGTTTTCAGACAAGACAAATTTTTAATCCGCACAACTTTTGTTTTTTCGTATTTACACTAGACTAATTGTGCACGTATACACAGCTTTGTGTGTGTTAGTATTTTCTTTGTTAATTTCACGTTTGCCACATGTGTATGTGTTAGTTTTGTTCTGCTTGTGCGGGGTTAAAGCTGGTTGAAAAGTTTTGCCAACCAAAAAACCATTCTCTTTACCGAAAAAGCCTACAAACTGCGATTTTATGCCAGCACAGTCTTGTGTGAAAACCCTCAATGAAAATAAAAATAAAAAAAATTAAACAAGAAATATTTATTCATTATAAAAATGAAATGAAGTTTTATAGTGGTTTAAGGAAAAAAGCTTAAACAGTAATTTTTAAATTACATTTTTATTATTTTTTTAACCCGACAGACAAAAAGGATCAAATTGCGATTCTCAAATAGCGAAAGGGATCACTTGTTTATTTAATGATAGGTTTCTAGTGTAAGCGGTGATAAGGTAAATTAACACTGCTTTAATACCGCCACCGAAACCAGCAACAGGGACTGCAAAAGCATTAGCATCAATATTTTTGGAAGTGTAACACTACCACTGTTGATTATGTTGGTAGAGAATATTGGATATTACCTTGTTTGTCTCAAATGATGAACGGGGGATGTGTTCTAAGCAGCATTAGTGCTGGGATTTGGGTTATGACTGCGTGGCTTGCTGGTCGCAAATATTGAATGGAGGTCCCTGCGCAACGGCGGACTGTTGATAAAAAAGTTGGTTTTTAAAATTCTTTAAGTATCAAGAAATAAAACACTAATATATACAAGGTGGGCCAAAAGAAATCGCCCTATTAGAAGATGCTTAAATCTGTGTTGACATTTGTGAACTAGACAGATAAAAAAGACATTGAGAAATACACTCCCTAAGAACGTGGAATAATCGTGTCTATTTTTTTGCGTAAAAATTCGTCTGTGTTGGCCCAGGGCGAATTCCGTCGCCGAATCCCCGGTCGTTCGGACCGACTGCGCAAGCACTGCGCCGGTTGGCTACCAACCTTTAAGGGTATGGGACCACACGAGACGCTGCCAAGAGTAGCCGGCCCCGGAGCGCCTGTTCTGCCGAGAATATCGCCGCTGTTGGCGAGGATGTCGAGCTGTCGCACAGTGGGGCCAAATGCAAAAAAATGGTAACAAATCTGTATCTTTAAAAGTATTTGTCCAATTATAAAATAATGTATGAAGCAGTCGTAGAGGAGGAGCCAAGGTTTTAAAAAATAACATTTTGAACTACCCTGTACATACATACGTTGAGGTACAAGTTGACCTCCTCGGGTTTGCAAAACATTTCTATGCTCATAACTTTTGCACATATCAACCTAATTTAATGATTTTTAGATTTATTTAAAAATTAAAATCTGAAAAGAAAACATACTCTTACTTGTTACCTGTTACAGTTTAAAAGATATTTGGGTTTGAAATTTAAAATTGTTGTTTTTGACCTTGACTTTATTTGGTTTTTTGCAAATGTCTGCAATTGTAGTTATGCTAAAAATATTAACCATCATTCAATTACTTCAACAAATACCCTTAACCAAATGTGTATGACTGTGAAACAACCAAAAAAAAAAAGAAAGGAATGCGGCGCACAAAACAACAAAAACAACGTAGATCATAGTCAGTGTTGTCATGTTATATATTCAGGAATCCTTTAAACTATGATATACAATATAATTTGTTTCTGATTATGACAAAATAAACTTTTTTTGTCATAAAGTTGAAAAAACTATAAATTCCATTTATTACAACATTCTAATTACTGCGACTACTTTAATATTAAAAAAAAAAATGTAAAAATATAAGAATCTTATTTGCATGTCAAAGAGAAAATAAACCAGAGATAATTATTGCGAAATGACAACACTGATAATAATATGTAATCCCATGTTTAAAAAATTTTATTTTTGCTTGCTTATTATTTTTGCTTTTCTCCTGCTATAAATGTTTTACATACATATAAATATGTATATGCAAAATGCAACAATAGAAAAAATATGTATTGAAAATGCTGTTAGCTATCAAAAAAAAAAGCCCTTGACATCCAAATATGTACATACATTATACTGCGCAAACAACAACGTGCGCAATAGCAAAGACGCTTCTAAAAATATTTAAAATATTTTCTTTTTAATTATTATTAGGTTCTTACTTTTTCTTCCCTCCTGTTACAGTGTCAATCGCTTCTTTATTCTAACCTATGTTTTACAAGTGGCTGACTAACTGACTGACTGACTATATTTCTATCTATCTATAATTAATATAATAATGTTAATATTTGTTCCCTATTTAAAAATAAAATAACAAACAATGAACTATAAATAATAAATCAAAGTAACTGTTTATATTCTTTCGAGTCAACTTTTTTAATAATTTTGTTTACGAACTGTTTCTTTATCGATAGTAAGAAGTCATATCAAAATCAAACTCAATGTTTGTGTTCTTTCGACTTAATGTTTGCTGTTGACCAGTTCACAGCTACTTAAAAGCAAAATGAAAAAAAAATATTTACGAACTGTTTCTTTGCTTTTTCTTTTCGATAGTACGAAGTCATCTCAAAACAAAACTGTAGGAATGCAAATCAAATAAAAAACTTTTCAACAGTCGCTGTTTATTTTCACGGTAGAAGCAAAAGCAAGAGTTTATTTTTTGAAAAAAAAACTTTTGTTTCAAATCAACAGCTAATTTTTTTGAACTTTTGCTGTTTTGCTGTCAGTTTTTTAAACACTGGTTATAAGTATAAGAATTTAAAAGATTGAAATCAGTAATAATTCACTTCTAAAGTAATAAAGTTTAATTAAACCAAAAAATAACTTTTGTTTTTTTTTTGCAATACGGAACCCAAAAACGTTTCTGGCGACGAGGATGGGATAGGTATATCAATACCAATTCCTTTTAATAAAGAAAAAAAAATGGTCATATCCTTTGATCATTAGTGAAAAAAAAGTAGTCATATCCTTTGACTAAGTGAAAGTGTAAAAGTTACCTTTTCGCGTAGAATCAAAACAATAAATTAATTTTGTCTTTGACTACGAATTTAAAAACAATAAATTACTTTTGTTTTAAAAAAAAAAAAAGGACTAAAACAATAAAATAATTTTGTTTAAATTAAAACAAAACAATAAATTAACTTTGTTTTGTGTTGTGAATTATAAAACAAAAAAATAATTTTGTTTAACTTAAAACAAAACAATAAATTAACTTTGTTTTGGATTGTGAAGTGGTCATATTCCTTGACCAAGTAAAAATAAGAGTAGTCATATCCTTTGACTAAGAGAAAGTGTAAAAATTACGTTGTCCGTGTAAAATCAAAACGTTAAACATACTTAATTTTTGACTCTGAATAAAAAAACAACAAATCAACATTGTGAATTATAAAATAATTTTATTTTACATAAATCCAACAACTTCAACGCAAATAACAAATCAATTTTGTGAACTATAAACTAACAAAAAAATAAATAGTTGTGTTGAATCAGAACAATAAATCAGCTTTATCTTGGATAGAGAAAATAACAAAATAACTCTACTAAAAATAAACCTATTTTGAAGGAAGAACTAACATCGGAAGATTGACAACATAAAGCACAAGGAAATCAGCAAGAACAACATTACTCTATTTTATATACATACAAACTAAACCCATTTTTGAGAGAAGAAGTATCATCAACAACAAAAGACTTACAACAAACATTAAGCCAGATCAAATCATAGTAAGTGTAGCATTTTTTATTTATTTATTTAATTTAAGGAAAATTACAGTACAACAAGACTTAGTCTTTTATAACAGTACTGCTAAGAGATAGTTATCTTACTTATGATTACATTAAATTATAATAATTTATGTTCATAATTGTAATTATATTTATAATATTTGTTTATCTCGAAAAATTTTCCATCGGTATATACATATTATATATTCGGTAATTCAATACGTCGCGCGAATAGAATCAAAATTTTTTATTTTTTTTTTTATTTTTTGTTGTGAACTAACCTTAGATCTTTTTAATAAAAAGAAAAGAAAAACGTTTTATACACCCCATACATTCCTTTGCAATACCCCAAAATGGCAAACCCTCAACAGGTCAACTTAGACCCAATTAGATATTTAAACAATTTACCCCAATTCAACGGTAATAGGAACGATTTAATGACCTTTACTAGATTGATAGATAGAATTTACCCATTACTCGCCACATATGACGAGTTATCCCAATTACTACTCTCGGATATCATCAAGAGTAGACTGGTTGGTAGGGCAAAGGAAGTAATTGAGATAAATACTCAAGTTAGATCCTGGGAAGATATTAAGAAGACGCTCCAAAATAATTTCGGTGAAAGAAAGAATTGTGAGGAATTATATGACGACCTAAGAGCTGCCACTTTCCATACCAACACAATTGATTTCTACAATGACATTAAGTATAGACTAAGGCGTTTGAATAATAAAAGTGTAATGGTACTAGGCGAAGGAGAAGCCGCAAACCATGTCTCAATGAATAACCAGAGAACGGCTCTACATATTTTCAAAGCTAAAATTCCAGAGCCCATGAAAACCATCCTAGCGTGTAGAAATCCAACATCGTTAGAAGCCGTTATGGACATCATGTACGAAAATGGATATGATCAAATGGGCAAAGACAATCGCATATATTTAAGAAAGGCTGGACAACCTAAGGATAATCAAACTGACGCAAACAATAGAAAGAAATATCAAGGAGATAGAGGGCATAGTAACTATCAACAGAATGATAATAGTAGAGAAACTCCTAGATATGGAAATTATCAACAGAATGACAATAGTAGAGAAAATCCTAGTTATGGTAACTATCAACAGAATGATAATGGTAGAGAAAACCCTAGACATGGAAATTATCGACAGAACAATAATAGTAGGGAAAATCCAAGACGTAACAATTATCGTCAGAACGATAATAGTCGGGAAAATTCAAGACACTTTTACAGAAATAATGAAGATCAAAGATGGCAAAATAATCAAAATCACAACAACCATAACCAAATGACCCAACCACAGCAATCAAGCGTGGAACCCATGGACGTTAATAATGTGGAAAATTTTCAGCAGACAGCCTCTACGGAAAATTACCATATATAACGATAAAAACAAAATTAGGAACCTTAAAATTTATTATAGATACAGGAGCAACGCACTCCATTATTAACCCAGGTATTTGTCATCCTAGATGGAGAAAAGATACCGATGTTATGAGTCTCAAAATACTACAACATACCATTAAAATTAATGAAAAAATATCTATTCCACTTTTCGAAGAACTTGTCAAAACCAACAATAGAATAGAATTTTTAGTCTGTAATGTTCATACGTATTATGATGGCTTAATTGGAAACAATATACTGGTACAACTAAAGGCTATTATAAATTTAAAGGATAATATATTAGAAGTTGGAGAAAAAAGAATCTCATTAAAATACAATACAAGTGGTGTGGAATATTATTTTGAAAAAGATGGCGTATACGAAGTAGAACTGCCTGTAGAACAGAAAGAAGGATTAATATATAAACCTCAAACAACATTAAAAAACAATAAAAATGTTGAAATCATGGAAGGAGTATACGAAGCGGAAAACTTCAAAATTAATGCTTTCGTTATTGTCAGTGGAGAGATTCCAAAAAGAGTTGCATTTCAAACTCAAGAAACAGATAAAATAACAGAAGAAAATTTTTACATTAGTCCCTCAAATAATGAAAATCCTAAAACCCCCCTACTAGAACAGATTCAAACCTCTCACTTGAATCTTGAAGAAAAGGAAAAATTACTACAGACCATAAACAATTTTAAAAAAATATTTTACACAGAAGAAAGTGATTTAACATTTACCAACGCAATCAAACATGAAATAAGGACAGTTAATAACATCCCAATAGCTGCGAAAACATATCGCTACCCGTATGTTCACAAAGACGAAGTGAAAAGACAAATCAAGGAAATGTTGGATAAAAAAATAATCAGACACAGTCATTCGCCTTACTCAGCTCCGGTTTGGATTGTACCAAAGAAAATGGATGCTAGTGGCAAGAAAAAGTGGAGATTGGTGATCGATTACCGTAAATTAAATGAGGTAACAATCGACGACAAATATCCAATCCCCAATATCGACGAAATCCTAGAAAAACTAGGAAGGTGTCAATATTTTACGACATTGGATCTTGCCAAAGGATTCCACCAGATCGAAATACACGATAAGGATATACCTAAGACGGATTTTAGTGTGGAAGGCGTTCACTACGAGTTCCTTCGTATGCCTTTTGGACTGAAGACAGCCCCGGCAACATTCCAACGCCTAATGAACAACGTTCTAGGAGACCTAGTTAACAAGATCTGCCTAGTGTATTTAGATGATATAACAATATTTTCGACTTCACTACAAGAACACGTAGAATCCGTAACTAAAGTATTTCAGAGACTAAAAGAGGTAAATCTAAAAATTCAAGTTGACAAAAGTGAGTTTTTGAAAAGAGAGACCAATTTTCTTGGACATATCGTAACCGAAGAGGGCATCAAGCCCAACGCTGATAAAATAATATGCGTACAAAACTTCCCATTACCCACTACAACAAAAGAAATCAAGCAGTTCCTCGGTTTAGCAGGGTACTATAGAAAATTTATAAAGGACTATTCAAAAATTGCAAGACCGATGACTAAATATCTAAAGAAAGATACTAATATTGATATAAATGATCCAGAATACATCGAAAGTTTCAAAACATTAAAAATATTATTAGTAAATTCTCCTGTTCTTATATACCCCGACTTTAATAAAAAATTCACTTTACAAACAGTCGCAAGTAATTTCGCAATAGGTGCAGTGTTATCCCAAGACGGACACCCTGTTTGCTACGCAAGTAGAACACTAAATGACCACGAACAGAACTACAGTACCATCGAGAAAGAACTATTAGCGATAGTATGGGCAACACAACAATTAAGACCATACTTATTTGGAAGACGTTTTTTAATTGAAACTGACCATAGACCCTTAACTTGGTTATTCTCTATCAAGGAACCTAATTCAAAACTTATAAGATGGAGGTTACGGTTAGAAGAATAGGACTATGAAATCAAATACAAAAAAGGAATCTTAAATGGAAATGCCGATGCGGTATCTAGAGTCGAAATAAATCTAAACGAAGGAAATAATACTCCAACATCGACAAATAATAGTTTAATTATTGAAACAACCAATCCTTTGAACTTCTATAAACAACAAATTATTATTGCTAAAACAACATCCGGCTCACTGAAAATAAAGAACGAGAAAATCTTTAAAAATAATAGGAAAACAATATCAGCTAAAACGTTTGACGAATCAACCCTCATAACAATTTTGAAAAATCATTTTAATCCCGATAGAGCAAATGCAGTGCTAATTAATGACGAAACTATCGTCGAACAGTTTAAAGTAGTATTAAATAAATATTTTGAAGCCAACGAAAGATTTAAAGTCTTAATATGTAAAAAAGTGTTAGAAGACATCTTAGATGAAAATATTTTAACAGAGAAAATAGAAAAGGAACATAGAAAAAATAATCACAGGGGTATAAACAAAAATTTTGCAGAATTAAAAACAGAAATATATCACCCACAATTAAAATTACGAGTAACACAATTCATAAATAACTGCGAAATATGCAATAAGGAAAAATACGACAGACATCCTATTAAACAAAAATTCCAAATTACAGAAACACCGGAGAAACCAGGAGAAATAGTTCATGCGGACGTATTTTATAGCTTAGAAAAAACCCTATTTCTTACATTTATCGACAAATTCTCCAAATATGCCCAGGCAATAAAAATAAAAAACAGATCGTGGATCGAATTCAAAATCGCTTTAACACAATATTTGGCATCAGTTGGGAATATAAAAAAATTAATCATTGACAACGAACTAGGCTTCAAAGCACTTCCACTTTTGGAATTCCTTAGGGAACAAAACATTGAAGTTCACTACACTTCAAACAATAACCATACTTCAAACTCGGATGTAGAGCGCTTGCATAATACAATCAACGAACACCTAAGAATCCTAAAACACGATCCCAACAGAGACACAGAATCAGTTGAAGAAAAAAATTTATTAAATTATTATGTTTTATAATAATACTATTCATTCCACAATCAAAAGAAAGCCAGTTGATTTCAGGAATGGAATTATCAGTCAAGATGACTACAAATCCATCAAGGAATCTATTATGAAAGTTAAAGAGAATAGTATAAATAAACTTAATGTTAACCGAGAAAACGTAGATATTCAAATAGGACCTGTGTACTTAAAAGATGAAAGAGGAGGTAAAAACCACTCTAAATTTCGTAAGATAGTAGTTTCCGAACTTGATAATAATCATGTTATTACAAACACGGGACACAAATACTATAAGTCCCACATTAAAAGGAAAAAGAAACATCAAAATACCGAAAACCAAGCCACAAGTATATTAGAAATTACATAAATTGTATAACTATTTATTTTCAGATGAAATCAATACTAATAATATTATCAACTTCAATTATGCATCTTCTGAACGCACAAAAACTTTATATCCAGGACCTTACAAACAACAATGGATACATCCCGATAAAAGAGGAAAATGTTATACGGACCATTGATCACTACCACAGGGTATTTCACTTCATCAACTTAACACAATACCACCACTCTATTGAAACAATAGAGAAGAATATAAAACTATTGGACGGGTCAATTTCAGATACAAAACCATTACTGGATACAACAAAAAATGATTTTGTTTTACTTAAAGCCAAAGTAAACAACTTATCTCCCCATTTTAGGAACAAACGAGGTCTTATTAACGCACTTGGTAAAGGAATTAAATTTATAACTGGAAACTTAGACAGCGAAGACGAAATAGAAATTAATAACGCTCTTGATGTCCTAGCAAAAGGCATGCAAAATAACGCCATAGAAATAAACTCATTTGTCCAAATAAGCGAAACACTCTCTTCCCAAATAAAAAGCACTACAATGCATATTAACAAACAACAAGCCATTGTTACGAAGTATATAAACAAATTTCGAAATGAAATTCAAAATAAAATATCAACACTAGAAGAGGAAGTAACTTTTCTAAAACACATATATCAAATTGATAACGATATAAACCTTTTGAGGAATCACGTAGACGACATTGGTCAGGTGATATTCACCAGCAAATTAGGTATCATTCCAACGGGCATACTAGACCAACGAGAGTTGCAGCTCATTGATGACTTTGAGTCTTACACTAATATCAAAATTAACGTGATATATCTTGAAGACACTATTTCAATCATGCTTTCTATACCAAAATATTCCTCCGATTCCCTTTCTAAAATTACCTTCGAACCAATTCCTAACATACAAAATAAATCACTATACCTTAAAGAAAATCAAATACTTCTTGATAAAAACCTTAATATTTTCCATATAAACATAATAGAAAATTTAGCTAAAAACCTCAAAACATTTAGCGACCCCTGCATTGAAAATATTGTTCATAACAATGAAGCCAAGTGTACATTAAGAAAATTTGATTTCTTAGAAATTAAGGAAATAAAACAAGGCTTTCTTTTATTTAAAAATTTTTACGGAAACTTAACAGAAAATTGCATTCATGAGAACTATGGAAAATTTTCCGGGACATTTATCTTAAAATTTGAAAATTGTAATGTAACAATAGACAATAAAACGTATTATAACGATAAATTAAATATCAAAGAAAATGTAATATTATCCCATTTAATTACTGACATTAAAGAAAACAAAACATTTATAGATTTAAAACTGGAAGATCTCTATATAAAACAATTAAGTTACGAAAACAATTTTAAAAATATTGATTTTAAACATAAAACTAATAAAATATTAAACATAACAAGTAATGGAATAAATGTAATTATTTTTATTATTATTATTAACATTTTTTGTATACAAAAGAAAAATTAATGTTTACAATATTTCGTCGGAGCCTCATTCTAAGGATGGGGGAGTTACGATAACACATAAAAGAACCATAATATAACAACTTATACATATTTGTATATATTATACATATATACAAATGCATATACAGACCTTAAAACAACCAAGATAATTTATTTACAGAATTCTTAATAATTGAAACTGCACACTACACAGTTTGAAAACAACCCAAATATTTACAAAATTCCTAATAATTAAAATTGCATACCACACAGTTTTAACTAAGTTCATCCGATTACAAAAATTTGTTCACATTGCACAACCATCAACCGGAAAACAAAATTCTTACTAATTTTGTTTTCTTTATTCTTTTTTATACACTTATATATTTATAGTTCTAAGCAATTTTAAGTTATAAGTATAAGAATTTAAAAGATTGAAATCAGTAATAATTCACTTCTAAAGTAATAAAGTTTAATTAAACCAAAAAATAACTTTTGTTTTTTTTTTGGCAATACGGAACCCAAAAACGTTTCTCTTAATCTCTCTATGTAGATGCAAAAATATAAAAAAAGTTTATGTTTGTAAAATTGTTCAGACTTCCTTCTTTTCATGGAATGCTCCTACATATAAATTTTATAAAATGAGTTCCTCATCTTCTTCAGACTCCCCGGCTTGCTTTGAGGAAACAAAACAATATCGCAAGCCAAAAATTTTGTAAGAAATGGCTAGAATACTACTACTTTAAGGGGTGGCTCGAGGCTGTCGCTGATGTATCTGATGATTTGTGATTTATATGAATTTATATCCTTTGCTTTTATGTTAATTATTTTTTTTCGTTATTTTATTTTAATTATATGAAAAGACAGATTAATGTGCAAGGCAAATTCAAACAGGGTAGTCTTGCCTCAACTGTCTTAAAATAAAATACCTAGTTACATTGTCAAAATCCAAGGCAAATTCACACAATATAAAACACACACTTGCAAAAAACTGTTTTATTGCTATGAAAATGTGTATAGATGTATAAATTCCACTTCAATATAAATCTTATTTAAAAATTTAAAAAATTTTTACAAAGTTTAACACAATTAAAAACAAACCAAATTAATTAGACACGAAAATAAACAACTTTAACAAAGTAACTTGATTAAAATTAAGAATCGAAAAAAGGGTCACCTGAGCTGTTGAGACCACCTGAGCTGTCGAAACTCCCTGTTATTAATTCGCCTTGTTTAAGTGTTTATTTATATACGTATATAGAATGTACGTACCACCGAAACTTTAAATAAGTTTTACTTCTCTGTCGGACTTTTAGTTAAAAAAAATAACTCTTGGTCAATCAGAGATGAGTCACAGGTGACTCAAAAGCTAACTCATTTCCCTTGTTAAACTCTATTCAGTTTTTACACGTAGTGTCATTAAGGCGAGTCAGTACTCACTCACTTCGCATTAGTTTCTGCTTACCACGAGTTAGCTTATTACGAGTTAGCTTATTGTGCATTAAGTAAGAGGGCACAATGAGTTAGCTATTAACTGACAAGTCAGCTAAAAGTTTAACAGAATAAGTCAATACCCCCTCGCTCGGCATAGGTTTCAGTTAACCAAATAAAGTAAATAAAAAATAAACACCGATTTACAGTTTTAATTGTAAAGTTAATTTTTTTTTAATGATCGTTTATTTCCACGTCAGCTTTAAGTGAGCTAAAAGTTAGTCTGATACTTATCAAAATTAAGTCATATGTTTTTTAAAACAAGTTTGTCTTTACATTTTTTGGAGTTATTTTTGAAGTTAGTTTTAAATGAGTTACCTTTAAGTTAGCCAAATTTTGAGTTAGCTCATAAAATCCCGACAGGGTTGCATAAAACCTAAATACATACGTATGTTTCTTTTATTTGTGTTGATTTATATATGCATTAAAAAGTAAGGATTTTTGTAGTGACAATTTTTTGAGCTCGTAGGGATAAATAGGGATTTTTTTCGACTGTGCAAAGACTTTTTAAAAACGCGTATAACATCACTGACACAGGGACAAATAAGCGAATTACGACGACAAAAATGAAATTATTTATTTTGTTAAATGTAACCACTATTGCACCTAATATGTTCTATATACCAGTACGCAATCAACTATAAGTATTTATTTTTTTAACGCATCACATTAGTCTGTACCAGAGGACTGACTGCAAGGAGTATGAACGAGCATACTCAATCACTACGGCTAAAAATCAACGTGAACCAAAAAAATCAGTAAGGAGTATGTATCTTTTGCAAATGAGACTTGATTTGTTTGTTTAAAAGCAGTGGCTTGCTTACTGTCAGCGTTGCCAGGGTTGCTAGCAAAAAGTTACGTTTTTTCACTCAAAAAGTTCCATTTTTTCATAAAAAGTTACATTTGGAAAAAGAAAAACTAAATCATAAAGAGCTCAGTTTTTGGAAAAAAACTTTAATAAAATTCATTGAATTACAAAATTCTGAATAAGGTACATAATTAACTTTAAACAATTTTAAAAGTGCTGTCATTTTTAATGTACTTAACATTTTTTATTTTAAAGTGTTTGTTTTTGCAAAAAAGTTTAATATATTGGGTGCAAGAAAAGAGCGGGGCACTTCTGGCCATCGTGCAGAAATGTGTCGTAAAAGGGCTACCACTGTTTAATATTTACAGCTATAATTGATCCTTTGTAAAACGTGTTTTGACGAGCAATTGCCGAATAACAATATTTGGCAGTTAAGTCAAAGTGCAGCTACCGTTGATGTTTTTTGTGTTAATAAATTTAGAATGCTAGAAATTTAGGGCACTCATCTTTAAAATTCAGGTAAAGAAATAGCACTTAAAAACGGGATTTGTATTGGCTTTCGAAAAAAAGTGACACAAAGCAAATATTTTGTGCAGTTAAGTCAAAATTGCACATAAACAAAAGTCAACTACTGAAGCAAATAAAATTTTAAGGCATACAATTGATGCAGGTATTAATAATATATATTTAAATTAGGTATTTTTTAATATAATTTTTTTACCATTTTAATGCTTTTTTATAATATAGAATTTACAATTTTTGAGTTATAACCAAAACCGCGAATAAAATGGTCACAACCTTTAAAAACTATTTATTTTTGATTCATTAATAGTCGGCAATAAATGTACTTTGTAATAAATTGGTTTAACTTTATTAAAGGCGTGATATTTGGTTTATTAATTTATTAGTTTTTATTAAATTATAACTGGTTCAAAGAAGGCATTTGTCGCCAGTGTTCGTCCTCAGTTTTGCTTGCCACAGTAGTCCGAAGATCTTCCTGCATCTCAGCAATTTATTTATTTATTTAATGTAATTTTAATTGTTTAAAAAAATGTAACAAGCGCTTAAGTTTAAAATTGAAGTTTATTGCTTGAAGGTTACATTAGGAGTGAATAAAATTACAAATGCATTTAGGTTACATACTTAGTTTTAGTCAAATCACAAAAGTCGTCTTGTACATAGCAAAGAGAGTGATAATTGTGAGAATGATAAAAGTGATAAATAATTATCTCTTCCAGTAATGATATAAATAAATAAAATTGATCATTGGTTTTTTTTATGTTACTGTTACATTGTTAGGGGTTCCCGTACATAAATTAATTTAAGACGAATAATTGAAAACGATATAAACAAATAAACGATTAATTACATTTGAAAACAATAATACAAAAATAATATAAAATTAACTCTTTCTTTATGAAAATATAAAACTGAATAAATATAAATAAATTCAATTAAATAAAATATAATTCATGCTGTTACAACTAAAAATTCTTTCTTAAACCAAATAGGTATTATACCTTATTGTGTGGCAAGTACAAAAAGTTACGAAAATTAGACCATAACTGTTAAAATATTACATGTTACGTAGTAGGTCAAAAAGGTACATAAAATGTAACAAATGTAACCAAACGGCAACGCTGATTACTGTACCCCATTATTAATTTGATTCAAACTGATTCCAACCGCTTTTGTTTAATCACAAGACTGATTCAAACCGCTTTTGTTTAATCACAAGACTGATTCAAACCGCTTTTGTTAAAGCACAAGAAAATAATTTTAACCAAAGAGCTCATTTCAAACAATCATTATAAATACTTGTGGGCGCAACAAACATGAACATTTCTTTGGTACGATTGTTTTCATATTCTTGTTATAGGCTCGAGCCACTTATTTTATACACATTCAACAATTTTAAAATGAGCTAAATCTTAACTCCCAATCAAAGTAAAACATTTCTTGAACAATATTTGTGGTATTACGTTTAGTTGACCTATTTAATGAACTCTAAGTTATGTATATATTTAGTAAAACAAGCTCGAGACCTCGAGAGTACATTTCTTGAACTTTAAATTTTTTTTTAATTTTGTTGCTGATAAATGTTATTATTTACACAGGCAGCTTTTTATTTAAATAAGTTGTTTGTTATGGTTAATCTGTTTTCCTTTTAAAACTGTTTTAATACCTATGTACATACATACATTAGTACTTATGTATGTAAGTTTTTAAAAATAAAAGAGTTATGATTAGCTGAATTTGTTGTTAAGCAAAACCTATTATTGTCATTTTTTTGTTAATAAAATTAAAGCAACACACAGATTTCTGAGGCTCCACGATGTTATTCCTAAATTAGTTTTATAAAAATTTTTTAACTAAAAAGTGAACTTATTTTTTGTTATTAAAAAAAATAAAATTGGATCTCAAAATGTGTTATATTTTTATTTAATTTAATTTACGAATTATTTACGGGCATTCCACCGTCACGTACAGACAAATTCAACTATTTTTTAGCACTTATTTTACATACAACTTTTAATTGGTAATTCAGAATTCTATTTTTGTTCTTTTATTTATTAAACTGCATGGTAGTCTTCAATCCTACATCGAACTTGTTTTTTATAATTCATAAAATATTAAAGAAAAAATTTAACAAACTTTGTCACGTGTGCGACAGCCTGAGTCAACCAACATTTAAAATTGTAGTGTTTAAATCCAAATTTCAGCGAACCAATTACACATAGAGAAAAGATGTCTAAGAAAGAAATTACAACTTACAACCACGCTTACTTATGATGATAATAATTTTTTAAAAAAAAAGAATATTTATTTTGTCACGTACAGACAAATTGCGTCACGTAAGGGTAGGCTTGCCAGTTCCAATTTGGCAAAAAGCTTGACATTGACCAAAAAAAACTTGATTTTGAAAAAAAGAACTTGACAAATAAAAAACCCATACTATTATTTTTTACATAATTGGTTATTATTTTTTTCATAAAAATTGTTAGAATAAAAACAAAAATATAATAAAAAGTAAAAATAACAGAAACAATAGGTTCATTCGTTTACTTTCCCAGTAAAGTAGTAGGGTAGTCTTGCCTCAACTGTCTTAAAATAAAATACCTAGTTACATTGTCAAAATCCAAGGCAAATTCACACAATATAAAACACACACTTGCAAAAAACTGTTTTATTGCTATGAAAATGTGTATAGATGTATAAATTCCACTTCAATATAAATCTTATTTAAAAATTTAAAAAATTTTTACAAAGTTTAACACAATTAAAAACAAACCAAATTAATTAGACACGAAAATAAACAACTTTAACAAAGTAACTTGATTAAAATTAAGAATCGAAAAAAGGGTCACCTGAGCTGTTGAGACCACCTGAGCTGTCGAAACTCCCTGTTATTAATTCGCCTTGTTTAAGTGTTTATTTATATACGTATATAGAATGTACGTACCACCGAAACTTTAAATAAGTTTTACTTCTCTGTCGGACTTTTAGTTAAAAAAAATAACTCTTGGTCAATCAGAGATGAGTCACAGGTGACTCAAAAGCTAACTCATTTCCCTTGTTAAACTCTATTCAGTTTTTACACGTAGTGTCATTAAGGCGAGTCAGTACTCACTCACTTCGCATTAGTTTCTGCTTACCACGAGTTAGCTTATTACGAGTTAGCTTATTGTGCATTAAGTAAGAGGGCACAATGAGTTAGCTATTAACTGACAAGTCAGCTAAAAGTTTAACAGAATAAGTCAATACCCCCTCGCTCGGCATAGGTTTCAGTTAACCAAATAAAGTAAATAAAAAATAAACACCGATTTACAGTTTTAATTGTAAAGTTAATTTTTTTTTAATGATCGTTTATTTCCACGTCAGCTTTAAGTGAGCTAAAAGTTAGTCTGATACTTATCAAAATTAAGTCATATGTTTTTTAAAACAAGTTTGTCTTTACATTTTTTGGAGTTATTTTTGAAGTTAGTTTTAAATGAGTTACCTTTAAGTTAGCCAAATTTTGAGTTAGCTCATAAAATCCCGACAGGGTTGCATAAAACCTAAATACATACGTATGTTTCTTTTATTTGTGTTGATTTATATATGCATTAAAAAGTAAGGATTTTTGTAGTGACAATTTTTTGAGCTCGTAGGGATAAATAGGGATTTTTTTCGACTGTGCAAAGACTTTTTAAAAACGCGTATAACATCACTGACACAGGGACAAATAAGCGAATTACGACGACAAAAATGAAATTATTTATTTTGTTAAATGTAACCACTATTGCACCTAATATGTTCTATATACCAGTACGCAATCAACTATAAGTATTTATTTTTTTAACGCATCACATTAGTCTGTACCAGAGGACTGACTGCAAGGAGTATGAACGAGCATACTCAATCACTACGGCTAAAAATCAACGTGAACCAAAAAAATCAGTAAGGAGTATGTATCTGTTGCAAATGAGACTTGATTTGTTTGTTTAAAAGCAGTGGCTTGCTTACTGTCAGCGTTGCCAGGGTTGCTAGCAAAAAGTTACGTTTTTTCACTCAAAAAGTTCCATTTTTTCATAAAAAGTTACATTTGGAAAAAGAAAAACTAAATCATAAAGAGCTCAGTTTTTGGAAAAAAACTTTAATAAAATTCATTGAATTACAAAATTCTGAATAAGGTACATAATTAACTTTAAACAATTTTAAAAGTGCTGTCATTTTTAATGTACTTAACATTTTTTATTTTAAAGTGTTTGTTTTTGCAAAAAAGTTTAATATATTGGGTGCAAGAAAAGAGCGGGGCACTTCTGGCCATCGTGCAGAAATGTGTCGTAAAAGGGCTACCACTGTTTAATATTTACAGCTATAATTGATCCTTTGTAAAACGTGTTTTGACGAGCAATTGCCGAATAACAATATTTGGCAGTTAAGTCAAAGTGCAGCTACCGTTGATGTTTTTTGTGTTAATAAATTTAGAATGCTAGAAATTTAGGGCACTCATCTTTAAAATTCAGGTAAAGAAATAGCACTTAAAAACGGGATTTGTATTGGCTTTCGAAAAAAAGTGACACAAAGCAAATATTTTGTGCAGTTAAGTCAAAATTGCACATAAACAAAAGTCAACTACTGAAGCAAATAAAATTTTAAGGCATACAATTGATGCAGGTATTAATAATATATATTTAAATTAGGTATTTTTTAATATAATTTTTTTACCATTTTAATGCTTTTTTATAATATAGAATTTACAATTTTTGAGTTATAACCAAAACCGCGAATAAAATGGTCACAACCTTTAAAAACTATTTATTTTTGATTCATTAATAGTCGGCAATAAATGTACTTTGTAATAAATTGGTTTAACTTTATTAAAGGCGTGATATTTGGTTTATTAATTTATTAGTTTTTATTAAATTATAACTGGTTCAAAGAAGGCATTTGTCGCCAGTGTTCGTCCTCAGTTTTGCTTGCCACAGTAGTCCGAAGATCTTCCTGCATCTCAGCAATTTATTTATTTATTTAATGTAATTTTAATTGTTTAAAAAAATGTAACAAGCGCTTAAGTTTAAAATTGAAGTTTATTGCTTGAAGGTTACATTAGGAGTGAATAAAATTACAAATGCATTTAGGTTACATACTTAGTTTTAGTCAAATCACAAAAGTCGTCTTGTACATAGCAAAGAGAGTGATAATTGTGAGAATGATAAAAGTGATAAATAATTATCTCTTCCAGTAATGATATAAATAAATAAAATTGATCATTGGTTTTTTTTATGTTACTGTTACATTGTTAGGGGTTCCCGTACATAAATTAATTTAAGACGAATAATTGAAAACGATATAAACAAATAAACGATTAATTACATTTGAAAACAATAATACAAAAATAATATAAAATTAACTCTTTCTTTATGAAAATATAAAACTGAATAAATATAAATAAATTCAATTAAATAAAATATAATTCATGCTGTTACAACTAAAAATTCTTTCTTAAACCAAATAGGTATTATACCTTATTGTGTGGCAAGTACAAAAAGTTACGAAAATTAGACCATAACTGTTAAAATATTACATGTTACGTAGTAGGTCAAAAAGGTACATAAAATGTAACAAATGTAACCAAACGGCAACGCTGATTACTGTACCCCATTATTAATTTGATTCAAACTGATTCCAACCGCTTTTGTTTAATCACAAGACTGATTCAAACCGCTTTTGTTTAATCACAAGACTGATTCAAACCGCTTTTGTTAAAGCACAAGAAAATAATTTTAACCAAAGAGCTCATTTCAAACAATCATTATAAATACTTGTGGGCGCAACAAACATGAACATTTCTTTGGTACGATTGTTTTCATATTCTTGTTATAGGCTCGAGCCACTTATTTTATACACATTCAACAATTTTAAAATGAGCTAAATCTTAACTCCCAATCAAAGTAAAACATTTCTTGAACAATATTTGTGGTATTACGTTTAGTTGACCTATTTAATGAACTCTAAGTTATGTATATATTTAGTAAAACAAGCTCGAGACCTCGAGAGTACATTTCTTGAACTTTAAATTTTTTTTTAATTTTGTTGCTGATAAATGTTATTATTTACACAGGCAGCTTTTTATTTAAATAAGTTGTTTGTTATGGTTAATCTGTTTTCCTTTTAAAACTGTTTTAATACCTATGTACATACATACATTAGTACTTATGTATGTAAGTTTTTAAAAATAAAAGAGTTATGATTAGCTGAATTTGTTGTTAAGCAAAACCTATTATTGTCATTTTTTTGTTAATAAAATTAAAGCAACACACAGATTTCTGAGGCTCCACGATGTTATTCCTAAATTAGTTTTATAAAAATTTTTTAACTAAAAAGTGAACTTATTTTTTGTTATTAAAAAAAATAAAATTGGATCTCAAAATGTGTTATATTTTTATTTAATTTAATTTACGAATTATTTACGGGCATTCCACCGTCACGTACAGACAAATTCAACTATTTTTTAGCACTTATTTTACATACAACTTTTAATTGGTAATTCAGAATTCTATTTTTGTTCTTTTATTTATTAAACTGCATGGTAGTCTTCAATCCTACATCGAACTTGTTTTTTATAATTCATAAAATATTAAAGAAAAAATTTAACAAACTTTGTCACGTGTGCGACAGCCTGAGTCAACCAACATTTAAAATTGTAGTGTTTAAATCCAAATTTCAGCGAACCAATTACACATAGAGAAAAGATGTCTAAGAAAGAAATTACAACTTACAACCACGCTTACTTATGATGATAATAATTTTTTAAAAAAAAAGAATATTTATTTTGTCACGTACAGACAAATTGCGTCACGTAAGGGTAGGCTTGCCAGTTCCAATTTGGCAAAAAGCTTGACATTGACCAAAAAAAACTTGATTTTGAAAAAAAGAACTTGACAAATAAAAAACCCATACTATTATTTTTTACATAATTGGTTATTATTTTTTTCATAAAAATTGTTAGAATAAAAACAAAAATATAATAAAAAGTAAAAATAACAGAAACAATAGGTTCATTCGTTTACTTTCCCAGTAAAGTCCAGTAACTTAGGAAATACTGAGTAATTTTACCAAATTTCTCTCACTTAAAATTTTTTAAGTAAAAAGTAAAATGCATCAAATTTTTTTAAGCAAAAACAAGCTGACT
Source organism: Melanophora roralis (assembly GCA_963583895.1). Lineage (NCBI taxonomy): Eukaryota > Metazoa > Arthropoda > Insecta > Diptera > Rhinophoridae > Melanophora > Melanophora roralis. Next base: position 41,833,015 of record OY757188.1, read on the forward strand.
TTTGTGAGTGGGGTTAACTTGGTTTTGGGGTTAAAGTCTATTACGTTCACCACCACAAGCAATGGGCTTGCTCAATCACTACGGCTAAAAATCAACGTGAACCAAAAAAATCAGTAAGGAGTATGTATCTGTTGCAAATGAGACTTGATTTGTTTGTTTAAAAGCAGTGGCTTGCTTACTGTCAGCGTTGCCAGGGTTGCTAGCAAAAAGTTACGTTTTTTCACTCAAAAAGTTCCATTTTTTCATAAAAAGTTACATTTGGAAAAAGAAAAACTAAATCATAAAGAGCTCAGTTTTTGGAAAAAAACTTTAATAAAATTCATTGAATTACAAAATTCTGAATAAGGTACATAATTAACTTTAAACAATTTTAAAAGTGCTGTCATTTTTAATGTACTTAACATTTTTTATTTTAAAGTGTTTGTTTTTGCAAAAAAGTTTAATATATTGGGTGCAAGAAAAGAGCGGGGCACTTCTGGCCATCGTGCAGAAATGTGTCGTAAAAGGGCTACCACTGTTTAATATTTACAGCTATAATTGATCCTTTGTAAAACGTGTTTTGACGAGCAATTGCCGAATAACAATATTTGGCAGTTAAGTCAAAGTGCAGCTACCGTTGATGTTTTTTGTGTTAATAAATTTAGAATGCTAGAAATTTAGGGCACTCATCTTTAAAATTCAGGTAAAGAAATAGCACTTAAAAACGGGATTTGTATTGGCTTTCGAAAAAAAGTGACACAAAGCAAATATTTTGTGCAGTTAAGTCAAAATTGCACATAAACAAAAGTCAACTACTGAAGCAAATAAAATTTTAAGGCATACAATTGATGCAGGTATTAATAATATATATTTAAATTAGGTATTTTTTAATATAATTTTTTTACCATTTTAATGCTTTTTTATAATATAGAATTTACAATTTTTGAGTTATAACCAAAACCGCGAATAAAATGGTCACAACCTTTAAAAACTATTTATTTTTGATTCATTAATAGTCGGCAATAAATGTACTTTGTAATAAATTGGTTTAACTTTATTAAAGGCGTGATATTTGGTTTATTAATTTATTAGTTTTTATTAAATTATAACTGGTTCAAAGAAGGCATTTGTCGCCAGTGTTCGTCCTCAGTTTTGCTTGCCACAGTAGTCCGAAGATCTTCCTGCATCTCAGCAATTTATTTATTTATTTAATGTAATTTTAATTGTTTAAAAAAATGTAACAAGCGCTTAAGTTTAAAATTGAAGTTTATTGCTTGAAGGTTACATTAGGAGTGAATAAAATTACAAATGCATTTAGGTTACATACTTAGTTTTAGTCAAATCACAAAAGTCGTCTTGTACATAGCAAAGAGAGTGATAATTGTGAGAATGATAAAAGTGATAAATAATTATCTCTTCCAGTAATGATATAAATAAATAAAATTGATCATTGGTTTTTTTTATGTTACTGTTACATTGTTAGGGGTTCCCGTACATAAATTAATTTAAGACGAATAATTGAAAACGATATAAACAAATAAACGATTAATTACATTTGAAAACAATAATACAAAAATAATATAAAATTAACTCTTTCTTTATGAAAATATAAAACTGAATAAATATAAATAAATTCAATTAAATAAAATATAATTCATGCTGTTACAACTAAAAATTCTTTCTTAAACCAAATAGGTATTATACCTTATTGTGTGGCAAGTACAAAAAGTTACGAAAATTAGACCATAACTGTTAAAATATTACATGTTACGTAGTAGGTCAAAAAGGTACATAAAATGTAACAAATGTAACCAAACGGCAACGCTGATTACTGTACCCCATTATTAATTTGATTCAAACTGATTCCAACCGCTTTTGTTTAATCACAAGACTGATTCAAACCGCTTTTGTTTAATCACAAGACTGATTCAAACCGCTTTTGTTAAAGCACAAGAAAATAATTTTAACCAAAGAGCTCATTTCAAACAATCATTATAAATACTTGTGGGCGCAACAAACATGAACATTTCTTTGGTACGATTGTTTTCATATTCTTGTTATAGGCTCGAGCCACTTATTTTATACACATTCAACAATTTTAAAATGAGCTAAATCTTAACTCCCAATCAAAGTAAAACATTTCTTGAACAATATTTGTGGTATTACGTTTAGTTGACCTATTTAATGAACTCTAAGTTATGTATATATTTAGTAAAACAAGCTCGAGACCTCGAGAGTACATTTCTTGAACTTTAAATTTTTTTTTAATTTTGTTGCTGATAAATGTTATTATTTACACAGGCAGCTTTTTATTTAAATAAGTTGTTTGTTATGGTTAATCTGTTTTCCTTTTAAAACTGTTTTAATACCTATGTACATACATACATTAGTACTTATGTATGTAAGTTTTTAAAAATAAAAGAGTTATGATTAGCTGAATTTGTTGTTAAGCAAAACCTATTATTGTCATTTTTTTGTTAATAAAATTAAAGCAACACACAGATTTCTGAGGCTCCACGATGTTATTCCTAAATTAGTTTTATAAAAATTTTTTAACTAAAAAGTGAACTTATTTTTTGTTATTAAAAAAAATAAAATTGGATCTCAAAATGTGTTATATTTTTATTTAATTTAATTTACGAATTATTTACGGGTATTCCACCGTCACGTACAGACAAATTCAACTATTTTTTAGCACTTATTTTACATACAACTTTTAATTGGTAATTCAGAATTCTATTTTTGTTCTTTTATTTATTAAACTGCATGGTAGTCTTCAATCCTACATCGAACTTGTTTTTTATAATTCATAAAATATTAAAGAAAAAATTTAACAAACTTTGTCACGTGTGCGACAGCCTGAGTCAACCAACATTTAAAATTGTAGTGTTTAAATCCAAATTTCAGCGAACCAATTACACATAGAGAAAAGATGTCTAAGAAAGAAATTACAACTTACAACCACGCTTACTTATGATGATAATAATTTTTTAAAAAAAAAGAATATTTATTTTGTCACGTACAGACAAATTGCGTCACGTAAGGGTAGGCTTGCCAGTTCCAATTTGGCAAAAAGCTTGACATTGACCAAAAAAAACTTGATTTTGAAAAAAAGAACTTGACAAATAAAAAACCCATACTATTATTTTTTACATAATTGGTTATTATTTTTTTCATAAAAATTGTTAGAATAAAAACAAAAATATAATAAAAAGTAAAAATAACAGAAACAATAGGTTCATTCGTTTACTTTCCCAGTAAAGTCCAGTAACTTAGGAAATACTGAGTAATTTTACCAAATTTCTCTCACTTAAAATTTTTTAAGTAAAAAGTAAAATGCATCAAATTTTTTTAAGCAAAAACAAGCTGACTTTTGTGAGTGGGGTTAACTTGGTTTTGGGGTTAAAGTCTATTACGTTCACCACCACAAGCAATGGGCTTGCTCCCTATGGCAAAATATTTTTTCAGAAATGCTACCTTTACTTTGAGCACACGAATATATGGACACCCAGCCAGACAGATATGCTTAAATTGACTAAGGACGTGATTCTGAGTCTGTCGGTATAATTTAAGTTGAGTCTCAGACTATTCTTTTGTACGTTTTCTGGAGTAATACATACTGCTAGGGAAAGACTTAGCGTTAATAAAAAAAACACGAATATTTAATTTAAGATAATAATTGACTGCACCGAGTACTTAAGTATTCAGCACTTTTTCAACTTAAAAAAAGTAAATATTAAAAAGAAAAAGCCGAAACAAAAATTGATTTGGATATTCTAAAATGTGTTCGAAACTAAACATCTGTATAGGTCGAGACCGTGTCATGGAAGTAGCTTTTAACAGAATTGCGTGATACTCTTTCCTTTCTCAAACACAAGTAAGGGTGAAAAAATCTTGGCTTTTTTTAACATTTTAAATAAAATTATATCTTCTTCATCTTCACTTTCAGATGACGATAAAGATACAATACTGCATTTTGTAAAACATAGCCATGTCTGGTTACATTTACTCTTTCCCCTAAGCTTAAAGTACTAGCTATATCTCTTCGCTGTTCCATTGTATCGCCTGTGAACATTAAATTACTTTTTATACCACTTTAATTTTTCTCGTTTTTTAACGTGTTAGCTGTTTGTTTTTTCTCTTTTTTTGTTTACATCAGAAAACATATGTTTTTTTTTTTACTAGTAATTTTTACTAGTAAAATTTTGTCTAGTAAAAATTTTTAAATACTCAGTAAGACAACTGTCATTTTGCGCTCTTTATTTGTGTTCTCATTTACTGGATTTTGTGTATACGAACGCAATGCAGTAAAAATATTCAAAAATTTTTAAAAACTTTGAGTAAACGAATGAACTTAATATAAAAGAAACAAAAAACAAGTGTTGAGCAATGGGGTAAATATCAGAAAAAAATTCATCATACTAGTCCTAGATAATAAAAGCTAGTGTAGATAATAAAAGCTAGATTTGTTTTTCAGATACACATGTAAACATACTTTTTTAAGTATTATTACATAGCTAGAATAAACTTGAGAAAAAATTAACTTACAAAAAAACTTGACAAATTACTTTTTCACTTGACAATTGACGCGCATTAAAAAACTTGACAATCAGGCCAAATCAGGCCCGTCTGGCAACCCTACGTAAGGGGCACAGTTAAAATTATTTTTATAAAATACACAAAAATCAAAGTTAATTATAGTTTTGTCTACAGATTAGCTATGTTTTTGCACTCCACGATATTTTGATTGGCTTTGATGAAAAAAAAGTTTAAAATTCCTGTTATGGCTTTGGTGTTATTTCATGGTGATTCAGATTAAATTTTTTATAATATTTTTGAGGATGGCACATAAATTATCCGGGTTTTTTTAATTAATTTAGAAGCCAAATAAGCAAAAATTTTAGCTGACTGAATGACAATATGTTTGCTTTAGCTTATTATTTTCTCTCTTACCAATCTTCTTATATTTTCGCGGATTCCATCTATTACACCTTTTTTCATTAGATGTAGCAAAATATTTTCTAAAAAAGGGCTTTGCGTACTTTTCGCTCAGCATTGATGTTAATTTTACCATATAACGGTTTTTAAATTCTGATACTGGGCCATTTTTTTTTTTTTTTTTTGCATATTTTTTATTATTGAATCTTCGCTTTAGCGAACTAACAATAAGTTTTCAAATCTTAAGGCTAAGGCAATAATATTAGTCCAGCCAGTGCCAGACTAAAATTTAAGTTCTCATAATATAAATAGTTATCTTCATCTAAGCGCAATAGTATCCCTCCTTTTTAGACGGGAGTGTCCACTATGTTGCAAGATACTTCGAGCGAGCGGGTTTGGATGTGTTTCCAGCTTATTTAAATACTTGTCCACATATTTCAGGATTTCGAATTTAACAAGTGGAACTTCTAGATCCTTATGGATGTTGCTGTTTTTGACATACCATGGAGCACCAGTTATCATTCTTAGGATTTTATTTTGACGGCGTTGTATTTTTTCTATGTTAGAGGCGGAAGCAGTGCGTGCCCCATAATTGTATACCGTAGCACCAAATTGATTTTAAAATTGAGTTGTATAGCAGAAGTTTACAATCCAGATGAAGCACAGAGTTTCTACCCATTAGCCAGTGGATTTGTGCAGCTTTAAATTTCATTTGTGTCAGCTTTGCATCTATATGAGGCTTCCATGTGAGGCGGCGATCCAGGTGAATACCAAGATATTTTGTCTCGGATCGTTGAGGCACCAAATGGTTGTTAATAGTGATTGGAGGGCACGTTTCTTTGCGTAAGGTAAAAGTTATGTGAGTACATTTTTGTTCATTTATTTTTATTCCCCATAACCTTGCCCATTTCTCAACTTGGGTTACGTGTTGTTGCAGTTGACTCGAAGCCTCTTTAGGGTCTTTATGAATACTGAGAAAAGCGGTATCATCAGCAAATGTGGACGTGTGCGTAAAACAGTTGGTTGGCATATCTGCTGTGTTAAGCAAGTACAAAATTGGACCTAGTATACTCCCTTGAGGTACACCAGCCCCTATTGGTTGGGAACAACTTATTTGGTTTCCCTCTTTGATCATAAATTGTCTGCCGGTTAAGTATTTTTCTAGCAGGCTTGAAATATTAGCTGGTAGATAGAGTTTTAGTTTGATTTATTTGGTACTTGCATACCGTCGGAAAGGTTAAATTATTTTGTTTCTTAGCATAAAATAATTTTTTTTTTGCTTAAGAGATAATTTTACATAAATAGGAAAAAAAATTAAAGTAGAATATACGCGAAAATTGGAAAACCTCTGCCTTGAGTTACAAAACATTTATTTTTATAGATATCCCACTCGCATCCCACTAAGCTACCACCAAGTTCTTCAAGCAAAAGACCTAAGCTTTCTTTTAAGCAAAAAAAAAAAAAAAAAAAATGGGCATATTTGAAAAAAAAATTTTTTTTCTAATTATTTTATAAAAAAAAATAAAAAAAAAATTTTTTTTAATTTTAAAAATATTTTTTTCTGGAAGATTGAAGAAAAAGCTATCGAAAGTATTTGGGACGAATTTGTTAAAAGCAAAAAGTAACAAACTACATGTATGAGAAAAAACACCTATTTGCCGAAAACGTCAAATTTTGAACCCCTCTAGCTCAGAGATTTCTTGACCGATCGTGTTAAAAAATTGTGTCTATGCTACTCTCTGCAAGAACTTACTTTGGTCCAAATTTCTTTCCAATCGAAAGACATCGGTTTTAAAAGTTGGGTCACTTGACATGAAATCCCCCATATTAAAAAAAAACGACAATTTGTTTTTGTTTTAAATATAAATAAATACTCACTCACAATTCGTTCACAATAATACGTAAAATTTAGTCATTTATTTACAAACTTTTTTCGTAAATACAAACACATGAAAACAATAAAAAATCTAAACTATAAGATTACGTTTAAACGATGCAATTTTTTTAATATTCCTTCAATGAAATTTTTGTTTGTTAACAAAACGGTTATAAAGAGACTACTTTTCTACACAGTTCGTAAAAATCGAAAATTTTCATTCAAGTTACATAAGTACATACATATATCATGAAAAATGCCTTCATGAAAATTTGTTCAAGAAAACAAAAAAAAGATAATCTTTAATGTAGAAAGTTACATTGTAAGAAATTGTAATGTTCACGGCAACAAAATTGATGACCAGGATTTTTGCGGTCAATGTCGTGGGATCATTGCTATGGAAAAGTTGGTGGTAACGATGAAAAGTCTAATAAGCATATGACTTCTATTGACGATTGTGCCCTAAACCGAAAATACGAGAACGAATGGGAGCCATTGAAAACCACTAGCGGTCAGTCGGTTGGGGGGGTTCTTGTCCTCTGAACTCTCGCTTGTCAATAGATTGTCGTTTACATAAATATTATTATAGACTCCCGGTCAAAATGAATAAAAAGAAAAAAAAAGGACCAAGAGTTAATCTAGCACACAAAAACAAAGATGGAAAGTAAGCCCCAGTTTAGATTAACTATAAACGGTGGAAAAAAAGGATGAACCAACGAAAAGCTTTTTGGATTTATCCGAGGTGTAATTAGATAACTCTGCGCTTCTTTACACTCCCAAATAATTATCTTGTACTTTAAAAATAAACATCTTTCTATTGAAAGTTTTTCCATTTCAAACAAATAGGAAAAGTGTTTTTTTTTTGTACACAAATGCATTTTATTTTTTTGATAAAAACATAAAATTTTGTGGTTTTGGTTTAAAGTCTGTAGCTGTAATAGTTTCTCAGAATGGGCGCATGAAATGGTATGGGTTCCTCCTTTCTATTTTCTACTTGTTCAGTAATTTTTTTAGCTGCAGTAGATTGTTCAGTGTTATCTTTTGCTGTTGACTCTGATTGCACGAGTGACTGTTCTTCTGATCCCTTAATATTATCATCACTTACTTGGATAGCCTTTTTATTTTCCTTCGCTTTAGAGGCCTGTATGCATTTAATAGCTTCCTTACGTTGAGTTGCTCTCTTAATCTCGTAGTGTACGGACGTGTCTACGCGAGTGTATATTTGTAATAGGTGATATTTGTAATAAGTTACAAAAAAAAAATATTTGTTAATATACATACCTACAAGACATAAGTGAGAATCGAAAATAAAAACAAACTAAACAAAACAAAAAAACCAAACGGTTAATGAGTAACAGTAATCGTTGTGACAGTGGGCCTAATAGCCGAAATGCTTACATTGTGTTAAGCTCAGCAAGCGTTAGCAATGAAAACATTAGAGACCCTGAATATAATAGAAACTATTTAAGTGCAAAACCGAAAACAAATACAAATAATTTAAGTGCAAGTGTGCCTAATTTGAATAAATGTACTGAACAAGGGACAAATTTAGCCCAATCTCTGTTTAAAAATTATAAAAAAAATACCGAGGTGCCATCTTCATCGCGGTCTTCTTTATCAAGTTCTGGTGTCGCACCAACAGCTGCTAAAGGCGCTACGGGCCCAATTTCTGCGTGTGCTCCTAAGATCCAGGTAGGGATGGACAGGTACGTAACAGTTCTTAAAAGGGGAAGGAGCCCTAAATCGGCAGAAGCATCTCAACCTGCAAAAATTTTAAAAGACGATGAAAGGCCAACCTCATCGCAAAATCGTTTTGCAATTTTGCAAGAGGATAATGAGGCCCATGTTAGTGAAAAAAAGTCCTTTAAGCCACCTCCCATTTATTTGAGGGAAAAAAACTCAAATGATCTCGTCAAGTTTTTAGTCGGTTTGATTGGGGAAAATAACTTTTATGTTTCAAACGTTAAACGCGGTAACATATTTGAGACAAAAATTCAAGTGAACCATGAAAACGCCTACCGCGCCACGGTTTCGGAGCTCGAAAAACTCAGAAAAAACTTCTATACCTACCAACTCAAGACCGCAAAAGGCCTTCAGGTAGTTATTAAAGGCATTGATTCTAACGTTGACCCAGAAGAGATCAAGACCAGTTTGTTAAACAAAGGGTTTATGGTTAGGACGGTATCGAATATGAGAAATAGGGAAAAACACCCCCAACCATTATTCCGAGTGGAGCTTGAGCCTGGTGATATCAAATTGAAAAAAAGTGAAACTCACCCCATCTACGATTTAAAATATATTATGCACCGACGAGTCACTGTGGAAGTGCCACATAAGCGATCTGGGCCCGTACAGTGCTTAAACTGCCAGGAATATGGCCACACTAAAACTTATTGTAAGTTGCCTACTGTTTGTGTTGTGTGTGGGGATCTGCACGATACGACCAAGTGCGACAAGCCAAAAGATGATCCTAGGATAAAGAAATGCAGCAACTGCGGGGGAAACCACACTGCCAACTATAGAGGCTGTCCTGTTTTTAATTTAGTTAAGCGATCAACTAAGCCGAACATAGTTCCTGCCCCTCCCCAGCCTTTAAATATACCAACTACAAATATGCCTCCATTGGCACAACCAGCTACAAATCAAGTTTCTTACGCCGCCGCATTAAAGTCTAACCAGCCTAATTCACGTAAGTCTACCCAGCCTACAACACAACAAGAAGTGCCAACTAGCGAACCAACCGGGCCTAATTTTAGCCGCCTGGAAGCCGTAATTGACAATATGGTCACACAATTTACGCAGATTATGGCGCAAATGGCCAACATGATGCAAGAAATGCAAAAAATGCAGTCTGCTTTTCTGCAGGCTATGCTTAAAAGACCATGAACTGCCTCAGGGTTTGTTTCTGGAACGCAAACGGCATCCGCCAACACAAAAACGAGCTCGAATATTTCTTGATGAACCAAAAAATCGATGTTATGTGTATTTCTGAGACTCATATGACATCTAGAAGCACTTTTAAAATTAGTGGTTATTCTTTTTACGATTCAAAGGATCCTAGGGATAGATCATGTGGTGGCTCAGCTATTCTAATCAAATCAAGAATTAAACACCAATGGTTGGGTGGCCTCTCGGAATGTTATATCCAAGCTACGAACGTCTGCATTGATGAATTTTTCCATAACCTTGTTATTTCATCAGTTTACTGTCCACCCAGATTCTCCATAACGAAGGATCAGTACAACAGTTTCTACAAATCATTAGGTCCCCGCTTCATAGCTGCTGGAGACTATAACGCTAAGCACACATACTGGGGCTCCCGCCTAATTAGTCCCAGAGGTCGTGTCTTGTATGACTCAGTGTCGGAAATAGGACTTTTCGTTATTTCAACTGGACAACCAACCTATTGGCCAACGGACAATAATAAAATTCCAGACGTAATAGATTTTGGCGTGGCAAAAGGTATATCACCGGACCTTATTGAGGCTGAAGCCTCCTTCGATTTATCTTCTGACCACTCACCCACAATTATCACTATTTGCAGTCCTCACCAAATAGCAACTAGTGATTTTTTCTTATCAAAAAGAGTAAATTGGTTAAAATATAAAAAATATATCAGCTCTCACTGCTCGGAACACATACCACTAAAAACTCCCCAAGAAATCGATGATTGCCTAAATATCCTAAATGAAAACATTAAAAAAGCCGTTGAACATGCTTCTTCAACATACCGTCAGGTCAAATACAACAAAATTTTTTCTGTCGATGTTGAGGAGCTTTTATCTGAAAAAAGGAGAGCGCGAAGAGAATGGCAACAGCATAGATCGCCCCAACTTAAAACGAAGCTAAAAGAGTGTACAAATCGCTTAAAAAACTTGCTGGAGGTACACAGAATTGCATCAATTAAGAAGTATTTGGAAGGTCTAGACGCAACCCCTCAAACAAATTATTCTCTATGGCGATCAGCCAGTCGTCTCAAAAGACCCGTAATCGCAAAACCACCACTGCGCAATCTAAGAGGATCCTGGGCTAGAAATGATGAAGAAAAATGCGATCTGCTCGCAAGCCATTTAAGAAACGTGTTCACTCCTAATACATGCACTGACGTGAGGGAATTACCGCCTGTTGTTTCTAGACGTCCTATAGAAATACGTTTCCGATATTCAGATGTGGTAGAAGCTATTTCTAACCTTAATGATAAAAAATCTCCTGGCGTTGATAAAATAAGCAACAAAATGCTCATTGAGCTACCTTTTACAGCAAAAAGAATAATTCTTTTTATTTTTAATGCCATAATACGGCTTGAACATTTTCCACCAATATGGAAAGTTGCCTTAGTTAAGATGATTCCTAAGCCTGGTAAAGATCCTTCTAAGGTGGAGTCTTATAGGCCTATAAGTTTGTTACCAACTTTGTCAAAACTGTTTGAAAAGCTGCTTAAAAACAAGCTTACTCCGATCCTGAATGAAAACAACTGCATTCCAGATCACCAATTTGGCTTTAGAAGTCAACATAGCACAATAGAACAAACTCACACACTGGTGCAGGTTATAAGAAAAACTTTCGAGGAAAAAAAGTACTGCTCCGCGCTTTTTATAGATGTCTCTCAAGCTTTCGATAAAGTATGGCACGAAGGCCTGTTAAACAAACTAAAGCTAAACCTTCCAGCTAATATTTTCAACCTACTAGAAAAGTACATAACCGGTCGACAGTTTAAAATCAAAGAGGGAAACCAAATAAGTTCTTCTCAAACAATAGGGGCTGGTGTACCTCAAGGGAGCATACTAGGTCCAGTTCTGTACTTGCTTTACACAGCAGATATGCCAACCAATAGTTTTACACACACGTCGACATTTGCTGATGATACTGCTTTTCTTAGTATTCATAAAGACCCTAAAGAGGCTTCAAACCAATTGCAGCAACACGTAACCCAAGTTGAAAAATGGGCAAAGTTATGGGGAATAAAAATAAATGAACAAAAATGTACCCACGTAACTTTTACTTTACGCAAAGAAACGTGCTCTCCAATTCTTATTAACAACCATATGGTGCCTCAACGAACCGAGACAAAATATCTTGGTATTCACCTAGACCGCCGCCTCACATGGAAGCCTCATATAGATGCGAAGTTGACGCAAATGAAACTTAAAGCTACACAAATTCATTGGCTAATCGGCAGAAACTCTGTGCTTCGTCTTGATTGTAAACTTCTACTCTACAAATCGATTTTGAAACCAATTTGGTGCTACGGTATACAATTATGGGGCACTGCTTCCGCATCCAACATAGAAAAAATTCAACGCAAGCAAAACAAAATCCTAAGAATGATAACTGGTGCTCCTTGGTATGTTAAAAACAGCAACATCCACAAGGATCTACTAGTTCCACTAGTTAAATGCGAAATCCTGAACTATGTGGACAAGTATTTAAATAAGCTGGAAGCTCACCCAAATCCGCTCGCCCGAAACATCCTGCAACATAGTGGGCACACCCGCCTGAAAAGGAGGGATACTATTGCGCTTATATGAAGCTTGATAATTAATATGAGAACTTAAATTTTAGTCTGGCACTGGCTGGACTTATACTAACTACCTAGTTTTAAGATTTGAACACTTATTGTTAGTTCGCCACAGGCGAAGATTCAATAATAAATATATGAAACAAAAAAAAAAAAAAACATTTCATCTAAATAAACGTATTCCTTATCGGCACGAGTGCCCGAAAACTTTTCGACACTTGACATTAAGTTTAAAACATCACGCTGTATATCTTGGATTTTGTTAATGGTGTCTACGGTATGAGGTGTTTGGGGAGGTGCACTACAAGTTTGATGTTGCTGAGATGCTGGTTGTCGTTCAGTATTTAGCGGTGTAGGACGGTTCGGCACTTGTTTTGGAAGTGTAGAAGCGCCAGAATTGGCAGATGCAATGTTTGATGGCCCATTTTGATGGGGAATTTCCTTATTATTGATAATTGGTTCGGATCTACCCTCAACAAATATAGGGATTGTCCGTATGTAGGAGCCCCCAGGTGTTTGCGGTGGTGCTAGTGTAGCTTGCTTCTGTTGTAAATGTATTTGTCGCTGTGGATCGTAATCCACTTTATGGTAGTTAGGTAACTGACCACTGCAGCCTTCTGTTTGTATTTGGGGACTAGTTTGAGTAGAAAATGGTTTAAACTGCTGAGACTCATTTACTGGTTTTTGCAAAGGCTGAGTATAATATGACTGCTGCTGCTTTTGTTGTTGTGTTGGTGGTGCCGATGAAGATCTCGGGCTTTGGTAATTATTTTGGGATGAAGATTTTACACCCATATCTATCGTATTACGAAAGCCATGCTGACTTAGATTTTCGGGTTTCATATTATTATTAACTTCAGATTTCCCTAACGCATCTTCAGTTTGAATAGCGGCGTCACTACTTACTATCCCAAGTACATCAGAAAACATATGTTTTTTTTTACTAGTAATTTTTACTAGTAAAATTTTGTCTAGTAAAAATTTTTAAATACTCAGTAAGACAACTGTCATTTTGCGCTCTTTATTTGTGTTCTCATTTACTGGATTTTGTGTAAACGAACGCAATGCAGTAAAAATATTCAAAAATTTTTAAAAACTTTGAGTAAACGAATGAACTTAATATAAAAGAAACAAAAAACAAGTGTTGAGCAATGGGGTAAATATCAGAAAAAAATTCATCATACTAGTCCTAGATAATAAAAGCTAGTGTAGATAATAAAAGCTAGATTTGTTTTTCAGATACACATGTAAACATACTTTTTTAAGTATTATTACATAGCTAGAATAAACTTGAGAAAAAATTAACTTACAAAAAAACTTGACAAATTACTTTTTCACTTGACAATTGACGCGCATTAAAAAACTTGACAATCAGGCCAAATCAGGCCCGTCTGGCAACCCTACGTAAGGGGCACAGTTGAAATTATTTTTATAAAATACACAAAAATCAAAAGTTAATTATAGTTTTGTCTACAGATTAGCTATTTTTTTTGCACTCCACGATATTTTGATTGGCTTTGATGAAAAAAAAGTTTAAAATTCCTGTTATGGCTTTGGTGTTATTTCATGGTGATTCAGATTAAATTTTTTATAATATTTTTGAGGATGGCACATAAATTATCCGGGTTTTTTGAATTAATTTAGAAGCCAAATAAGCAAAAATTTTAGCTGACTAAATGACAACATGTTTGCTTTAGCTCATTATTTTCTCTCTTACCAATCTTCTTATATTTTCGCGGATTCCATCTATTACACCTTTTTTCATTAGATGTAGCAAAATATTTTCTAAAAAAGGGCTTTGCGTACTTTTCGCTCAGCATTGATGTTAATTTTACCATATAACGGTTTTTAAATTCTGATGCTGGGCCATAACTCCAAATTATTTCCACTGAAGGTAAATCTTAATTTTCCGTATGTACTAACCCGAACAACTTATTAAAAAAACCAAAAACTGCATCTTTGTCTCTAAAATTCGCATCCAAGCATATAAGGTATGCTTGACAATTTCCTTTGTAAAAAGTTTTAGCGTTAAACAACAGGACACTCGTTCGCGACAATAGTGCGCTTTGAACTTCATTCTGGTATTCACAAACGAAAGGCATTGCAAAATCAATTTAAAGGATACGCAGACTTTCATTAAATTGGTCTTTTTAAAATTCATCGGCTTGGATTCTTTTCAAATTAACATCTTTCGGCATAATATGAACTGAATTATTCAGTTTCGGCCGTAAGCAAAAAAATTCTTACTTTGGCTTTAAAGTATACATTTGATAATAAGCGCATTAAGGCTAACAAAGCTTTTTCAAAAAATCGTATTCAAAAAAGTCCTTTCACTAAAGTGTGCATTAAGAAAAATTTATGTTTTGATTCTGGCAACATCATAAATTATTTTGTCAGTTTATAGTTATCGATGTATAAAAGCGAATATTATTTTACACAGGTATCCACATTTATAAACAGTGTGACCAGATTTTCAAGTAAAGTTGAAGCTAAAACACTTTTAAAAAACAGCTAAAAAGAGCTAAAAACAAAGACTTAAAGCCAAAATATAAAGCTTAATTTTTTATATGCGTTTTTAAAAAATTTCTTCGTTATATAAATATTTTTCATAATATGGACGAAACGTTTTTGTGCTAAAAATATATAAAAAGAAAATTTGTTTTAAAAATTTTGATTTTATTTATAAAAACTTGGTAGACCCATACCTTAAGAAAAAAGAAAAAAATTATGTATTCATATGCATATGCATATACATACAAGAACTTTTTAAAAATGTTTTTAGAAGCAGGTGTTTTAGTAAAAAAAAAATATATATTAAAAAAAAACAACAATTTGTTTTTGTTTTAAATATAAATAAATACTCACTCACAATTCGTTCACAATAAAACGTAAAATTTAGTCATTTATTTACAAACTTTTTTCGTAAATACAAACACATGAAAACAATAAAAAATCGAAACTAAAGGATTACGTTTAAACGATGCAATTTTTTTAATATTCCTTCAATGAATTTTTTGTTTGTTAACAAAACGGTTATAAAGAGACTACTTTTCTACACAGTTGGTAAAAATCGAAAATTTTCATTCAAGTTACATAAGTACATACATATATCATGAAAAATGCCTTCATGAAAATTTGTTCAAGAAAACAAAAAAAAGATAATCTTTAATGTAGAAAGTTACATTGTAAGAAATTGTAATGTTCACGGCAACAAAATTGATGACCAGGATTTTTGCGGTCAATGTCGTGGGATCATTGCTATGGAAAAGTTGGTGGTAACGATGAAAAGTCTAATAAGATTTTTAGCATATGATTTCTATTGACGATTGTGCCCTAAACCGAAAATACGAGAACGAATGGGAGCCATTGAAAACCACTAGCGGTCAGTCGGTTGGGGGGGGGGGGGGGGGGTTCTTGTCCTCTGAACTCTCGCTTGTCAATAGATTGTCGTTTACATAAATATTATTATAGACTCCCGGTAAAAATGAATAAAAAGAAAAAAAAGGACCAAGAGTTAATCTAGCACACAAAAACAAAGATGGAAAGTAAGCCCCAGTTTAGATTAACTATAAACGGTGGAAAAAAAAGGATGAACCAACGAAAAGCTTTTTGGATTTATCCGAGGTGTAATTAGATAACTCTGCGCTTCTTTACCCTCCCTACCATTAATTTCAGTAGCGCTACATTATAGTACTGAAATCCCAAAAGCTTATTACCCTTTTTCTGTTATCACATCACGCGGTAAGAAAACTTAATTAAAATTATTTTTCCATTTTAGATACAAATTCAATTTATTTCAAGAATACATATCATAGTTCATTATGCTCTTTAAGCAACTGAAACGGACTTATAGCAAACCAATAAATTTTAAACACTTTTGATTAATATTAAATCTATTATAAAACGAAATGTTTATGTAACATTTTTATATAACAATAAAAATTAAGTTACTTGTAATTAAGAAACACAAGAGTATGAATTTATAGAAGTTATAATAATGAAATTAACGTTTTAAAAATTTTGTCATTAATAACTGACACAATATACCGACAATAGCGTACTTATTATTAAAAGCTCATGTGAATAAAATTGTTGAAGAAAAAAAAATATGAAAAGAGAGAATCATAATTTTGATATGTTGCGAAACATTAGCTTAGAAACATAATTTAAAATTTTACTTAAAGTTGGGGACAATTGTTTTATATGTCCAATCTATGTTGCAATGATAATATTTATGTTGCAAAAAAAAATGTTTCACTCACCAGATAAAATACAAAATTGTAGCAGCAGCTGTTGTTGAGGCCTCTCCAACGCTGGTGTTTAACACGATGATAAAAGATGTAGATATGTACATCGGTTGTGTAGGTAGATACATATATGTAGGAAGGTGAAACAAATGATGTATATGGGTGTTTGCAGTTAAAATTACTTATATGTAATGCTAGCGTAAATTTATAAATATAAAGATACAATTAGGTATACAATAACTTAAATGAATACTAAATTAAACTCCATAAAAACTGTTTTTTTCTGTTTTTTTTTTCTTTTTTTCGGGTTGTGGTTATGTTAAAGGGAGATTCATGGGGTATTTTTTTTATACTATTTTGGTTTGATTTTAGGTATTTTCACTCTATGCAAATTTTTTCTGGAATGAATGTGAACACTTGACGTTACAAATTTAGGTGAACGTCTGAATAATTGTAAAATTTATATTTTTTTTTTACGTTTTTTTTTTGTTTTTTTTTTATGGAATTTAGGTTAACCTCATATTTAAACACAGATATGTACATATATTTAGTTTTTTAATAGTTACTGCGACAACTTAATATTCTGGAAATTCTGACCATTAGAACTTTCTTTTGGACACTTGTTGACCTGGAACAGACTTTGGATACAAGATGAGGTTGTTATGGGGCTACTACGAATGGATGAAAATGGATTTTGTTTCTTGGGACCACGTTAGAGCACTTTCCGTTTACACGTTTTAGTAGTAACTTTTTCCCTGTACTTTTTATTGAAGGAGGGTCTTATGCACCACAAACACTTAAAATTGAATAAATTTCGGCACTGAATAGAAATCCAAGTGATTATCTGTTCATGGGATGTTTTAATGAAATTAATTCTTCGTTTCTTCTTTTTCTTTCGCTGACTGATGTTTGTCTGATTGTGTGGTTTTTTCTTATTGTTTTTTTTTTACTTTGCCTGGTTACATATTTTGTACAATAACAGGTAGCCTATGTACAACGCTCTTTGTTTTGTTTGCTCTAACTAAGCCAAACTCGTAGAAAGAAGACACAACCAGGGTAATAAATGTACAGTGGTGGCTCCAAACTTGAGTCCACCCACCACCTTAATGAAAAAAACCCAAGCAAAATTCCTAATTAAGATAAAGGTTACTAAATAATTATTTATAAAACCAATTTATAAAACTTCACCTTTTAAACAATTTTCTTCCATAAAATCTTTAGGGGTTATTGGTGGACGTACCCCGAAATTATTCTATAAATTTAAAAAATTTTCATATGTATGTAGGCACAGATATTGATGGAACACTAATTGCGTATTCTATTTTTTTTAAACACTTAAAACAAAGTAGTTACCTTTAACTATTTCCCAAGTTGCAAAAAAATATCCCGGATCACTTTAAACTTTTATAATTTATATATTAATACTTCTAGGCAACAATTTGAAGTGATCTTGTCGGCAGCCGGAGTAGAAAGAACGATGGCCGATAAAAATAAGTAGCACTATACCTTCGGGTTTAAGTACCACGCGGTTCCTTTACAAGCCTTAGCTTGAATTTGCTTTAATCAGACGATTATTTGACCACTTTTAAAAGTGTAGGCAACATTGCCAAAAGAGTTGGCAACAAATAAGTAGCAATGAAGCTTCAGGTAGCCGTTAAAAAATTAAGTTTTTTAGAATTTAAATTAACAATTTAAATTCACAAAAAATTCAAGACAAAAATTTAAAAACTGAGTTAAATAGAAGTGCTTTTCTTCTTCTTCCAACATTTAGGTCCAAAACAACATAATGGATAACAATTTTATATGCTAGTTCTCCTTACGTATAGTGTAGACAAAGCCCCCTAATTACAGTCCCAACAGTTGTACTAAAATTGGTAATCGACTGTTATTTTCAAAACAAATTGTGATCAAAGTGTATTACCAGATAGATTGTAAATAATTTAAAGTTAAATGTTTGTTAACATACCGAAGATGTGCAATACCTATTGTAGACTCGTGTCTAACAAATAATTGTTAGATAAATACTTTTAATATAAATACATAATTAACTATAGAAAATAGGGAAATAAAAGAAAGTAAACGTAAAACCAAGACAGTAAATTCAAGGTATATACGAAGGTAAATCTTTAGCAAAAGTACCAAAAGCTGATATTACAAACCAAATAATACTGGTCATTTTGAAAACAGTATTAGGAGGAAGTACAATTATGTTCGAAGATCTTTTGCGTGGTATGTACCTAAAATTTTTCCATTTTCATCTTCTAATACATAATAATGGTTACCGATTTTTTCTTTTATTTTCGACTTTAAAAAATTGGAGCAAGCTTTGAATTAAATTTCTTCTCGAAATTTGACTGCGAAAAATATCGACGGTACACAGTTTGTCCTACAACGAATGATATTGGTCTTGTTTTTAAATTGTATTGGATCTTGTTTCGTTCATAGGCTTTATCGATATGTTTCTTAAGGTTCTGGTGGTTTCTTAAAAAAGATTAAAAAAATTAAAAATCCGAAATAGTGAAATATATATAGGTGTATACTAGGAATGTAACAATTGATGCTACGGGTATCCAAACAAAAGATTTAAGCAACATACGTGCGTGTAACGTTAGCCTCCTTGCGGCCTATAACTTTACGTGTAAATTTAAATATGAATATAACAGTTTAAAAAGGTTATTAATTTAAAAAACTTTAACTTTTATAAAATTTCACAACTTGCTTTAAAAATGAACATATATTCATTTTTGCACCTGAGGTGTACGAAAAATAAAAATTAAAATTATACTTAATAATGAGGTTGTTTTACACATTAGGTGTACAAGAACTTTATAATTATTATTTTAATTTACAATGACAGGAAATGTTTTACAAAAACGGCTTTTCCGCCATTTAGAAAATGTTAAAATAACTTAAAGAGGAATTGCTTATACAAAAAAAATAAAAGTTGAAAAAAATTGAAACAAACTGAAACTGTAATACGGTTCACAAATAATAAAATAATTGAATTGCCAAAAACAGGAATGCAGTTTGTGATTACTTACAGAATAAATGAAGAAAATAATTTGTCTATAACTAGAAAGATTAATCTATAAGAGTTTATAGCAATAAAATTTTACGTATAAAAATTATATAGGATACAACAAATATAGAGGAAGGTAGATAAAACATTTATATTGCAAACTACGTTTACGATTCAACATTTAGTTTCCTTACTCTTATGGTGTTTTCCATTCTAAAAAAAAATGTTACAATATGTATGTGTAACATTTTTATCAGTTTACACACACACTTAAAAAGTTGTCCATTTTTTTTGTTTTAATGGAACAGAAAATTGCTTGATTTTAATAAAAACGCACTCTGTGTTAAAAACTCGTCTGCATAAAAAAGTATTTACTTACATAACACAGCTGTAAAAAGTGGTACTTTGTTACACTGAAATATAATTGGGGGTAAGATATGTTACACTCTTGCCAGTTATTTGTGCAACATGTTCAGAAAGGAACACGATAACTGTTTTCACTCTTGCATGTATTTTTAGAATGGAACATAAACCCGCTCGAATGGTAGCATTAATGTAACATTTTTACCAGAAAGGAAAACACCATTAGTGACGTGATTGAAAAAGCAGGTAATAAAAATAAAAAGCTTTCGTTCGATGGTTGATAGGGTAATAAATTTGGCTATGGAGTTCAGAAAGTATTTTAGCCTGATCGATACAAATTAACAAACTGACATACAAATTCAAGTATATAACTGACTTTAGCGGACCATAAATCGCAGATCAGCAATTATATTGTAGATCCAGAAAAAAATCAGGATGTCTGTATCTAAGTCATATTCAAACCGTTATGCCAAAGGCAAAAGTTATTTTTCTTATGTATACTTTACACCTAAATTCAAAAGGATTAATAGTACATTACTGGTCGAGGTATCCGAACTTTAACACCTCAGATACTCGAAATCCGAAACAACTCTAAAAATTATTTAAAACTAGGCTTCAAATATACATAAGCATCATATTTTTATAAGCTATTCAAATGAAAAAAAAATTAAGAGTTGGATGTAGAGCAAAGAAGACTTTATATATTGTAAAAAAATATACAAAACCTTCCACGCTGGGCGCCAATTTATGTAATGTTCACGGCAACAAAATTGATGACCAGGATTTTTGCGGTCAATGTCGTGGGATCATTGCTATAGAAAAGTTGGTGGTAACGATGAAAAGTCGAATAAGATTTTTAGCATATGATTTCTATTGACGATTGTGCTCTAAACCGAAAATACGAGAACGAATGGGAGCCATTGAAAATCACTAGCGGTCAGTCGGTTGGGGGGGGTTCTTGTCCTCTGAACTCTCGCTTGTCAATAGATTGTCGATTACATAAAAAATATTATAGACTCCCGGTAAAAATGAATAAAAAAAAAAAAAGGACCAAGAGTTAATCTAGCACACAAAAACAAAGATGGAAAGTAAGCCCCAGTTTAGATTAACTATAAACGGTGGGAAAAAAAGAATGAACCAACGAAAAGGTTTTTGGATTTATCCGAGGTGTAATTGGATAAATCTGCGCTTCTTTACCCTCCCTACCATTGATTTCAGTAGCGCTACATTATAGTACTGAAATCCCAAAAGTTTACTACCCTTTTTCTGTTATCACATCACGCGGTAAGAAAACTTAATTAAAATTATTTTTCCATTTTAGACACAAATTCAATTTATTTCAAGAATACATATCATAGTTCATTATGCTCTTTAAGCAACTGAAACGGACTTATAGCAAACCAATAAATTTTAAACACTTTTGATTAATATTAAATCTACTATTATAAAACGAAATGTTTATGTTACATTTTTATATAACAATAAATCTTAAGTTACTTGTAATTAAGAAACACAAGAGTATTAATTTATAGAAGTTATAATAATGAAATTAACGTTTTAAAAATTTTGTCATTAATAACTGACACAATATACTGACAATAGCGTACTTATTATTAAAAGCTCATGTGAATAAAATTGTTGAAGAAAAAAAAGAGAGAATCATAATTTTGATATGTTGCGAAACATTAGCTTAGAAACATAATTTAAAATTTTACTTAAAGTTGGGGACAATTGTTTTATATGTCCAATCTATGTTGATAATATTTATGTTGCAAAAAAAAATGTTTCACTCACCAGATAAAATACAAAATTGTAGCAGCAGCTGTTGTTGAGGCCTCTTCAACGCTGGTGTTTAACACGATGATAAAAGATGTAGATATGTACATCGGTTGTGTAGGTAGGTATATGTATGTAGGAAGGTGAAACAAATGATGTATGTTTATGGGTGTTTGCAGTTAAAATTACTTATACATATGTAATGCTAGCGTAAATATATAAATATAAAGATACAATTAGGTATACAATAACTTAAATGAATACTAAATTAAACTCCATAAAAACTGTTTTTTCTGTTTTTTTTCTTTTTTTCGGGTTGTGGTTATCTTAAAGGGAGATTCATGGGGTATTTTTTTTTACTATTTTGGTTTGGTTTTAGGTATTTTCACTCTATGCAAATTTTTTCTGGAATGAAAATGTGCACTTGTCGTTACAAATTTAGGTGAACGTCTGAATAATTGTAAAATTTATATTTTTTTTTAAGTTTTTTTTATGGAATTTAGGTTAACCTCATATTTAAACACAGATATGTACATATATTTAGTTTTTTAATAGTTACTGCGCCAACTTAATATTCTGGAAATTCTGACCATTAGAACTTTCTTTTGGACACTTGTTGACCTGGAACAGACTTTGGATACAAGATGAGGTTGTTATGGGGCTACTACGAATGGATGAAAATGGATTTTGTTTCTTGGGACCACGTTAGAGCACTTTCCGTTTACACGTTTTAGTAGTAACTTTTTCCCTGTACTTTTTTATTGATGGAGGGTCTTATGCACCACAAACACTTAAAATTAAATAAATTTCGGCACTGAATAGAAATCCAAGTGATTAGCTGTTCATGGGATGTTTTTATGGAATTAATTCTTCGTTTCTTCTTTTTCTTTCGCTGACTGATGTTTGTCTGATTGTGTGGTTTTTTCTTATTGTTTTTTTTACTTTGCCTGGTTACATATTTTGTACAATAACAGGTAGCCTATGTACAACGCTCTTTGTTTTGTTTGCTCTAACTAAGCCAAACTCGTAGAAAGAAGACACAACCAGGGTAATAAATGTACAGTGGTGGCTCCAAACTTGAGTCCACCACCTTAATGAAAGAAACCCAAGCAAAATTCCTAATTAAGATAAAGGTTACTAAATAATTATTTATAAACCCAATTTATAAAACTTCACCTTTTAAACAATTTTCTTCCATAAAATTATTCTATAAATTTAAAAAATTTTCATATGTATGTAGTAGAGATGAGTGATATTTCCGTACCTGTGATTTTATACCTGTTACTTGCAAATCACTGGTAACGACAGTGACATAAACTGTGAAGTAACTGCTACTGCTACTTTTAAGTTATTGTGTTATTTAAAGAACATTTTAAAATGTAACGACAGTGACATAAACCGTGAAGTAACTGTTTCTACTAAAGTGTTACTTTTAATTTATTATGTTACTAAAAGTAACATTTTGAAATATTGTGCAGTAATTTTACCTGCGATGTTACTCTTATTATGTTAAACTTTGCAAAATGTAAAGTAACATTTTTGTGCTTCATGTTTACATTTGGTCATAGCTAACAAATCATGTTGCTGCTTTTGTTCTTTAAAAGAAGTAAAGGGCGTATGTGTTTGTATGTGTGTTTGTCAAAGTGCTGTTAAAAACTTTACAACAGAGGTGACGTCAGAGACCAGCGCCGAGCATTGTTTGTCCGCGACGGCGGATTAAATTCAGATATGAGCTGGCTAAAGAATTAATATTCAAAAACAGATTTAAACACACATTTATTTTAAACACATATCGTAACATAAATGAAAAAAAGCACAGCTAACAAAAATAGAACTTTACATGATAAGCGAAAATCTTTGTAAAGGTACAACAAAAATATTTCGAAAAAAAATGCGTATAAAGTTTTTAGTTTGCTTGCATTATGTATATAGAAACGAAAAATAACATTTTTTTACACGTTATAAGTAGAAACATTTTTAATATGAAACTTATATACGACATTAAACATAGCATAACAAACAATTCTGAATCGTCAACGCCAAAAATGCATTTCTAGAATTACGACATTTGAGTAAATAAGCGATATATATAAATCGTTATCTTAAATGAAATTTTAGTTAATATGTTCAGGGTTTTTGGACTTAACTTTCAATTATCAAGAAATAAAAATATTTTTGATTGGTGAAGTAAAAAAGAATAAAAATATCAAAGTCTTTCTCAAATAGCTCAAGAAAATTAGGATTAGGATCGCCAGTCCATGCGAAAGAATATTTTCAAAAGCTGGACAAGTCCTAAATGACCGACGAACGCGTTTAAACGAGAAAAAGCACAAATGTTATATTATACTTAGTTGTGTTATGTACATATAAAGCTTAATTTGTGTTATTTGTTTTTTTTTTAGGTTTTTGTTTTTGTTACAATGGATTTCAACTACATATTTTTATATATTTTTATGTTTGGAATCTATTTAACAAGAATTTTAAGCTGCTTTTCTAAATTAAAGCTTTATCTCAATGCTCCATTGGAGCTTAAAAACTTACCTCAAAAGTTATAAATTTAAATTTTTTATAAAAATTTTGTTTAAAGTAAATTAAAAATATTAATATAAATATGGAATATTGTTTGTAACTACATATGTACATACATACCTATTGAAAATTGATATTTCTTATTCATAAATATTTTTAATTCTTATTTATCATTTATATTATTTTTCCAATGCGTTGTTCAGGAGTTCGTTAAAAAGAACTAAAATCGCATAATCACTGCTTAAAATAACATTATGTATAATAATTTAACAGAGATTAAAATAACTCTTTTACAAGAAGTGAAAAATGCTAAACAGTGATCACTGTCACTGTTTAAATAACCGGTGATTTTAAAATCGCATTCACTATTAACGATATTCCCTAAAAATCACGGGATCGCTCACCTCTAGTATGAAGGCACAGATATTGATGGAACACTAATTGCGTATTCTATTTTTTTTTTTTAAACACTTAAAACAAAGTAGTTACCTTTCTTTAACTATTTCCCAAGTTGCAAAAAAAATATCCCGGATCACTTTAAACTTTTATAATTTATATATTAATACTTCTAGGCAACAATTTGAAGTGATCTTGTCGGCAGCCGGAGTAGAAAGAACGATGGCCGATAAAAATAAGTAGCACTATACCTTCGGGTTTAAGTACCACGCTTGAATTTGCTTCAATCATACGATTATTTGACCACTTTTAAAAGTGTAGGCAACATTGCCAAAAGAGTTGACAACAAATAAGTAGCAATGAAGCGTCAGGTAGCCGTTAAAAAATTAAGTTTTTTAAAATTACAAATTTTTGATTTTTAGTTTGGCTTTAGTTCATATAATTTCTTTTTATTAGAAGAAATTATTATTTTCCGTTAATGTTGAAAGAAACTTTCAATTTGAAAAAAGCTGATTTTTCTACCGCTACTAGCCGAGTAGCATGCATTTTCGAAAGTAGCTACGCAATTTCATCATCAGTACTCTTTGAACGGTAGTAGTGTATATGGTTGTAAACATCACCTATTTAACTTACATGTAACAGAGAAAAGTATACGGCATCAGTGTTTTCCTTCTGTTTTTATTTTGTAAGTTAGGACGAAGTTTATTTTTCATATGCACTATGCTTTTTTCCATTAAAAGTCTCTTTGGCAACACTTGACTAACGGACAAGCATTTGTCCACCTCTCAGATGGAACGAAACGCTTTTTATTAGTGTATATTAGAGATGAGCGATATTTCCGTACCTGTGATTTTATACCTGTTACTTGCCAATCACTGGTAACGACAGTGACATAAACTGTGAAGTAACTGCTACTGTTACTTTTAATTTAATGTGTTACTGAAATAACATTTTGACATGTAACGACAGTGACATAAACCGTGAAGTAACTGTTTCTACTATAGTGTTACTTTTAATTTATTATGTTACTCAAAGTAACATTTTGAAATATTGTGCAGTAACTCTTACCTTGCGATGTTACTCTTATTATGTTAAACTTTGCAAAATGTAAAGTAACATTTTTGTGCTTCATGTTTACATTTTGTTCTATAAAAGAAGTAAAGCGCTTATGTTTTTATATGTGTGTTTGTGAAAGTTGTGTTAAAAACTTTAGCAGAAAGATGTCGTCAGAGATCTGCGCCGAGCACTGTTTGTCCGCGACGGCGGATTAAATTCGGCTATGAGCCGGCTAAAGCATTAATACTCAAAAACAGATTTATACACACATTTATTTTAAATACATATCGTTAGCTAAAATGAAAAAAAGCACAGCTAACAAAAATATAACTTTACGCGAGAAGCGAAAATCTTTGTAAGGGTACAACAATAAAAAATTCGCTCATTTGCGCAAACAACGCCGTAATAAAAAAAATATTTTGAAAAAAATGCGTATGAAGTTTTTAGTTTGCTTGCGTTATATAGAAAAGAATTATTTAATATTTTTAACACGTTATAAGTAGAAACATTTTAAATATGAAACTTATATACGATATAAAGCATAGCATAACAAACAATTCTGAATCGTTAACGCCAAAAATACATTTCTAGAATTACGACATTTGAGTAAATAAGCGATATATGTACATATATAAATCGTTAGCTGAAATGAAATTTTAGTTATTACGATCATGCTTTTTAAACTTCACTTTCAATTATCAAGAAATAAAAATATTTTTGATTGGTGGAGTACAAATAAATATAAATATCCAAATCTTTCTCAAATAGCTCAGGAAAATTATTGTGCATTAGGATCATCAGTTCCATGCGAAAGAATATTTTCAAAAGCTGGACAAGTCCTAAATGACCGACGAACGCGTTTAAACGAGAAAACGCACAAATGTTATATTATACTTAGTTGTGTTATGTACATACATATACAGCTTAATTTCTGTTATTTGTTTTTTTAGGTTTTTGTTTTTGTTACAATGGATTTCAACTATTTTTATATATTTTTATGTTTGGAATCTATTTAACAAGAATTGTAAGCTGCTTTTCTAATTAAAGCTTTACCTCAATGCTCCAATGGAGCTTAAAAACTTATCTCAAAAGGTATAAGTTTAAATTTTGTATCAAAATTTTGTTTAAAGTAAATTAAAAATATTAATGTAAATATGGGATATTATTGAAAATTGATATTTCTTATTCATAAATGTTTTGAATTCTTATTTATCATTTATATTATTTTTCCAATGCGTTATTCAAGAGTTCGTTAAAAATAACTAAAATCGCATAATCACTGCTTAAAATAACATTATGTATAATAATTTAACAGAGATTAAAATAACTCTTTTACAAGAAGTGAAAAATGCTAAACAGTGATCACCGTCATTGTTTAAATAACCGGTGATTTTAAAATCGCATTCACTATTAACGATATTCCCTAAAAATCACGGGATCGCTCACCTTTATTGTATATCATACAATAGGGGTAATCACTTTTTAATTTCTTTTTTTGTCAACGACAAATTGACAGAAATTAGTAAAGATCATTTTGCACCGTGCCATGTGTGAGTTATATGTTAATTTTTATTTATTGTTGAACTAATTGTTTTTAATACAAATTTTTGATTTTTAGTTTGGCTTTAGTTCATATAATTTCTTTTTATTAGAAGAAATTATTATTTTCCGTTAATGTTGAAAGAAACTTTCAATTTGAAAATTTAAATTAACAACAATTTAAATTCACGAAAAATTCAGGACAAAAATTTAAAAACTGAGGTAAATAGTATTGCTTTTCTTCTTCTTCCAACATTTAGGTCCAAAACAACATAATGGATAACAATTTTATGTGCTAGTTCTCCTTACGTATAGTGTAGACAAAAACCCCTAATTACAGTCCTAACAGTTGTACTAAAATTGGTAATCAACTGTTATTTTCAAAACAAATTGTGATCAAAGTGTATTAGCAGATAGATTGTAAATAATTTAAAGTTAAATGTTAGTTAACATACCGAAGATGTGCAATACCTATTGTAGACTCGTGTCTAACAAATAATTGTTAGATAAATACTTTTAATATAAATACATAATTAACTATAGAAAATAGGGAAATAAAAGAAAGTAAACGTAAAACCAAGACAGTAAATTCAAGGTATATACGAAGGTAAATGTTAAGCAAAAGTACCAAAAGCTGATATTACAAAATCATTTTTAAAAGTATTTTTATTTGTACATGCGTGTCTCAATAAGTATTTAAAACCAATGACTGTAAAAATTAAAAATATTATTATTATTATTTTAAATCTGTCTATAAAAATAATAATTATCGTTATTAATCGTTTTTATTAAAATTAAAAAAACTACCGTCCTGCTAAAAAAAAACCAAATTTACAAATAACTTGATTTTCAACAAATATAGTTCAATACTATCAAAATTGTGAGCCTTACTTGACCCTTCGATGTTTCATTGTGCCTGCTTTTTTTTAATTATTTCTGTCCTGTTTGATTTGATTAATATATAAATTTGTTCTAACGAAAGACATAAGTGTTAATACATTTTTGAGCAATATATTAAAAGTTTTAAAATTGAACCAAAAACGTCAAAAACTATTTGTGTCGCATTTAGGTTTTTTTCTTTGAAATTGCCGCATTTAAAAGTAACATTTTCTGTATCCGCTTTAAAGTTAATCTTACAAAAAATGTTGCTCAAAGTTATAGGCATTTAGTTAACAAAACTTGAAACGGAAATAAAAATATTTTTAACTTATAATTTTTCTTTTTTTAACATATACAATTTTTGATTTTTTGTTATTTGATTGTTTAAAAACTGGTGAACTATAAAGGTATAAAAATTAAATTTTCCCTACATAAAGAGTAGTAAAATATTGCCAAAAAGATAAACAAATAAAGAAATTAAATTATTGACCTCAAGATCGAACACACAGATTTTGTATCTTTAATTATGATTCAAATTTTTTTACAATTATTTTTTTGTATTTTAAAATAAAAATAACTTGTTTTTGATTGTTAAATTCTCTTTAAAAATTTTTATATTTAATACAAATTTTTGATTTTTAGTGTGGCTTAAGTTCATATAATTCCTTTTTATTAGAAGAAATTATTATTTTCCGTTAATGTTGAAAGAAACTTTAATTGTGAAAAAAGCAGATTTTTTACCGATACTAGCCGAGTAGAATGCATTTTCAAAAGCAGCTACGCAATTTCATCATCAGTACTCTTTGAACGGTAGTAGTGTATTTTGTTATAAACATCACCTATTTAACTTACACGTAACAGAGAAAGCGATACGGCATGACTGTTTTCTTTCATTTTTACTTTGTAAGTTAGGACTTAGTTTACTTTTCATATACACTATGAAAAGGGGGGGGGTGAAGAAATGATCTTTAATAATTTCTGTCCATTTGTCGTTGACACAAAAAAAGAAATTAAAATGATTTACCCCCCCCCCCCCCCTTTTATATAATATACAAGAATAAAAAGCGTGTAAGTTAAATAGGTGATGTTTACAACCAAATACACTACTACCGTTCAAAGAGTACTGATGATGAAATTGCGTAGCTGCTTTCGAAAATGCATTCTACTCGGCTAGTATCGGTAGAAAAATCTGCTTTTTTCACAATTAAAGAATTAAAGTTTCTTTCAACATTAACGGAAAATAATAATTTCTTCTAATAAAAAGAAATTATATGAACTTAAGCCAAACTAAAAATCAAAAATTTGTATTAAATACAATTAGTTCAACAATAGATAAAAATTAGCATAAAATTTTATATTTTTAACAAGAATCAAACAATCCTAAAACTTTTAGTTTTTCAAAAAGCTGTTTTTCGAAGCCGATGAAGTGAATGTCTTAAACATTTCATGTGTATTTTGATTTTGTTACAACAACAAAATATACACGAACGTCCAAGACGGTCACTCAATCGGCTTCGAAAAACAGCACATAACATAATTATTAATTATTGCTCACTCACTTCTCATTCGTGAGAACGAGTGTGAGCGCTGTGTTTACTGCAGCAATTTTTCATTAATGAATGAGTTTTTAAAAAACATTTTGTGCCTTCTCACTCTCGAGCGAGAAAAAAAAATTTTTTTTGCACCAGTCATAAGTGAAAAGAAAAATTTATTTTTTTCTTTTCACGAATATAAATTAAAAAAATGAAATTTGAGTACTTCTCATAAGTGAGAAATCATAAATGAATTTTTTCGCGAAGCATTCATAAATGTGTACACATAAAATTTTTTGGTCATGTTACTGGTGCTGCCATATGTAAAAATTTGTTGCATAATTTTTGAAATGCTTAAAATAAGTAGGAATAATTTTTTTTTTTGAAAACATGTTTTCAAAAAATTAAAAAACGAGGCACTGTTGTGGTTCTTTACTACTTTTTTAATTTTCTTGCTTTCATAATAAAATACTTGCATTTATTTAACTTCATTTCATTTTAATTTTTCAATGAATCCGATTTAATGATTTTAGTAATAAAAATATGCGGTTAAGGTTTTACAAAAAGGGGAAGCATTACTCCAGTGACAAACAAAAGCATCGTCACCATTACCTTGTATATCTTGTGTGTGAATTAGTTTGTAATGTCTTTTGATATTTCCCTTCACTTTCTCACTAAGTTCCTTTTTGCTCGATTTTATTAAGCAAATACTTTTTTTGAAGATTCATCGTACAACACATATTTTTCAAAATTTAATTGTCTTTTAGGCATTGTTTGTTATTCACTTCACGCTATTTTAAATCCAAATAAGGAGCTTTTACAAACATTTAATGTTGATATTGCAAAAAAATAGAGCTGTTACACACACTCATGCAAATTTCAAAAGGATTGGAAAAAATTGCATTCGGCTTTACCACCATTAGAGATAATTGTTCATCATTTAATTTTGTTTAGGATTTTCCACTAATTTAAAAGGTATTTTATACCTGCCTGTCCGTCATCCTTTTAGGTATTGGGTATATTGATACAAAAAATTGTGGTGGTTATTATACAATACACACGCAAATCTTTTTATGTACAACAATTTAAAACTTTACCTTTCAGGTCAATTAAATAGAACCTAAGAGTTTGAAGGAGTTCCATTAGCAAAAGTAAGGTAAATTAAAAAAAAGAGCAGTTACGACCTTGAACACAATACACAAGAAATACTTTTTTTTATAAGAAAACGTCAATTAAAACTTTAGGAAAACAGTTTAAAACTATTTTTAAAGATTGCTATGAAAATTTGTGTCAGTGAAGACTACAAAATTTCTAAAAAATCACCATATAAAATATAATGTATTATTTAAGTTTCTTAACAAAAACAATTTTTTTATAAATATGACTTTTTTACAATAAATACTGCTTAAAGTAATCCTTTATGTTAATATTTAATTATTATTGTTTATAAACCTACATATCGATGCCTCAGTATAAAAATGAAGTAACGCAATTTTTTTAAAATAGCGTTTTTGCCTTACTCTGGGAAACAAACGTAATTTTTATTATAAATTTTTGGTTTTTATTTTATTTAAAAATAAATTTCTTTTTTTAATGGCATTAAAAGTCACTTAGTTAAAAAGAAATTCAAAACACTGATCAAAACGTAGATATGTCGTATTTTTTTAAATTTTACAACATATAAGTATATACAAGCAGCAAAATAAAAAAAAAATATGTAAATGCAAGAATTTTTTTAATCTAATTGGGAGTACAAATTTCACACGTTCAAAAAATTATTTTCTGGCAACTCTGTTACAAAGCCGTGAAAAATATTAAAGCAACACTCGCACTCATAAAAGAATGAATCGAAAGTGAAAAGAAGAAATTTGTCATTCATTTGTGAGTGAGAAATAAAATTTGGCTTTTATTTTTCATTTGTGATTTTTGAGTGTGAAAAAAAAAACGACAAACCTCTCATAAGTGAGTGAGGGTTGGCAAAATTTTTTCACGCTCTTATGAACGTAAGAAGAAAAAATTTTTTTTAGGATTTTTCGCTCTCGAGATTTTTCATGAATGGTGTTTTTTTTATCGCTCACTCTTGAGAAAATTTGTACTCTGATAATTAACAAACCAATCTATACTAATATAATAAAGAGAAGTTTTTTTGTATGTCTTGATTTTCCTCCGGAACTACCTAACCGATTTGGATGATTTTTTCACCAATGTTATTTTTTTGCTTCCTGAACGGACATAGGCTATAGTTAATTTTTTACCTTAAGTGGGCGTAGTACCTCCCATACAAATTAAATGGACTTGATGGTATATCTCGAGAACTATAATCGCTAT
The DNA here is from genome assembly GCA_963583895.1 of Melanophora roralis. Taxonomy (NCBI): domain Eukaryota; kingdom Metazoa; phylum Arthropoda; class Insecta; order Diptera; family Rhinophoridae; genus Melanophora; species Melanophora roralis. Next base: position 41,864,990 of record OY757188.1, read on the forward strand.
CTGCTTAAAATTTTGTGAAAGTTATTTAATTAAACATTTTTCTATTTGAGTCACATATTTTTAGGCTCGAAGCAGGGGAAGAGGTACCTCCCATACAAAACTATTTTTTTTTTAAACAGAAGGCGATACATTTAGTCTCAAAATATTGTGCAATAGCCTAAGTACTACTAAAGCTACCTTCACACTATTCTACAAGTGTTTAGATTTTCATTGGATTTTGAGAGAGCCAAATAAAATGATTTTTGGTTTGACTGTCAAAAAATCAAATAAGAAATAATGCGCATTACATTTTGTCTTTACACTATCACATTTGAAATAAAATTAAAATCTGTGTAGTACTTAAACATCTGTTTTTGTGTTTAAAAAAAAAACTTTAAACTTTTAAAGCAAGTATTTTTTTATTTGAATTTAACAAAAGGGTGAAAAAATACTGTTAGGCAATAAAAAGTGACGTTCAGACTTGCAGTTAGTTCATCAGACATGTTTTTTAAACTAATTTCTGCAATAAATTCTTAATTTTACTTTTAATATTTACTATTTGTAAAAATTTTTGCTGGCGCTAAATAATTAAACAACTGTTCATCAGGGATGGAACTTTTATTAATATTTTAAACTTTTGATCATTCTTCGGGTGATTATTGGTTTGCCGCATAAACATAGAAAAATGCATTGGATATGAAGCAAACCAATAATTCTTCGACGTTTTGTATATTTTTTTTTGTATTTGCACTTACAGTTTTATAATTTATTTTAAATAAGGAGGTTGAAACTTAGGCCCGTAATAATTATAAATTTTTAGATTTAAAAAAGTTTTCGAGCGTCGCTTTTATACAAAATCTGTTTTAAAACTTATTTTATATATATATTTGTACATATGTGTGTATGTATATACCTTTAAGTTTTTATGTGATATTTTTATAATATTACTGGTTTTTAAAAGCGAGCTATAAAATCTAGTGGAAAAATTTATAATAGTTATCGTAAGTTTACTAAGACCATATTTGTCAGCCATTACATACATTTTTGTTAATAAACCTACGATAAGTATTTTCGCATAGTTTTCATATATCAAAAATTACCATAGGGTTAGAATTTATTAGAAATTGAAAAAAGGCATTTTAATTTTTAAAAGTTGTGTTTCAGGTACACAACAAAACAGTCCAAACTCACCCAATTAATCCAAACCTACCCAAAAGCGTTTCAGGTAACAAATTTTCCTCAGCAAAGAGAACGTTTGAGATAAATTTCCTTTCCTGTACAAGGGTTTCAACAAAAATTTTGTTGTAGGTACATTTTTTTATAAAAATCTGTAGATTTCTTTAATATAAAATGCGATTTAGAACATTTAGATACATTTTATATATGATGTATATGCTATGTTTTAAAAATTCTATGGGGTGTAATCGTCTAAATAAAATTTTACTTTTTAACTAAGCAGCATGTGAGCATTTAAAAATTTTCAATTATAGTTTTTTGCGTTCCAGCTATTTTGAGCAACTTTGGTAAGCTAAGAGAGTAATTTCTTTACTCTCATATGTCGGAACAAAATCGAGATCTTTTGGAACACGCTTAATATTTGTTAAGACTTTATAACTGATTAAAACAAATAAACAAATAAAATAAATTTTCTTGATTTGCTTTTGCGGGTTAATTGATAAAACGCTTGTATATAATAAATACAATCAAAAAAAATTTTTTTTTATACAAAGTGAGTTTATTTTGCTAAGACTCCATTTTTTGACACCTATCGATTTTTTAAAAAATATATAAATATATATATCAAAAGTAATAATTTTACAACACTTTTAATGAAAAAAAATTACTTTTACAACTTTTTAATTTAATTTCAATTAAAAATATTTTATTTCTTAATTTTTATTTTTTGTTGAACTAATTGTTTTTAATACAAATTTTTTGATTTTTAGTTTGGCTTTAGTTCAAGCATTAATCCATCTCTCAGATGGAACGAACCGCTTTTTATTATTGTATATCATACAATAGGGGTAATCACTTTTTAATTTCTTTTTTGTCAACGACAAATTGACAGAAATTATTAAAGATCATTTTTGCACCGTGCCATGTGTGAGTTATATGTTAATTTTTATTTATTGCTGAACTAATTGTTTTTAATAAAATTTTTTTTTCAAATTGAAAGTTTCTTTCAACATTAACGGAAAATAATAATTTCTTCTAATAAAAAGAAATTATATGAACTAAAGCCAAACTAAAACTCAAAAAATATTTTATTTCCTAATAAATAACTATAAATTTCATAAAAATATTATTAAAAATTATTTTACAATACCAAACTTTATATAAACTTTCCACGCCTGATTTTCTTTATGGCTGCTGTAAATATGCAACTCTGATACATGCAAAATCTAATGGTTTAGAAAAATTTCTAAGAATGAAGAGAGCCATACTACTGTCAAATTTCTTTAGGTATTTTTTGACATTTCATAACATAATGTCTTCACACTATTATATTTTCTCATTTTATTTGAGTTTTTTGACAAGTGTTTTTACCCAGTATTATAGTCTGAAGGCACCTTAAATAGAGCTTGTAATGGGATAAAAACCAAGCAAAAGATCAATTTACAAACATACACACACACGCTCTATGTAAATGGTTTTGTTTATAATCAATAAAAAAGGAACTCAGTTAAAAAAAACCCCAGTTTTGTGCTTAACAATTTCTACGCACTTGCCTATATCATTTAAACGCTTACAGTTCCCAGTGAAAATATTCTTTGCGATGGCTATAAACAAGTCTCAAGGACAAACCTTTTTTTTTGGTTGGAATTGATCTTCGTAAATCATGTTTTTCACATGGCCAATTATATGTCGGTATATCACGAGCTGATAATCGAGAAAACCAGTTCATTTTGTTGCAACATTAAACATTGTATACAAGGAAGCACTAAGCCACTAAAAATTTAAAATAAAAATTGAAAAATGGTTTTAGGGCTGGCCAAGAGTAAAGAACGCCTTCGTACAAAGAAATTACGATATTTCCTTAAATCTTAACTAGAAACAAAAAATTAAAGAATTAATTAATCTTTTAGTTACTGTCTTAGGATAAATTATGAAATTTAAACATAACGTTAAGGTCGTTGCTAAATTTGCCGGGTAAAATATAAAGACAAAATTATAGCAGGAACTGGCCAATCCTTTAAATTTTGCTGACATATATTTTGGTCAAGGGCATGACAAATGTACCTTTATGCTATCAAAAAATTTAAAAGAATTGGAAATCAAAATAAGAAAATTTTTTAAATAAAGTCAACAAAAAAAATTAGTACAACAAAAGTACAAACATTGTAAAGTAAAACTCTATTTACTTAAAAAAATATTTAAAATAAAAAAATTAAACCAGCATAAAAAATTTCTGGAAAAAAAAACATATGTAAGAAAATGTTAAACGAAGTTTTATATTTTTTTATATCCCTTCCTTTACCATCAATTTATCTAATGGGGGGAAGCGGAGCGCACGGGGTTTGCTAGTACAAAAATAAACATAAAGAAAACAGCATCTATGTATGTACATATACAAGTTTACACCCGTCTGGCTGCCAACGTGTTAAATTCATGCAACACGCGCATGACACAAATCCGATTTAGCATTTTACACCAGACGCAACCGGATACCGTCAACTATGCGCGTGTATACAGTTTAGTGTGTAAGAATATTTTATTTAATTACAGTCAAATCCCGATAATTCGTAATCGCAAGGGACCGGTCATTTCTTACGAATTATAGGGGTTTTCGATTTAGTGGGGTTTCGATTTAACGGGGTTAAAGTAAAATAAATACGAATAAACGGGGTTTTTCAATTTATTTACTAAAACGATAAAAATAAACATAAAAAACAATTGCTAAAAATAATTAATACAAAATAAATAATATAAATACATAAAATAAAGTAGCAAATTCATTTACTTAGCGTAAAATACAAGTATTTTTGTAACAAACTTAACTTAAGAAAATAAACACACACACACAAGCAAAAGCCACGTAAAAAAATAGCGGTAAACAAAAAATCATTCTTTCCATGTTTTTGTTGTTTTTATTACGAACTATAAGTGGTAGTTAGCAAACAATTACGATTTATAAGAGGTAAAGAAGATTTTATTTGAAAAAAAAATTACGAATTACCGAGGGGACCAAAATGTATGGAAATATTACGAATTAACGAGATTTTTTCAAGGGACCGAAGGTTTATTACGAATTATCGGGAATTACGATTTATCGGGGTACGAATTATCGGGATTTGACTGTATTAGTAAGCATATTTCAATTAATTACTCGTAAGCATTATTTCACTTAAAATTAAGTATATATGAAGAGTCATGAGAATTGTCTTGTCAGTTCAATTCTAGGACGCGGACAAATAAAGATCTTTTAAGAATATTAAAATCAGTGTTTAATTTAAATAACAAAAAGGTGAGTTGGGTCCCGTGAGTGACCCAACCCTTATTTTTTTATTAACAACCAAATGGTTGCTTTAACTTACATATATATATGTCTTACTTATCATTTGTATTTTAGCACACAAAACCCAGTTCATACATATGCATAAAATTTTTTGTAACACGCTCGAAAGTGAACAAAACTGTAGCATACATGATTGGTTTGTACTCCCATTTTAGCGCTACTGAATGAGACGACTCAATCATACATGCTGCTGACTGAACATTATATTTCGTTTGAAAACGAATATTACAAGACTAATCAAACACCGTTTTGTTTTCTTGCTGAGTCTCGTACCATACCGCAAAAAAGATTCACAAACATTCATGTTTACTTCGAGTATAAGAGCTCAATGTGTGTGTTTGAAATGAGCCCTTTATTAAAATTCATTTCTTGTGAATAAACAAAAGCGGTATAAATCACTAGAAATCAGAGTAAATGAGTGAATACACCGCAAAGTTTTGTACTTGAAGCAGCACTCTGCCTGTACGTGCGTGCAAAGTATTAATATCTGTTACACGCACTTATACCTGTCAGCAGCATTTATAGCGTTTATTGTTGCTACACTCAACAATTTTTTTTTGTAAATTTACCGTTTTAAGTTTTTGAAATATATATTTAAGCATCAGGTATCTAATTTAATTTGCAGTTAATATACAAATAAAAATTATATGTAGTGTAGAGATAGTATACTCTTTTTATTATTAAAAATATTGAAACATTTTCTTTAGTTAGAGCTATAAAAAAAAGTTCCAAGCAGTTCCAACGACTTTTCCTTATGAGTTAAAAACACAACTTCCATTAAGAGTAAAAAAGTCAAGTGGTGGTGCCCCGTTTGCCCTTTTATTAATTAAGGATATTTTTCTTAGGTAGTACACCTAATTCTGAAAATAACATGCAAAATTTTTTATTCTTTGCAGTCCCATCACAAAAAACTTGTATGCACCACTGATGTATACTAGCCAGCTAAGGACGTCACTAAATTAAGCCACATCTTGGTTTCTAATTTATTTCATATACCTTATGTGTACACACACAACTGCGAGTGCTGCGCTGTATTGTTTGCCATCTCTTTTATTTACTTACCATAACACACAGCATATACATATAAACACAATTTTGCGAATAACTCAGCATATGCGGACTCTAATATAATTTATGTACGATTGTGCCACTGTAAATGTGTAAATATAATAGCAATTATGACAAAATATTTTGAAGAACATGTCACCATCATCGACCCAGCATTGCTGATCAATCTTATTCAACATAAAAAAGAAAAACGTCCAAAATGTAAAAGAAGAGTATAATGAACTTCAAAACCAAATATTGCAATTGGAGCCCATATCAATCGTACTGGGCGGTAAAGAAATAAAATTTAAACATATCCCTATATGTACAATGCTGGATGGAAAGACTGCCAACATTTTGAGTGATACTGCAACTTAACAAGCGTGTAATGTAAGGCTACTTCTAAAATGTTAAACGATTGAGAAAAATTAAAGAATAGTCTGTAATAAAGACACCTTTAAGTATGGGATTTTGGTGCTACACGCACATATTAGATGTTATGAATATTCACTTCATTCAAATGGGAACTACAAAAATGGCAAGCAAGAGGTGACAGTGCAAAGCAAGAAGTAAAAGAAAAAGGGTTAAATAGCAACTAAGTTTTATAAACAAATGGATCTTCTTGTTGAACAGCCGAAACAAGGTGGAGGCAATAGCAATGACAGTCATACTGCATGAATCCTTTAAGAATCCTTCGCTCGTTTCAAAAATATCTTAATAGAAAGATTTGCAAATATACTGTCAATAATTTCTTGTGAACATTACATTAAAGAAGAATTATTGAAAAACTATTGCTTTAAAACAGCAGAAATGGCAATTAAACTTAATGGCTAGTACAAAACGAGTGCTACTGTTCATAAAATTTTAATAAATGGAGCTGATATTTTAAATAGTACCATGACCAGTTGATCAAATTTAAAAAAAATCTAATCTTTTGAAATTTGGCTTTTAATTTTTAAGAACTGACTTCAAAAATCCAGTGTAATAAGTTTTAAGCAAACTCAATTGTTTTTTAAATTGCGCGCCATATTGGATCCGCTATTTAAAATTTTTGAAACTGACATCAGATTCGTAATCGGCGACCCTAAAGATCTTGAGCTACCTAGTTTTATTAAAATTTATTAAATCCACATGAAGTATATAATTTTCTCCCACTAAATTTTAAATTTAAATTTTGCAATTAGTGTTCGTAAAATGTGTGGGTTAGAGTTATTTATAGGAAATAAATTAAATGACGACATCATAGATACTAGACTAGTATCTACTAGCAAATTGCAATTAAAATCTCCAGCCACTATAACCTCGGAATAAGATTATGATAACATTTCCAGCTTAGAAATAAGTTTATCAAATTGTATTGTCTTATCCGGTCTATATACGCATCCTATTAACAACGTGCTACTGTTACAAGTCAGATCAACAAAAATATATTCAACATCATTGGTTTCATTATAACTGCAATTTAATTTTAATCGGACGAGTATTTGAGTCGGCTCTCCCACGTTTAAACTCAATATTATTAGCTACATGAAAAAGACACTCCATCAGCTTAATACGCGCATAAAGTGGTGACATACCAAATTGCAGTGCTTGTTTATTTACGGGCATAGCTTCAACTTCTTCGATTTGATTCATTTTGGATGTTGTGGCTCCACATATTAAACAAGAAGATGCTGCTGGTGTTTCTGTTACTGATTGTGCTGTCTTGACGTCAATCATAGAAAATATAATTCATGTTTTACTTTAAAGTTACGATACTTTACTGTTAATTCAAACTCTTTTAGTTGAGATATCTCCTCATCGACTGTTCTCTTTTCTTCACGTATAACTTAAGATGTCTCTTTAACGTATGCAAACTGTAGTGTTCTACAATACTGTGTGGAAGAAGGTTTATTGTTGTTCCATACTAATTTATTTATGTTATCACTTAATGATAATTTAAGTGGAACAACTGATGTAATTTTTTAAATGAGAGTCAGAAATTTTATCATCTAAAAACCCCCCCTGGCATTCGCTTTGACTAGATGCCCCATCACATCCCCATTTATAGTACATTGTTAGATTTCCGCTTTCAATTTTATTTATTTCCTTTACTGACTTGGTCTCTAGGACTCTTTTAGCAGTATGATCCAACAGATAGGATAACTGTTAGTTTTTTCTTTCGTGAGTTCTTTGTATGGTACGAGTATTTTGTACCCTTAATTTTCAAACCAATGCATTAGATACTTGTATTTTTCTTCTGTAAGTTCAAGCTTTGTAAACGTCCCTAAAGTTTTTAAGGTACAAATTTTGTGGTTGATTTTTGAAATACTAGAAGTAAAATAAATTACTTCTTGAGGAAACATAGCACGTACTTCATCCCTTCTGTTTTGGTTGACGCGATCACAGCACTCCTCAAACGATTTACGTCGCCGACCAAGTGAATAACATTCAGCCTCAGTAAGCTTCCCTACAAGAAATTTGTGACCGAAACTAACACTAAAACATTTTTTTACTAACACATTTGCAACAATTTCGGTTATTTGCGACTAATATTTCTATCAACGTTGTTGTAAATAATGTAGAGCAAGTACATAGTTGCATTTTTTGAAGTAAAAAAGTTTTTGTTACGTATATATGTGAACTATTTTGGCAATTTTAATTAAATAATATAAATAAATACAAAAAAATCAAGTTAAATTGTGCATTTATTAAATTTATAAAACCGATTTTGCATATGTAAAAGAAAATAAAAAAAAGAAATAAAAGGTAAGCGAAAAAAGCAGCGATATGTATATATGCGCATTTTAATGCTTATTGCTTTTTGTAAAATAGAATATCGACTGAAGAGTTCAAGTCCCAAAAGCAGCAACGTCCTGGGAATTTAGGAATCGCAAAAGTTTAGAAGTAAAAGTTAAAAGAATTCTCAACACAAGGTAAGTGAAAAACCATCAGCACGCATATGCATATGTAAATATAACTTTTTTTCTTTTAAGCATACAACAGTAAAAGATAAAAAAATTGAAATAAATTTATGTTAAAAAATATTTTTATTATTAAGGAAAATGTGTTTTATTTCAAAAGTATATGTACTTGTCAACTTTGACCATTAAATACGTCAATTGTGACCGGTCATCTGTGACCGATAATTGGTCAAGTGTGACTAGTCAACTGTGACTGATATATATGTCACATTGATTAGTAAACAAAAGCACAGTAAGCAGTTAAGATATATGGTTTTTGGTCTATAAAATCCAAAGGTGCGAAGAAGATGCAAAATCACACCTACACAAAAGTTTCGGTAATTTTTTCACATCGCCCTTAAGAAAATGATAGAAAATAATGATCGAAATACCGGACATTTGTGACGGTCATAGGACCGTCACAGTTCTTGTAGGGTTAATTGTAACTGTGCATTCAAGCCAATTTGCATTCTTTCTTTTAAATCGCGACTTCGTACGATTAGAATCCTGCCATCTTTGTTTGAAGTTAGAGTAAAAGCCTTTATATATTGTATTCAAAATTTCACATGCTTTCGTTAAAGCCAACGTACGATTGCTGCAAAAACTGTTTTAATATTGTTGTCTTTGTCAAACTCCAGAAGCTTTGAACATAAAACCCCATGTAAAATAGAAAAACTTTTCATTGTCGAAAAACTCTTAGGCCTTAGTTTCAGTTATAATTAAAAAAACCGGAGAAAAATAGTTTGTACTCTTCGCGTTCCTCGGCACTTGTTGAATGACAAAAATCGATCAATGAACACCTATAAATTTCACGTATTTTCAATATTTTACTTACAGGTACTTATGAATGGGCGCATATTTTGAAACGTTCCAAAACAACTCTTTCATCACAATATCTGCTATTACTGGCGAAGCAGGGGACCCCATTGCCACTCCCATCGTTGTTCATAGATTTTGTCTTCGTGTTGAAAATACCTAGTATGTTTAATACAAATACTTAAAATTTCCATAAATAATTGTTTGGGAATTGAAGTATATTTTTTTAAGAATATGCCATTTATTTTCAATAACAAAGGAAACTATTATATAATTGTTGTGGATTGTGGTGTTATTAATCAACGACTTAAATTGAGTCTTTAAAATTATAACTTGATTTCTTTGTAAGATTTTTTAATATATTTACCATATATTTGCAAGGACCAAGCGCTGAAGAATTTATTGACGAGCAAAAAGGACGAAGAGCAATTCCTTCTTAATGGATTTTGGGGAAGCCATATGCACGTTCCGCGGAAGAAATTTTCGTTATTATATTGTTTTTATCATTTAAAGAGATTTAACCCAAATTAAATAACTTTTCGATGGAAAAGTTGTTCTTTGTTGGTAAACGAGAAGTAGAATCTCTATTTAATCTTTTGTTAGAGCATATATCGCTTAAAAAGGTTTCTCATTTTGTGTATATACTCGTTTTTCTCCACTGCGACTGTTTTATTCCCTTTGTCAGAACTTAATAAATATACGTCGTTATCAGGGTACACTTACTAGGTAGGAGCGATTCTACAAAAACAACTAAAGCCGTCATAACAATGTCAGAGACAAATAACAAAAACTCACAAAATCTTTCTTCTTCTTTTTGAGCTTTTCTTACGATACTACAGTTGTTGTTTGTAAAAAAGGAAAAAAATACATAAACATAAACAAAATTTGACATTACCTGATAAGTGTACCCTGGTCGTTATTTTTTAGTGGAGAAAAATTATTTTGCGCTATTTCTAGTTGCTCTTTGTCATTTATTGTCTGTATTATATCCTAACCATCCGAAATACATATAAATAAGGAAAAATTGTTTTTAGAATTTGGTAGTGAATGTTTTGGTCCTAATGATAGTAAACAACGAATAATTATTTAATGTCATATTTATTTTTAAAGTTTTGTTAGATTGCATCCCTAAAGATGAAGCGAAGCAGATCGAAATATTGGATTTTTAAAATACATATTTTCTTTAATATAAAGCTTTCAATATTGAGTTTTGTTCATAAAGAAAATATGTATGACCTAAAGCCGAAATTAACTACTCCACAATATAAAACAAAAGGTCAACAATAAAATATTCAACATAAATCACGGAAGGCACACCGCAACGTAAGAACAATAACCGTTATCTCATTATACAAAAAGTTCAAAGATAAATAAAACAAAGAAACAAAACACTACATTGCTAAATATAAGACCCAGAAGAAAACCCTTTTCAAATTAAAAACTTCACCAACCTTTTAAATTAAATGCAAGCAATCTGGCATTATACCAAACTTCTTGTTTAATACGACAGATCGTGATTTTAATCTCGTCGCGTGCTGACGTGTAACGCGAGTGCTTATAAGAGCAAATATATTTGTAATAAGTGGTAAACAATTTTATAATGTACAAACTTTTACACATACTTTATTGCAAGAAAAAAAAAATAAAACAAACGAAAACAAAGAAAATAAAAAAAAACCGAACGGTTAATGAGTAAAGGTAATCGTCGTGACAGTGGGCCTAATAACCGAAATGCTTACATTGTGTTAAGCTCAAACGTTAGCAATTAGAGACCCTGAATATAATAGAAACTATTTGAGTGCAAAACCGAATATAATGAGAGAGAGTTTAAGTGCAAGTGCGCCTAGTTTAAATAAGTGAACTGAACAAGGGGCAATCTTAGCCCAATCTCTTTTTAAAAATTATAAAAAAATACCGAAACACCATACTCATCGCGGTCTTCTTTATCTAATCCTGGAATTAAATTTTCATTTTCTAAAGGCGGTCCCAGCCCACGTTCTTCAGAAGCTCCAAAGGTTCAGCTAGAGATGGACCGCTATATTAGTTCTTAAAAGGGGTAGAAGCCCGAAATCCGCAGAAGCTAGCAAACTAGCAAAAATTTAAAATGATGACGAAAAGCCAACCTCATCGCAGAATCGTTTTGCCACACTGCAAGAGAACGATACCCCTATCACCGAGAAGAAGACATTTGCCCAATATATTTGTGAGAAAGAAACTCGAACGATCTTATAAGGTTTTTAGTTGGACTAATCTGTGAAAAAAGCTTTAATGTGTCTAACATAAAACGTGGTAGCATTTATGAGACAAAAATTAAGGTAAATCACGAAAACGCTTACCGCACCACGGTTTCGGAATTCGAAAAAATTAAGAAAACTTTCTACACTTACCAACTTAAAAACGCAAAAGGCCTTCAGGTTGTTATAAAAGGTATTGGCTCTATCGTTGACCCGGAAGAGATTAAGGCTAGTTTGTGCAGCAAAGGCTTTAAAATCAAATCCGTATCAAACATTAAAAAAAGAGAATGGCATCTCCAACCATTATTCCCACCCTGTTTATGATTTAAAATATATTTTGCATTGTAGAGTTCTTGTTGAAGCGCCAGATAACCGATATGGACCCGTACAGTGATTTAACTGCCAAGAATGTGGCCACACCAAAGCTTATTGTAAGTTGCCTTCTGTTTGCGTTGTGTTTGGGGACCTGCGTGCTACGACTTAGTGCGACAAACCAAAAGATGATCTTAGTGTGAAGAAGTGCAGTGCCGCCTGGAGGCAGTAATTGACAATATGGTTAAACAATTTACGCAGATCATGGCGCAAATGGCTAGCTGATGCAAGAAATGCAGAAAACTGCAGTCTGTTCTTCTGCAGGCCATGAACTGCTTCAGGGTTTGTTTTTAGAACGCAAACGGCACACAGTGAGCTACCCCATACAAGTTAGCCGGAAAAAATTATTTTTGAATTTAAAATATATGGATTTGGTGTAAAACGGGTCCATGAAAAATTTTGACTGGATCAAGGACCAATAAGACCTCCCGAGGTGTCCTTGAGAGCCTTAGGGCCTATTTTAGTGGCCAATGACGTAAGAATTACTTCTTTACTTTATTTTTCGATATTTCTCTAATGAATTGTATGTTATAGATGATTCGCCGAATGGAGGTGATAGTACAGTGCTAGAACACATAATACTGAGAGGATGGGGGAGGTCAAGAACGCAAAAAAGCAACAAAATAAATGATCAGAAATTTAAAATTTTACTAACTTTTGTAACACAATAGAAAAAACAGAATTAAAAAAAACTTGTTTAAATTCTTATTATTCAATTTCAACAAAAAATAAGGACTTAAAATTAAAATAGGACTGCTCATTCAATTTCATAATAAATGAGTCATACATTTATGAGTTAAAACTAACTTCTACTCTACTATTCATCAGAATCAGATTCGCTTAAATTTTCTGTTTCTTCAGTTTCACTTGCTCCTGCAAGCTCTAACCGTAAACCTTTATGGGCATCAAAACTAGGCTCAACTAAAAACCTTATGACTTGCGGTGGGAGCGATGAAAAGTTTTTGTCGATAAGAATTGATCAGGGGATCTGATTCTATCAACAACATGTTAAGCAAATCTCTGTTTGTATTGATTCTTAAAGATTTGCGTGTGTGCGCCAACCTGTATCGCCTACAATCCTTGTTGCGAGCTTCCTGAGCTTCTTCAGATAACTGACCGATGGGTACAATGAAATTTTTTATAACATCGATCGCATGGCATAATATCTTGTGCACGCTAACAGGCATAGGGTACCAGTCGTAAAATTTTAAATATTTGTCTCTAGTTTCTTGGATGAATCCTTGAAACTCATGCAGATTAATTTCAAATCCTGATGACAAGACACTTAAAATAATATTAAAATTTTCAATGACTTCTTCGTCTAGTCCAGTTATTTCAGCACTCTTTGAATAATTTATAAAAAACCTTCTGGCAGTATTTCCATCATTTGTCGTGCCATATCCCGGTTTGACACCATCAATAACCAGGCCCATCTAATTTTTTAAACGCATTTGAATATCTTTTTTTCGATTGGCTACAGCCTCTTTATCTGTAGGTTGTCGAATCATGTACTTTTTCAATTCTAGCCGGTACGCAATATGCAGCATGCACTCTAATGTCTTTATCCACGCATGAAGGCTGGACAGCCCATATGAATAAAATGCTGAATTAGGTTCTTTGACAATGTTGACGTTATTCATTTCACTGGGCTTAGCACCGCAAATGTAACAAGATTGCGTGGATTTGTGACTAGTTAAATAGTTGGCCATTTTCCCATCAATCATTGTTAAAAGAAATTCAAATTTTATTGTTACTTTTTGGGAACATACAAAACAATCCAGATTATGCAAATTTTCTATTTGATTGCGTATAACTTCAAATTCCTGGACCGACATTTCTTCTGTTTCTTTTGAAAACACGAATTTTAGGGGTCGGCAAAGACGGGTAGACGAAGGGCTAGAATTTTGCCACAAAACATTGGTTGGAGTGTTTGTTGCTCGTAGCTGTATCGGTACAAAGGATAAGGCAAATAAAGAAGAATCTGAGCAACCTTCTGCTTTAAACTTTTGTTTATAATTACTGTGGTTAGAGCTACCATCTCCTCCCCATTTACAAATAAGAGTTAATGAGTCCAACTTCGTAGTTGTTATAACTGATTCTTGAGCTTTTAGAAGCCTAATTGTTGTAAGGTGAACAATATCTTGCACATTGAGGTAAGCACAAGCTTCGTCGACATAAATAGACCTTTCTGGCGGAAAGCAGTCTTGCTTAGCTTTTCTCAAGACATACTTGGAAGGATACAAAGAATGGCAAGAGCCTCTTCACCAGTGTACATACGTTGTAAATTTCCCTTTTCAATGTTTTTGAGCATCAAAGCATTTTCTGAGTTCACGGAAACACTTTGAATTATGTTTGCCACTGCACGAAAGCCACTTGCCCGCTTTGACATTTGAGCTGCGTAGCACAATTCTGAATCAGAGCGTGACTCTAGCAAATCTCGCACTTTGTAACGCTTTGCACTTTCCTCACAGGCATTAAAACTTTTGATAGGTCTTCCACGTTTAGATGCCGATGGTTGTTCATCCAACATATCAACATTAGAGTTTTTGCCGCAATTAAATTCCACAACAAAAACCTTTTGAAGCCATGAAACATTCTTTTTCAAAAATCTAAAAAAGTTGAGCCGTTTAAGTTGATAAACATATTTTAGATAAGCTTTTCTCACCTCTCCTTACGAGTACCAGCTGCAACCCACATTTTTTTCAATATTCGAACAAAGCGCAGAACTTTTGTTTCTAACCTTTTTCTTTTCTTCATCATCAGCATCAGAAATATTTATTTTATCAAATATTGTCGAACATAATTTATGAAAACGTTCATTTTTAGAAGCGGCTAACCACATTTCAAACACCTCAGAGTTCGAAAATGTTATTTTTCTTTGATCCATTTTCTAATTATTAAATATTGTTATTTTTTAATTTAATTTCACAACTTAATGCTTATTATTTGCATTGTTTGTTACTTACTTCACGCTATTTAAAATCCAAATAAGGAGCTTTTACAAAAATTTAAAGTTTATATTGCAAAAAAAATAGAGCTGTTACACACACTCATGCAAATTTTAAAAGGATTGGAAAACATTGCATTCCGCTTTACCACCATTAGAGATAATTGTTCATCATTTCATTTTGTTTTGGGATTTTCCACTAATTTGAAACGTATTTTATACCTGCCTGTCCGTTATCCTTTTAGGTATTAGGTATATTGTTACAAAAATTGTGGTGGTTATTATACAATACACACGCAATGCAATTACATACATATATATATATATATATAAGAACATGGAACAATAAAAAAATATGTATAAGCAAGAAAATGAAACAATAAATACAAAAATAATTGTAAAAAAAGAACCTAAATTGAGTTTTCTCTATTGATATTTAATAAGATTCTGGGGAGTAAAAGAGAGGAGAAGGTAATTTGCTTTGTCTTACACTTTACCTGGAATATTGCCTTTGACTTGAAATATTACATTGATGCGAAGTCGTGCGAAGTATAAATCATTCAAGATCTAAGAGAATATAATGTAGAGTGTTTGAGCGAAGTTTCTCTTCATGTCACCAATGAGATGGTCCAACTTATACAAAATATTATGCTAATTTTCATAGAGAAAACCCCTAATTTGAGACAACTTTATAGGCACTTCTCTAAAGATATGATAATTGTTCTTATTTTTATTAAAACGAGCATATCTTTTTAAGCAAAATATGTTCCACCCAAAATTCTAGAGCAGCGTTTGTACTAAAAATGAGAAAAATTTAAATAAGATGTCTTTAATGCGTATGGAAAAATTGTTTTTGAAACTTTATGTTAGACCTACAAAATTATGGCTATTAGACGGTTCAAAACACCCATGGCTACATTGTTTGTATCTAATTGGACAATTCTTATTATGTCTGAATCATTAAAACACAAAAAATTGATTTTGATTTTTTTACCAGCTAGACCCTGGAAATAGCTCACTGTGCGGCATCCGCCAACACAAAAACGAACTCGAATATTTTTTAAGCACCAAAACATTGATGTAATGTTGATTTCCGAGACTCATATGACATTTAGAAGAACTTAATTATTATGGTTCGAAGGATCCCAAAAATAGATCATGTGGTGGCTCGGCTATAATAATCAAATCGAGAATCAAACACCAATTTATTAGTGGTCTCTCCAAATGTTATATACAAGCAACAAACGACTACGTTGATGAATTTTTCCACAGCTTAGTTATTTCGTCAGTGTATTGTTCACCCAGATTCTCAGTTATAGGCTTCACTGTGTTCGATATATAAAACTAAAATGTTTGTTCATTAGAATATGAACAAACATACATACATGAGTATTTTTTCATATTTTCTTTTCCAAGAACTGTAAATTGAAATAATTAAATTGTCAAATAATCATATTTTTTTTATAAACGAAATTATTAAAAACCAACTTTTACTTTTGAAGAATTAAGCAATTGCAATTAATTATTAAAACGACCAATGAACCATTTTTCCAAGAATTGTAAAGTGAAATAATTCAACTGTCAAATAATCATAGTTTTGTTGTTAACAAAATTAATAAAAGATCAACGAACTTTTTACTTTCAAAGAATTAAGCAATTGCAAATAATTATTAAAACGACCAATGAACTAATCAAACATTTATTGCAAATAAAATAAATTAAGTATAAATAAGAAAGTTTAGAAGAATACAGAGGAAGTATGAGTACCCTGTTTTTGGCGCAGTCGGTAGGATCGCGATATAACGAAAATATAGTTTGTTATATACGTTTTAACGATTAATTGCAAAGTGCAATAAATAAATAAAACCGATAGGCTGTTTTCCTAAACGCAGTATGCTTTGCGTCATGAAATTTACAAATTCTTTCTGACAGCAAAGCTGAAGGTTTTGATAATATCTTCTGCTCCCAAATGAGTGTTTAAAGCCATGTTAGTGCTTTGAAAACACGGAAAGACAGAAAACTGTAAGTTGTGTGAAATGGAAGAAGTTGCAATTTCGTGATGCAAAGCATACTGCGTTTAGGAAAACAGCCATACTGCAAACAGGACTAGTAATTAAAAACTCCTACATAAATATCCTGCAAACAGGATAGTAATTAAAAACTCCTGCATACAGGATAAATACACAAAACAGATGGTGCAAACGGGACAATGATTAAAAACTGCATGCAGGATAAATAAACAAAACAGATCCTGCAAACAGAACAGTAATTAAAAACTCCTGCACACAGGATAAATAAACAAAACATATCCTGCAAAAGTCCTGCGAAAAATTATATAACAACAAAGAAAAAGACCGAAGAGAGAGAGAGAGAGAGAGAGAGAGAAGACATAAGCAAACAGATCCTGCAAACAGGACTAGTGACTACAAAAAAAATTCCTACAAAAAAGGCACCAGAAAGAGAAGACACCAGCAATAAGAATAAACAACAGAAGTTACCAGCACCATTAGAGTAAGATAATATTTTTATTAACGCACTATGGATCTTGGAAAAATCCCCCGTTAAAAGATATACATACATTTTTTCCCCTTCTTAAACCAATTACTAGGTTTATTTATTAAGAAACCATTTGCTTGGAGATACAATTGCAAAGTGACATAATTTTCCTATTTTGTTTTTATGAAACCTTTTGCTAAGTTTATATTGAAATCATTTGCTTAGCACCATTTTTTTACATATGAGTGAAAGTTATTCTTTGTCGGAATATCCTTCGAATTTTGTATACGAGCCAAGAAACATTAACTACGGTTCTATGAACCAAACATTTGACTCAGGAATAGAATCAAACGACGGGTACTCCACAGAAGAGGAAGTTATACCTCATAGAATTGAGGTAACTGCTGGAAATAGAAGAATTTTAATAGAAAAATGAAGACAGCATTTTAGGCGTAATAAAACAAATTTTTTTCTTGCTAAAGAAAGAAAAACTATTAATAAAAGTGGTTGACCAACCACAAAACCAAGTGATAACAGACCGCTTAAAATATCTCCAGAATTTACCTGAATTTTATGAAGACACCAATGGCTAACAGGCTTTTACTACACTCGTAGATAGGATTCATCCACACCTAAGAACATATGACCAATTGTCCCAACTTCTTTTATCAGACATGATAAAATCAAGACTAAAGGGTAAAGCAAGACAGACAATTGAAATAAATTGCCACGCTACAACCTGGTCAGAGACAAAAAGTATTCTCCAAAATAATTTTGGCGATAGGCGATTATGTGACGAATTAAGAGATACAACATTAAGAACTAATACCTTAGACTTTTACCATGAGATAAAAAATAGACTACATAGATTTAATAATAAGTTAAAAACTATCTTAGGTGAAACAAAAGCAACCAGGGTCAGTGCTACGAATAAAGTGCATACCGCCCTCAACATTTTAAAATATAAGATTCCAGAACCAATGAGAACCGTTTTGTTCTGCAAAAATCCCACAGATCTTGATGGTGCCATGAACATATTGTTCCAAGCAGGATACGCCTACATAGGGAGTGAAAATGCGCAGATACCTCGCAATACTATACTAAACAATTTCAGCCAATTCTACAGAAGAATAATCCCCAGAGCAGAAACAATTCTCACAACTCTTACAACAGGTACAATTTTCAAAGTAGAAACAATTTTCAAAACGTAAACAACTCCCAAAACGGAAACAATTTAAATTTTCAAAACAAGAACTATTCACAAACAGAAATAATTTCCAAAATAGAAACAATTCAAACTGACTCAGATTTATTGAAAGCAATTATTCCTGAAAGTATTGACGAGACAGCGAAGAAGTCATTGGTGATAACTAGAAACAAGAAAAGAAAGGTGATAAAAAATGAGGATAATAAAAGGAAAAATAAAAATGAGAAAAAGAATGATACGAATCCTACTGAGACTGATCAACTCAAAGTGTGGGACATCAATAAGCGATATAAAAAGCGCAAGGAAATTAAAGTTTGTTATAAAAAAGTCGACTAAAAGAATACATAAAGAAATAAAGATTGAAAATAATTCTGCTTTAATTGAAATGGCCATCAGATGTAGCGATAATCCCGATTATTTAGATAATATGTTGGAGAAACTACCTTCTGTTTTAGGCAGATCGAATTGTGTACAGTTCGCACTAGAAAAAACTGACTAAATATTTAAAAAAGTAAACAAAGAAAAGTTTAAAGAAAGAATAAACAAATGTAAGAAAAATTACGTCATAATATTATTGTATAGAAAACCTCAGAAAATAACAGATAAAAAGACACAAGATGAATTAATAAAATTGTATCACAGTACACCATGTGGAGGACATTTCAGAATTGGAAAAGTTTAATAAAGTTAAAACAAAAATATGTTTGGAAAAATATGTATAAAATGGTAAAGAAGTATGTTTTGGGTTGTGATCTTTGTCAGAGAAACAAACGAGTAAGACACACAAAAGAACACTTATGCGTTACAGACGCACCAAAAAATAGATTTGCCACTGTAGTTATAGACACAGTTGGACCACTAAGACCTTCTGGAGGCTATCGTTGTATATTAACAATGCAATGTGAATTAAGTAAATATATAATAGCTGCCAATGGAGACAAAGGAGGCAAAATCGATCGCAAAGTGCTTGACAGAGAATTTGATACTGAAGTATGGACTTTCAAGACTTTTAAATCCAACAGAGGCACAGAGTTTGTGAACGATTTAATGAAAGAAATATGTAACTTGTTAATAATAGAACAAAAAATATCGACACCATACCACCATGAAACGTTAGAAACTGTAGAGAGAAATCACAGAGTTCTAAATGAATATTTCTTGTCATTCGTAAAGGATGATAATTGGAAGGACTATGCTTTTGCATACAATATAACACCTCATGTAGAAACGAACTACTCACAATTTGAATTAATTTTTGGCAAATTATCAGAATTAACAGGTGAAGACATAATGACAAATGATAGAGTATATAATTTAGAGAAATACGCAAATGAATTAAAGATAAGATTAAGAATTCTTAAAATAGTGCTAGAAGACTTATAGAAGCAGCGAAAAAGAAAAGGAGTCTAGAATCACATAATAAGACAAATATTGTAGACTTTAGCATAGGAGACTTAGAAAATAGAAAAATGAAGCACCATACATTGGTTCTTATGAAATTATTAATATAAATAATGTAAACGTAGAAATAAAAAATAACGGAAAAACGAAAATTGTTCACAAAAATACACTAAAGAAATAAATAAAATATAAGAAAGAAAATGTTATGCATACATTAATAAAACAGTAAATTAAGAAAACAAATTTTTTTTTATAGTTTATAAAATAGAATGTAAAATTTATAAAAATAAAACTTGAAAAATTAAGAAAAATCTTAAATAATAAACCACTGAAACATCACTTTAATAGTTATAAATAAACGCATTGTACCACGTGTAAAACATATTAGTAAGAGTTTAAAATTCCAAAATTTTGACATTATAAACAAAATTGTGAAATTTTAACTGAAAGATTGGGGGTGAAGTGTGTTCACTATATTTGTAATAATGTACGACACGCGCGAACATCTAATGTAAACAAACAATATTGTATCGCACGCGCAAACCATTTAAATACATACATTGTAATGTAGCGCAATGATAATGTACTACACGAGTAAACATTTAATGTAAACAAACATTAATGTATCACACGCGCAAACAATTCAAATACATTGTAAGCCCACAAATTTAATAAACAAAACTAATACAAACTGCCGTTTAAAGTCAACGTCCTGTTGAGACAGTTCAATAATAAATTATTTTGTTTAACATTACTCATAAATACTTTTGGGCAATCTGATACTCAGAATGTAAACGATCATTGTACGCTTTCTAGTTAAATCACTGCAATTTGCTGAATTGCCAAATAGTCGTCATGGACATTGACACTAAGAAATTAAAATTAAAGTAAACTAAAATAAACTCAAATGAGAATATTTGTAACACACTCACACACAAGAAAATAAAATACAAAACACTCAAAAACTCTGATAGCCTGGTACAATGTAAATTTGCACACATGTAAACATGTAAGCTGTAGAAAATTAAGTAAATTAAATTAAGTTCAACTATGGGAAGTCACTCAAAGAAAAGAAAAAGCGAACTTCTCATGATTAGAATACAAGCCAAAGAGATTATGCAATAAAAATCAATCTATAAACTTTCTTAAGAAAATAAGAACCCTTTAATTTAAGGAATAGATTCAACACAACGGCTACTTTATAAGAAAATCAAAAGAAAGTGGAGCAACAAAAGTTGAAGCGTCTGAACCGGGACTAAGCACCCTTAAAATAAGGAAAACATTTTCTTTTATACCAAGATGTGCAGCGATTAGGCAGCACCCTTAAAATCACAAGAGAAGGCAAAACACACTAGACAGACCAGCTAAAAAAATAAAACGCTATTTCCAGCAAAGAGACTTTACGGCCAAAGTACAGCTGGCCTAACCTGAGGAATTATGAAGGAAGGCCCAAAACTACTGACTGTAAAATAATACCAGCGGAGGCAACGGAAATAAAAGTTAAGGAAGCCAGTGATTCCAACTAGCAGCCAACCTATGAAAAAGAGTCGATGATCAAGGAAAACGGGTAGC
This sequence comes from Melanophora roralis, assembly GCA_963583895.1. NCBI lineage: Eukaryota > Metazoa > Arthropoda > Insecta > Diptera > Rhinophoridae > Melanophora > Melanophora roralis. The sequence continues at coordinate 41,886,519 of OY757188.1, forward strand.
ATTAAGAAAACAGAAATACTTTATATGTATATACATATATGTACATAATCTTATATAGAATTTAAAATAGTTTTTCCTCTAAATGAAGTGCTTTCCCCGAAAAGCACTCATAGGCAAGCAGGCGTTAACCGACATTTGCGATTTTTTTTGTTTTGTTCAATTAACTGAAAAAAAATACAGGAGAATAAAAGAAAATAAATAAATTAAAGGGAAATGAAATATGTATGTAATTGTAGATTTTATATGACAAAAATATTTTAGGATGGATAAGGTCAATAAGGCCACTCAACAAACTTCTGACTACAAGTCAGAAGAGGAAAAAGAAGAAGCCATTAAAATGTTAAAGAATTTATGGGATTTCTTAGGAATAGAAGGAACACCTACTAGGGAAGACATTATTGAAAGAAGACAGTAGAACTGGAAACAGCACTAATGTTTGAAAAATTTGGAATATGAGCGGAACACAGACAAAATTCGATAAACCAAAAGCGAACTAAATAAATGACATAGAGGTAGTTCAGCAGGAAATAACTTTACTTCCAATAGAAACTTGCGTGATAATAATCACAATAATACCAGTTTTGAATTTTATAATTCGCATTTACCAAATGCACAGTAAAACATTGAAAAAGAAATACATTAACAGACCCAATGATTTGGACAAAGTTTAATGGCCAAATGGGAATTGATAAGAAATTTTATCTTAGACGAAAAGGAGAAATTTAAACAAGAACATTTATATAAGACCTTAAACACTTAGACATTACGATTGACTCACTCACTCATAAATAAACCAAACTTACTAAAGAACACGAGAACGAGGTATTGGAAATATTTTGGTATTTAAGAGACCAATTGATAAAAATTTGTCATGATATAAATGAAGGTATAACAATAGACACTTATAAAGTAATGACAAATAAATCAAAAAACTAATTAGCCACAATGTCACAGACTGTAGTAGAATTTTTAAATACGGCTTCAAAATTAATTTGTAAATTTGACGGAAGACCGACAAATTTGCGACCATTTCTGAACTCTCTCCAGCTAGTAGATACAATCAAAGGAACACGTGAACTGGTAGCAGTTTCATTGATAAAGACTAAATTAAAAGGAACCACTAGAAACTTAGTAAGCGATGAAAATGTAAATTCTTACATAGTTGATAGACTAAAAAGTACAGTTAAAGGCGAATCAGTTGAGGTACTGTCGGCTAAAATAATGAACACCAAGCAGAACAGTAAAACTGCTAACACTTATTGTGCTGACATGGAATAATTAGCAAAAATTTTTGAAATTACCTATATTGCAGAGGGATTACCCACCCCTTGAGCTAGCTGGCAAATACTCTACACAACTTGCAGTTCAGACAATGACCAAAAACTGTACAATAGAACGCGTAAAACTTATAACGGAAGCGGGTCAATTTAACAATATTAACGAAGCAGTAAGTAAATTTGTCAACAGTTGTACAGAAACAACTGGACAGCAAAATTCTGTTTTATATTACAGACAGAAACGCAACTCTGGTTATAACAATACAAGAAGATTTAAAAGAAGAGGTTACGACACTCCCCGGAGTTATAACAACAATAATTATAGAAATAATTACAACAATAATTATAGAAAAAATAACAACAAAAATAACAACAGACATGGACAATAGGGATACAACTTTTTTACAATTTTTGAAAATATCAAAATGGCCCTATCCATACCATGTAGTGCATAAAAAAACAATAAGAACTGCATCTTTAGATTTTCGATATCGTTAAAAAAGGTTCCGCGTTAAATGATAAATAAATTATAAGTTTTTCCGTTAAATATTGAATAATATTATCTATAAATTTAATTAATCGTAATAAAATAGTGCGACTTACCTACGCTGTCTTATGCAAATTTGCGAAATATTATAATTTATTGCTAAAAGTATAAATATATAAAACTAGCTGACCCGGTGAACTTCGTACCACCTAACAATTATTGAACATATGGATTTTTTTAAAAGAGTACAAAGTTTATTTAGTCAAATAGTTCATTGGAGTATATTTATAAAGAAAACAAAAATTCAAAAAGATTACAAAAATATGGCGTTTCAGGTAAAGGAAGCTATGTATTTTCGTGCATGGGTTGTGTTTAGGTTAATTCCCTTCACTGCAGTACCTTGTGATATACGAAATTTTTCGTTTTGTTATCAGGCGCAAGTACAAATAAAGCAGATGGTTTTTCCACACGTGAACATGCAACGTATATTTGGCCATTAGAAAAACATGTATTTTATAAATTAAGACCACAAATTCTCAAGGATTGTCCTTGTGATTTGTTAATAGTCATTGCGAATGCAAGACGAATAGGAAATTTAATTCGCTTAAACTCCAAAGGCATATCGGTTGGTATCATCGGAATTCTCGGTATGAGAACTTCTTTACCTTTGAATTTTCCTCTAATTATAATTGCGTGAATAACATGGACTATCAGTTTTGTTATTACCAAGCGCGTTCCATTGCAAAGTTTTGGTTAGTTTAAATTTCGAAGCACGATAACTATCGAGCCAACCTTCAGTTCTAAGTTGTGCGGTGGTAAGCCAGGCACATCCAAGGAGTTTAAAACTTCAGTTTAATAGTTGGTGGCTTCATCTTCGTTTGTTACACAATCAGTTGATTTAAAAGAATGCAGAGTACCAACTATTTGATTCTGAACTATATACATACATAGTTTAAATCATCAACATCTATATTTTTCGCTGCTAAAATTGCCCGTTCACTCAACCAGTCATAATTTTTCCCTTGGGAAATACTTTCTGGATGGGTTGTTCTTTTGATGATACAAAATTACAAAAATTTTGAGGAAACGAAATCAATCCGTTTAATTCGTCGACAGGAATACGGCCATTACCGAGCACTGCACCTCCAAAACATCTTGAGTCACTGCGCAGATCTCTTAGTGTTCTTTTAAGAGCTTCTATTGCGCGTTTGTGTGCCATTGTGCATTCGTCCCAGATACACGCTAATATACACGTCCCAATTACACGCTACTAAAACTTTGGACATGGCGGAGTTTTTCGCAATGTTACATGGCGGTTGCTCTATATTTTGAAGGTTTAATGGCAATTTTAACGCTAAGTGAGCTGTGTGGCATCCTTCTTACAATGTGGCCGCTATTCCAGATGAAGCTACCGCTACAGCGATGTTGGATCTCGTACGAACAGTGGCTAAAATCAATGACATGACGAATGCCTTCCCAGTTCCACCGGGGGCATCAATTGCCTTCAATATTATATCATAGACTTCCTTCTGTTGGAGGTTTAAGAGGAAAACATTGGTTTGAACTAATTGTTTCAACTCATGTCGATCGTATTCACGTTCACGCTTCAGTTCTCGATTTAGTAGCTCATTCATTTCAAGTTCTGGTGCTGGCAGTCCTAACCTGACTAACAAACTGCCGCAAATAAGGTAACACATGTCTTCAATTAAGAGCAAGGCCCGGTAATGCATCTTTTCTTTTTTTCTCCATATTATTATTATTGAATCTTCGCTAATGCAAACTAACAATATGTATTCAAATCTTAAAATTATGTAATGGATATTAGTCCAGTCAGTACCAGACCAAAATTTCAAGTTCTCATAAATAAGGTAAATAAGGTTATGAATCTTCGCATTCACTTCAAGATTTGGATTTCTCAAACTGACACGATTTTGATGTAAAATGACACATTGTCCTTGTATTTGTTCCACAGGTGACTTGGACTTGACGGGAAGCATGTCAATAGCAAATAATGTTCGTATATACCTCAGCGATTGTCGTATCCCAATGAGTATCGTTTTCAAGCAAATTGAGTTCTTGACATGCAGCACAAAATGTTGGGCAAACTATACCATTAACAGTACGAAATGCTGCAAATGATGTTGGACCACGAACATTAACCAGCAACAACCGCAAATAAAAGCATTCATCATTCTTCGGGTGAACTGTATAAATGCGACCAAGAGCATCACTTGAACGCACATCCGGATGCCCAGAAACCATAGTGCCTTTCTTTTGACGTTAAAAATTTTTTGAAGAAGCGTTCCGAGTGTAATACCGTGGCATCTCCGAGTAAAGTGTGTGCCAACGGATCGCTTTGACAAACAGCAAAGAAACTTTTCAATGCTGTCGCTGGAGCTATTTCAGCACGTTGAACAACATTTGCCGCATTGAAATATATTTGTTGGCCTTTCTCCAGGTGCACTGCTTAATGTGCAACAGTGGGATGACATTCGTGAATAGGGAATGAGAATATACGCCAAACCGCCTGATTGCAGTTCACATATCGCCCAACTTAATAACGCGTAATTTCATCGTTTCCATTGGAGGTTTGGATGCTAAAAACAGCCATATCGCTACCTTTCGTGACATATTTGCTGATGTACTTGATTGACTTCACTGAATTAGAATATGCAACGTTGCAATATGTCTTAAATGATTTGGAAAGAAGTGGCAAATATGGCACAGTCCAACTGTTGTCAATCACAAAATCGTTTCCTTTTACTTTCTTTGTAATAGTTTGATCGTTGTCATTGGGCGATCAACGCCGATACAGTGGATAACCGTCATTGCCAGTGATAGTTTCCGCCGTCAATTTTCGTGGATAATGTTTGGAACACTTGCCGTCGACCATACACGGAGATTGGGGGTTGATGGTGCCACACGGTTCATGAATCATATATGTAATTACAACATCATGTAGTTTTTAATCTGTTTCGGGATCAGGGATCTAGGCACTTATAATATAATCTATCTGGTCGACTAACCAAATAAGAATGTGTGCATGTGGCAAGCCTCGTTTTTGCCATTTTATTGAATATATTCAGCATTGAGTGTCTCCGAACACGTATTGCCTAACAATATATATAATCAGCAAACGAATTTTTCTACCTAAACACACACAATTCGCAAAATATTATCCTTAATAGCATGTCCATAACGTTTTAAACATGTTGTGTTTGTTTCTTTGATAATTACTGAAAATTACTTATAAAGCGTGAATAGAAAAGCTGTAGCCTATCGCATCTTTTATGATGGGAAGCTATTACCAAGAAAAACTTTACAAACAGTTCAGTTTATAATGGCTTCATTATTTTGTAGCCCTATCCGCCACTTGTAAATAATTTTTTTTTAATGTTTGTTGTGCTTACAAAACAATGTAAAGTTGCGTTAATGACAGACAGATTCATCATTGCATAGCCTAAATGCTTAGGGCAAGACTTAAAATATGTATTGGTTAATTTTTTAGCTTCTAAACTAAAAAAAGATAGAATTATAGCTAAATTGACGCTCAAAAGGATTCAAAGCTATGAATGCTTTTTTCGTACTTTTTTTGAAATATTATACCGTTAGGAGAGACAGGGTAAAAACCATATTTTGAAACTGCTTATATCTATTTTGTACCTTCGGAACCGAAAAAGATAAAAAGGGGCTCAAATTATATTTTATTGCGTTCGACAGGTCTCGAAAAACTATAAATGTAAAATTTTAATCCTAAGGGGTAAAAAGGGATAAACATTTTATTGGTAATTTTTAGGTTATTTCTGTAATTTAAATGGCGTTCAACTGGTTTAAGAAAAATGTGAACACGTTTTATGAAGTTTTTTTTACAGTTATTGAGACTTATATAAGAAAGTATTTTTGTTGTATGGGAGATGCTGTGCCCATTATTCCCTTTTCTCTTAAGTATACTCACCTCAATTATGTATATTAGCAAACATAAACATCCATAGACAATTTTGAGACTCTAGCTATAAGAATTATTGAAGTACATACATGTAAAAAAATGCAATTGTACGGGAGGTGCCACACCAAAAAGTTTAGAGACCTTAGCTGTCACAGTTAATAAGATACATATATAAATATTTCCATGCTATTAGAGGTTCCACACCCATTGTTCACTTCCTGCCTATACTTATCTTAGTTATGCATATTAGCATAATAAATACCCATATTAAATTTGGAGATTTCAGCTGCTACATTTATTGACATATATATGTAAAAGATTTTTTTTTGTAAAGGAGGTGCCACACCTATTATTTTCTTCACGTGTAAACTTAGCTTAATTGCAAACATCAACATTGTAAACACCTACACAAACTTTGGAGACTTTAACCCATACACAGCTGAATTATGCATATTACCATTATAAACATCTTTACAAAGTTTTGAGAGTTCAACTATTACAGTTATTGAGATATATAAAAAACTATTTTCGTTGTATGAGAGGTGCCACGCCTATATATTTTTTCCCGCCCACACAAAGCTCAATTATGCATATTAGCACTATAAACATCCGTACGAAGTTTGGAGACTTAAGCTATTACAGTTATTGAGATATATACAAAAACTATTTTTGTTGTATGGGAGGTGCCACGCCCATTTATTTCTTCCAACCCATACAGAGCACAATTACGCATATTGGCACTATAAACATCCGTACGAAGTTTGGAGACTTAAGCTATTACAGTTGTTGAGATCTATATAGTTTAGTTTATTTGTATTTATGTTTACCAGTGCCACGCCTATTTATTTTTTTCCGCCCACACAAAGATCAATTATGCATATTAACACTATAAACATCCGTACGAATTTTGGAGACTTAAGGCTGGATTAGCCGAGCGCAACCGTACTGTAATGTATCAGCTGTTGGTTTTTGGCTTATGAGAAGCAATGCAAAAGCTTAGCGAAACAAAACGTACTGTAACCACAACGTACCATTCTGTATAAAATAGAATTTCCTTACGTTGTTGCGTGACATTTGTAAGCCAGTGATGGGCTACTTGTTTGTTTTATGATTTGAGGGTATTTTTGCTATTTATCATGGTACTTTTATTATATACTTTTATATGCGAAAGAAAAATAAAACAACGTTTAGTACTTTGCGTGTTTCTTTTTTTTATTTTATTTCACGCATTTTTGAAATGTTGTTTTGTGAACTATGAAGATTTAGGTATTTTCATTGTACACTTGATAATATGTATTGTCTATTATTAAACTTAATATAATGCTTTTTTCAGTATTGTTTTTGTCTTTTTTCGCTATACTTGCTTTACAGATAATTACCACTATAATAATTATTTTCGCTTGCAAAAAAATGCACAACTGGAGACATTTAAGCGTCTTGCGCATACGTTTAGTACATATATTGTGTATAATAAATGTGAAATATATAAGGATTTAAATTGTATAGAAATCTATTATTGGGTATACACATATACTAAATAAACTATAATTTGGTTATTATATTTAAATAATATTTAAAGACATACATAAACATATACACAAAATATTCTCTAATGCCATTAGGTACTTTTTCTTCATAACGAAAACCCATTTGAAAAATTTTAATTCACATCACTGTCTTTTAAACAGCTGTTTATTTATCATACCAAAATCAAAAATAAACAAGACAAATAAAATACGTTTTAAATTTATTTAAAAAATTAAAAAATAAAAGTTCCTGCAAATTAAAATTGCTTTATTTACCTTTACTAATGCTATTTTGTTTATGAATATAAAAAAAATATGTCACGTTTTTAAATATTCTATAACTGCACCAACGTGCTTACAGTACGTTACATTACAGTACGGTTGCAGCAACGCTCGGCTAACTAAGGCTTTAAGCTCTTACAGTTATTGAGATATATACAAAAACTATTTTTAAGTATATATTTCCTTTTATTTTATGACCAATTTTTATTTTTAAGATTTTATTCAGGGGTTTCCTTAGACTGATGTTGGTCACAAATATGTTTTAGATCTTAATAAAACAGTTTTTTAATTTTTAGGGTTTTTTGCTCGACGTTTCGTTGGCTTTTTTTCCAACTTCTTCAGGAGCGGGATCTTTATTGAAGTTATCAATTAAATACGTTATAGTTTTTGTTATTTTCAAACTTAATAAATTAAAATGTATGTCTGTGTATATAAAACAATTTTTGTAAAACTTACTGCTACTTTTACATATTAAAAATCTGATGTTTTATCAGATTTGTATAAAAATTTTTTAAAACTGGACATCACAATATGAATAAATAAATAAATAAATAAATTAACAATTATTTACGGCACAAAACAAAAATTATCACAGTTTATTATGCTATCACAGTTTAATTTAATATGGCGATTGAATATTGAAGTTTAATGTTATCTTTGTCTTCTTTTGTGTTCATAACTCTTTTTATTTTCTCTTGTATACGTAGGCTCTCTAATGTAAATCTTTTGTTTTTTCTTTTTTCTTTGTCCAATATTTTGACATTATCAAAACAAGCTTTATGTCCCGTCTCTTTAATGTGTTGAGTGAGAGCTGTGCTTTCCCGCCCCTTTTCAACATCTGCTGCATGTTCTGCTATTCTTGTTTCCAATTTTCGCTTTGTTGTACCTATGTATATTTTGTTACATCGCTCGTTGTCATTGCCTTTACATTCTATTTCGTAAACAACATTGTCAATCTTCATTTTATTTAGTTTTGTTTTTTTGCATGTAAATAAATGTCTAGTTGTTTGGTTTGATGTGTGTGATATGTTTAGTTCCTTATTGTCCATTATCTTTCTTAAATATTGGTTTTCAGTAAGTTTTGGTACATATGGTACCAAAACTTACCAACATCAGTCTAAGGAAACCCCTAAATAAAATCTTAAAAACTATTTTTGTTGTATGGGAGGTGCCACGCCCATTTATTTCTTCCGGCCCATACAAAGCACAATTACGCAATTTATTTTTTCGCGCCTATACAAAGTTTAATTCTGCATATTAGCACTATAAACGTCCGTACGAAGTTTGGAGACTTCAGCTATTACAGTTATTGAGATACATATATACAAAAAACTATTTTCGTTGTATGGGAGGTGCAACGCCTTTTTATTTCTTCCGACTCATATAGAGCACAATTATGCATATTGGCACTGTAAACATCCGTACGAAGTTTTGAGACTTCAGCTATTACAGTTGTTGAGATATATACAAAAAACTATTTTTGTTGTATGGGAGGTGCCACGCCTATTTATTTCTTCCCGCCCATACAAAGCTCAATTATGCATATTAGCACTATAAACGTCCGTACGAAGTTTGGAGACTTCAACTATTATAGTTATTGAGATATATACAACAAACTATTTTCGATGTATGGGAGGTGACACGCCCATTTATTTCTTCCGACCCATACAGATCACAATTACGCATATTGGCGCTATAAAGATCCGTCCGAAGTTTGGAGACTAAAGCTGTTACAGATATTGAGATATATACAAAAAAACTATTTTCGTTGTATGGGAGGTGCCACGCCTATTTATTTCTTCCCGCCCATATAAAGCTGAATTTCGCATATTAGCACTATAAACATCCGTACGAAGTTTGGAGACTAACGCTATTACAGTTATTAAGATATATACAAAAAACTATTTTTGTTGTATGGGAGGTGCCACGCCCATTTATTTGTTTCCGCCCATACACAACTCAATTATGCACATCAATAAATAATTTACCTATACCAAATTTGGAGACTCCAGCTATAATAGGTATTGAGGTATGTGAAAAAAACTGTTCAATTTGTATGGGAGGTGCCACGCCCAGTCGGAATTTCCAAAAACAAATTAGCCTAAAACGCATTCCGAGATATCGGTTATGTCTTTTTTTTTCAAGTTTCATTAAAATCGGTCCAGCCGTTCTTGAGTTATAAGCGGTGTCACTAACAAAAAAAAATTGTTCTTTTATATATAAGATGTTTTTTTTAACTAACTTTTTTTTATTTATTAAACACGGTGCAAAAACTTTTTTAACAATAGCAAAAATGTTGTGACGAAAAAATTTGGTAAAAATACTACTTGCAAAAGAAAAAAATATATACACAAAGCAGGCGCTGCACATAGGGGCATTTTGCCAATCTAGCCGGACATTAAGCCAAAATGGAAATTTAAGAAATGCAAAAATTTAAATGCTCATCTCGACAGATAACAAAATTCTGTATCAGATAGTGAATTTTCAAATCTTTTGCTTGCAATTTGTCGTTTTTAGGCACTGTCAAATTCAGGAAAGTTAAGTAAATTTGCCCGCAATTTATTAACTTTTGATGGTTTTGAGAGGTTTACAATATATTTTTTGTAGCTAAACAAAAAAGATTTTACATTGATTTTTTTTCTCTGCGAAAGATTATATAAGCAGCTAACTTATTAAATTTTTTTTTATTTTTTATTTTAAGTTTTATTTAAAAAAAAAGGTTTTTTTGTTTACTTTTTGATTAAAAACAATAAAATCAAAAGGTTTTTGAAAGTGATGGCACTTATTATCCTAAAAATCTTTTTCATCACAATTAAACCTGAAATCTCTACTTTTAGACGAAAAAAGAAAACGTTGCGCGTTTTTGCTCCATTTTTTTTGGCGAATTTTCGAAAATTTCACTTTTTTCTTATCTTGTGTGTTTATATATGAGTAAGAAACTTTTTTGTAGGTCATAAAACGTTTGGATAATTAATTGTTTTTAATGTTTTTTATTTAAATTATTACAGGTAAATTGAAATTGATTTTTAACAGGTTAAATTGGGTTTTACACTGACATTGCATGTATAAAAAGGAATGTGCGAGGCAGTAGTTTTTACCCACCCCTAAACTGGACAAGCATTGGACAAGCATATGTAAATAATCGCAGATAGGAATTATGTCAGAGCGACAGAGTCTAACGAGACTAACTCGGAAAACTAACTTCGTCCCCTAAGATAAATCAAATAAATAATAGAATATACAGTCTTAACCTTAATTTATGCTTTTTCATCTATGTCAAGATAAATGAAACCAATATATACGTTAACTTACTAGTGGATACAGGAGCTGGTAAAATCAAAATTTTTTAATAGAAATCCGATTAACACTCAAAATTACACGTTACCTGGAATAGGACACGGTAAAGTAAAATCTTTAGGAAATATACTTTTTGACATAAAATACGACAAATTTTTAATACATCATTACCAAGTAGTACAGAATGATGACACTTGCTTCTAGCGGATTGCAACCTAATCAAGCATTCTTATATATGGATGATTTAGCAGTGTTGGGATGCTCAGAAAAAAAAGGTTTTCCAATTTGACAAAAGTATTCAATCTTTATGAGAGAAGTTACTTATTTTGGACACAAATGTACAGATAAGGGAATATTACCGGATGATAGTAAATATTCAACTATAGGAAATTTCCCTACACCAACGGATAAAAAAACTTTTCAGACATTTCACTAGATTATCCCGGAAAGGAGTGAAATTCTAATGGACACAACAGTGTGAGGACGCAATTTAAAATCGAACAGGAATTATTATCAGTATTCTGGCTATTAACCATTTCAAGCCATACATAGATAGTAAACATTTTCTCATTCGTACAGACTATAGACCATTGTCTTATTAGTTTTCAATGAAGAATCCAAGCTCCAAATTAACAGGGATAAGACTGGATCTCGAGGAATACGTTCAAGAATTAATATAAAAGATTAACACGAAATAAATAAAAAGACAAATAACATACTAAGAATGGAAACAAGAGCCATGATACGCAGAAAAAATAATATCAAGAAGGAAACCGGGAATAGTGAAAATACAAAGGACAAATAAATAAAGAGCCCATAATATATACACCGGTAAAAAAATACTGACGTCAGAAGATATTATAAATTAAAGATTACCCCTTAAAGATGTTACATAAAAAGAGGTAAATCTATTATAGCAAATATTACAATCAATAATTTGTTTGTTAATTGGAATATTGACTTAGGAAAATTTTTCCCAAGGCTCGAAAAAGTTGCCGATAAACACAACATTGATAAGTTACAAGTGGCACCTAGCGAGAAAATTTTCGAATTTTTCTCGGTTGATAATTTTAAACTAATGGTCAATAAAAATTTATTAAAGTTAAATCTAGCGTTACTTAACGAGGTGATCCACATAAAGAAAGAAAATTCTGATAAGAATCAGGAAATATTGAATAAATACCACAGTGATCCAATGAAAGGAGGACATTGCGAAACCTATAGGATAACAAAAAAAATACGAAGATATTATTCTTGGAAAAATATGTCCAAGGATATAACAAGGTATGTGAAAGAATGTCACAAGTGTCAAACAGCCAAAACCACAAAACATTTAAAAGGTCCATTAGTAATTACACAAACACCAGCTTCAGCATTCAATACAGTGTTCGTGGATACAATAGGACCATTTCCGAAATCCGAATATGGCAACGAATATGCCGTTACGCTTATATGTATGTGATTTAACGAAATATTTAGTCACCATATCAGTAAAAAAACAAAAATGCTAAGACAGTTGCTTAGGCAATCTGATAAAAATTTAAAAAATTACTTCGACAGCTCACCATCACCAAACATAAGGGACAATCGAAAAAAGTATCAGAACTTTTAATGAATACGTACGATCTTACATATCAGTAGACAAAACTGACTGGCACATATGGCTTAAATACCTTACATACTGTTTTCATAGACAACTACGCCAAAAAACGAAATTTAGATTAGAAGTAGCACTTAAGAGAACTTAATTACCATTAGATAGGATTAAATTAAATCCGAAACTTCATTATGATAGAAATATACCAGATTATAATTTTAAAGTAGAAGATTTAGTTTTATTGAAAAATGAGTTAGGCCATAAAATAGAACCATTTGAAATTAAAGAAATTGATAAAAGAAATAATGTAATTTTAGTTGGTAATAATACAAAAAAAGAACAAATAGTTCATAAAAATAGAATTTAGATATATATAAATGAATAAAACATATGAAAATAGAATATAAAAATAATAGATTTAAGTACCACATTGTATTCATAAATACAATCCAATATATTAAATTACGAAATAACATATATTAAATAATCAATATTATGGGAATAACTGTTATCCAAGAATGTCCATTAAACAAAGCTTGTATGAACATTCTTTCGAAAAGTGGAGGTGTAGTCTCACTAATACTGTAGGGCTTTACTTATTATACTTGTGTACCGACCCAACCAACATAACAGCAACAATTGGCAAATTCAATTGCACACAAGCAAGCGTCAAATGACCATACGCCAAGCTAATTAAATGTTTATGAAATATGACCCTCCGCGACCAATATAGAATATTCTCCCGCTGCATTTTTTGCATTCCTCTTAAATAAAATTACGCTTATTGTTTTTAGTGAATATCTTTAAGAAGATATATATTTAACTGTGCAGCACTTCTCCTTAGAATTAAGGGGAAGTTTAGTTTATATAAGGCACGTAGTTTGTAAAAAAATCAATTAATAAACAACACTCCTCAGAGCTGGTCATTATAGCTCGGAGTTTAAGCAATAATTAAAACCGTCTTTTCATATCGTTTGCAGTTGGCTAAATCATGTTGTAAGAATAAATGAAGATGCTTCAGCTAGGAAGTCATTTAAATGCTAGCCTGGTGATGGATCACGCAGGAGAGGAAACCGAAACTCCGATGAAAACCTCAAGTGGAGGAAGACATCTCGAAACTTGGTGTCAGAAATTAGAAAAGAAACGAAGAAGATCGAAGCGCTTGGAGATCAATCCGGCTAATGAATCAAACGTTCTGTAATAGCCATCTAAGTAAGTAAGTTAGTAAGTATAAGGTTTCGGCTACCGAAACCTGACAAGACCAAATAAACCTGCACCACAGTCAAGCAGCCTCAGCCGAATTGACTATTAACCTTATCAGATACAAGACAGACGTGGGTCAGGAAAAAACAATGAGGTTCTTGGACTCAAGGCAAAAGGATACACTTTGTTTATAACGTCTACGGTAGACAAGGTAAAAACATGTTTTTTGATAAAGAATAAGCTTAATTTCAAAATTTCTTATCCTTTTAGCTCTGGTGATGTAACCGTCGTTTTAGGAGAAGCCAAGGGCGACCTACGATAGCACTGGCCTCGGTATACATGTCATATGAGGCTCGAGAGCCTCAAAAAGGAATCCGAAACCGATCAGCCCATCGTCTTTCTTACTAAAGACGTTGGAACCACTGATCGATCTTTATCTTAGGAACACGGTCGATACGCACGTCATTAGTAATGCTTACCTGAGGGGTTAATCTGCTGAGAGTGCGCTTCATGCTTTGGTGGGATTCATAGAGCGCCGGTTGTACAGGAAAGAGTACACACTAGGCGCGTTTATGGAAACGCACCCAGAGCAGTAGGATTTCAGGGCATCCTAATGGAATGGACCTATTCTGCGCTTGGAAGCAGGATAATCAAATCTGAGTAAGGAAATGAACATCTAAAAAGAAGTGTGGTTAAGGGAACACCCCTAATGTGGATTTTGGTAGTCAACTGGATATTGAGGTGGTTTGATTTGAAGGTAATAGAGAATTGGCTTACGCAGATGACATCGTGGTTTTATTGACAGAAAGTTCTTGTCCACTACGAGCGAGGTAATGCAGAGTGCATTATCCGATTTGCCTGCATGGGCCAGGGACAAGGGACTGGGAGTAAACCCAGAGAAGACGGAGCTAGTTCTCTGTACCAGGAAATACAAGGTGGCAAAACTTGACATTGGGATCTTGCCCCAAGTAGTGTTTCCGGATAGGGAGGCAGGCACCGGGGCTGGTGTCCTACAGACTTTCGGACGAGTGCACCATTTTCCAGGCATAAATTCTGGCGGTGACGAAGTGACGAAGGCCGCGGAATCAACAGGGGAGGATACGGATGGGAGATTGAACGTAACAACCTGCGTTGATAGTCAGGGCACCCTTAGGGCGCAAGAGGCACATTATGTCAGGTTTAGACTCGCGGATGACTGCAGACATGCTCTTAGGGCGATCATGGTGATAGGCAGGGTTATACTCTGTTGGGTTTCAGGTCATTGTGACGTTTCCGGCAATGACATTGCCGATGGACTGGCAAGGAAGGGATCGGTCCGGGATATTGGACTTGGTTGTAAGCCGGTGAGGCCAACACTGGGTTTCTATTGCTGATAGGGACTTGGATAATGGACAAGGTGGGCCAAACCTGGAGGGACAGGGCTGATTGCAGGATCTTTAGACTTTTATGGCCCAGGTTGGACAGGATGGGCACTGAGCTGCTGCTCAAGAAGAACAGGACCAGGTTTCTTTAGGTTATGCGGGGATGAGGAGGAGATAGAGACGGTAGAACACCTTGTCTGCCACTGCCCTGGGCTGCAGATCAGCCGACAAAGGTGATTGGGAAAAATGAGGTGACACGGGCCTCTGAGCTGCCGCTCAGGTCGTGACCGCGTGGCAGGAGAACAGGCTGGTTCTGAGGTGCATTATTGAGACCCTCACGGGGCACTGAGATGTGAGATATATAACGAACAAATGGGACAGGAACTCTCCAGATTTCTTTAGGTTATGCGGGGATGAGGAGGTGATAGAGATGGTAGAACACCTTGTCTGCCACTGCCCTGGGCTGCAGATCAGCCGACAAAGGTAATTGGGAGGGCGTTTTTTAGATGGACATGGTGAGGTCCCTGACTGTGGGCTGAGGAACATCATTGTTTTCATCAAGGGGTTGGGTGGCTAAGCAGATAGGTGATTCAGCGCCTATGACTACTGACTTTCGTGGTCTTCTTTCGGACGGCACTCTGGCTTTCTTTTCCTTTTACCTATGTAATTTTGGTCTTTCCTTTCTTCCTTTCTTGACTTTTCTGAAGGGGTTCATAATAGGCCTAAAGGTTTCCGGGTGGAGGTGCTGAGTTGGGCTCGTCACTACCCTGCGTAAGCTAACCTAACCTAGGACCGGCTCGAAAAAAAATTATTTTTCTCACTCAACAGTAAAAAGGCAAAAAAAGATTTTGTAAAAGCTCACTCATTAATAAAAAAATTGTTGCAACAAACACAAAGCTCACGCTCGTAGTTATGAATGAGAAGTGAGTGAGCGCTTTTGAATTTTGCTACCTTCTCTCTTTGTATCATGGTTAAAAAATATTTAAATAAATTTACGTATTTTTATATCAAACGACTTGAGTTTTATTTAACTAATTAAAAGTTTAAGTTTTTTTTAACTCGCTTCATAAAAAATATTTTTTTTTTGGCAAAAAATAGAGAATTTTTATTTTAAAAATCAATAAAAAAAATATATATAGGGTGCCGAAAACTAATAAATTTACGGTTGTATTCATAAAAAATCTTAATTTAGGTTTTAAGTATAAAAATCCTTTTTTTTATTTCGTATTCATAAAGCGTATTTTAACTAAAATATTTTTGAGGATTTTTTAAATCTGATATTGGCAACAATGATTATCAGCTCCTAGATTAATCGCATCTTTAAACATTTTTTTTCGTTTTTGAGAAAAATATTGTTTTTATAAAATAAAAATTGTATAGCAACATGTACATATATTTAATAAAAAAGAGAACTGTAAAAATAAAATGTTAGGTTAGAGTTCAATTTAGAAGTTATCCTAATTGAAGAAGAAAGAGTATTGGAATTACGAGTTTTTCTTTATTTGTTTTAATTTTTTTTTATACAACACTAAAAAAAAAAATATTAATATTACTAAAAACAATAAAGTTGAATTTTGAAAAATGGTAAGAATGAATGAAAAATTACTGCAAGGCTTAATATTTATTTATAAAATTATTATTATTATTATTATTTATTTAGTAGTATTATAATACTTTTCGGGAATTACATTTAATTTTTTTACATTCTATTAGTATTATTGCTCCTTATAAAATTTACAACATTTTTTTTAAATACATTTATATTTTGTTCATCTTTTATATTATTTGGCATCGTGTTGTAAAGCTTCAGTCCTTTGTAGAATAGCGACCTTTGCCTTGCATTTGTATTTACTGTCTGTAGTCTGTAATCATTAGCATTTCTTAAGTTGTATGGTTGGACATCTCCCACGCGTCTTAACTGTTCTATTAGATATTCCGGTGCATTTCCATTTTTCAATTTGTGGATGAAACATATGGTATTTAGTTCTAGCCTTTGTGGTATATTCATCCATTTTAACGTATCCAGCATAAACCTTATTGATGTATATCGATTACATTTCAGAATTGAGCGCATAGCTTTGTTTTGCAGTTTTTGTAGTCTTGAGATTTGTTGAGTTGTGCAGCATGTATACATAATCGTAGGCCCGTATTCAAAATGAGGTTTAATCATTGTATTATATATATTAATAGCAGTTATAATAGATACTTTATTTCTTATTCTTTTAAAAAAACCAATTTTTTTCCCAATTTTTCTACATATATATTCGACATGTTCTTTAAACTTTAAGTCCTTATCTATTATGAAACCCAGATACTTTATGCTATTTACTTTCTCTATTACAACATTATTTTTTTGAAACGTTTTTGTAGTATTCATATTTATTTCCATTATTTTTGTTTTATTTTCATTTAACTTTAATTTGTTCATTTTTAGCCACTTATTTATATTATTTATGTCCCTTGTCATATTTTCATAACATTTTTCTTCTGTTTCTGCTTCTGTAAAGATTAATGCATCATCTGCATAGAGAATAATTTCACAAGATTCTAACACTTTCTCCATATCATTTATATAAATAATAAATAATAGTGCTCCTAATATTGAGCCTTGCGGAACCCCAAAATCATTTTGTGCAGCATTCGATTCTACATTATTAACTTTTGTGATTTGTGTTCGATTTGTTAAATACGTTTGAAACCATTTTAATGCAGTATCCTGTATACCGTATTGATAAAGTTTTTGTAACAAAATGTTTCTATCTATTGTCTCAAACGCTCCTTTAAAATCAAGAAAAGTAGCCAAGATTTTATTGTCCTTATTAGCGAATTTCCATCTATTTATGACAAAATTCACAGCCGTTTCACATGAGTGCTCTTTTCGAAAACCCGATTGGTACTTAGATATTATTTTATTTTTTTCAATAAAGTCCTCAATTTGAATTTTAACTATTTTCTCTGTTATTTTTTCACAAGTTTTTAAATTATTAATTGGACGGTATTCCTCACATTTATTAGTGTTTTTTATCTTTTCTACAGGTGTAATCATTGATTCTTTCCAATTTTGTGGGAAGGACCCAGTTTCGAAGGATTTATTTATTATCTCCAGTAAAATCTGCCCAATTATATCCCAGTTATCCAAAATTATATTCTTTGATACTTTTCTATAGTCAGGTTTATTCTTTATATTTTTAGCTATATTTCTTAATTCTAACATATTTATTGCACGAAACTTAAATTTATAATTTGTTACAGGTATCAGGTTTTCATATTGCACATATTCGATAGAATTTCTTATTTCTTCGATGCTATCTATGAAATATTTATTAAAACTATCGGCTATTTGGAAATTTTCCTTGTACTCTGTTTGATTAAATGTCACAGCTTTTATCACACTTCTGGTTTTCCTTAAAACTAGTTCTTTTATCACATGCCACATTTCTTTTTGATTATTCGCGGTTGAAATTTTATTGTTTATATATTTGTTCTTTTCATTTTCTATTTTTACTTTGTATCTATTTCTTATAACTTTATAATTTGTCCATGCACTATTAGTATCTTCAATTATTGCCCTTTGGTATGCTTTTATCTTCTCTACCTTTAATCTTTGTATCTCACTGTTAAACCATTTATTATTGATTTTTTCCGATATATTCTTTTTTATCGAAAATTTTTTTATTGTATCATCAATGCATTTATCAAAATTCACAACTAACTCATCGACACTAAGCATTTCATTAAAATTCAGTCTTACACTCAATTCGTTCTTAAAGATGTTTTTGTTATATTTGAAAACATCTATTTGCTTTTTTCGTACTTTAACATTTATTTCCTCAAATTCAATAAAAATGTCTATTGATTCATGATCAGAAATTTTATTATTTACATTTGTTTTCGCAAAGACTTTTTTATTGTTCGTTATAACATAATCTATTAAAGTTCTCGAATTTTGTGTTATTCTAGTGTATTCATTAATTATTTGTTTCATCCCGTTGTCATCTAATATACTTTAAATTTTATTTTTATAGAAATCATTGTTCCAATCTATGTTAACATCTCCAGCAATTATAATATCACAGTTTCTTTCGCACACTTCTTCCAAGAAATCCTGTATCATTTCACAGAATTCAGATTTAGAACTACTTGGGGATCTATATAATGCTACAAGTATAAATGAAAAATGTTTGTATTTCGCCATATACGCACTTATCCAGTATGTTGAGTCTTTTGTAGTGGTTTTAATATTTTCAATCTTCCATTCCTTTTTAAAATATACAATAATTCCGCCTGTTTTTGTTGAATTAGATAAGGTTTTATAGTGATTATAATGTATTAATTCTATTTCCGTTTCATCTATTTGATTTGTTAAATGCGTTTCAGATAGAATAATAAAATCTGGCTTAACTGATTGGGTTATTATTTCTAGTTGAGTAAAATTGTTTATCAGACCTTGAATGTTAGTATAAATTCCATATATTTTTTTTGGTTGTTATATATCTGTAACTAAACCAATTCTTTTCTTTTTAATGTTAAGTTTGTTTTTATATACTGGACATTCTTTACTGTTTGTGGCATGGTTTTCATTTAATCCTAGATTAAGCCTTTTGTTTTCTTTCATACAGTTTATACATTTATTTGTTATATTTTTACTGCAATCTCTACTTTTGTGTTTTCCATGGCATTTGTAACATAGTTCTTCATTTCGGCAATCTGTTGACTTGTGATTATATCCTTGACATTTATAACATTGAATTAAACTTGTACCATCAAACACTCTGCATCTATCCCAGCCTACATTTAGTTTTTGCTCTGACATAATTCTAACATATGATTCATTATCAATCTTTAATTTTGCATTGTATATAGTCTTATTGTATCTTTTTGTTTCAAAACATTTTACTATTTCAACTGAACTGTCTTTCATTACTTCATTCTGTTTTTCTAATTTCTTCAATAACTCTTCCGCACTTAATTTAAAATTCATGTCTGTTATTATTATTTGCATATCCACCTGTTTTGGTATTCTTACTTCATATTTTTCACTGATTTCATTTTGTATCGCTTCTTTAATCTTATCCCGTTCATCAGTATTTTCACTTTGTATAACTAAAGTACCATTTTTTCTATTTTCGATATTTGTGATTTTTAAATTTACTGGATCTACCTTATCATTTAATTCCGCTTTTGTCTTTTGAGCTGATTGTTTCTCTTTGGGCTTTATAATTAAAGGAATATTTTTCGACACATCTGGCATCTCCACTTTTTGGGCATATGATAATTTTGCTTTGTTACTTGTTTCTTTAACTATTTTTTTAATTTCATCACACATCTTTGTATTATGATTGTTTATTTTTTCACATATATCATTGTTTTTATTTTCAGATTCTTTTACATTTCCATAAAGTTTTTTTATTTCTTCAACATTTTTTTCACATAGCTTTTGTATATTTTCCATTTTTTTAAATCTTGCATCATACCGTTTTTCTACTGCCTCTAATAAAATTTTAATTTCATTTTCATTTTGACGTAGGGAGTTTGAAAATTCATGTTTGTATTCCTTAAGTGATTGTTTATTTTTGTCCACACTGTCCTGAATCTCCCTTAGAACCAAATCAACATTTTCAATGTATTGCATGCAATCATCACAAATAAATCTTATAAAATTACTTTCATCCATAATTTTTGCCGCATATTGGTCAATGCCCGCGCATTTTTTAGTAAAATGGTATATTTTATTACATACACCATTACACCTTAATCCACTTTCACCTCTTATTGCTGATTTGCATTTACTGCAATCAGACATTTTATTATGAAATATTTATTTCTTAATTTTAGGCCTTGTTATTTATTAAATTTATATTCACAACATATATTTTAAAAGTTTTTGTTGTTTTATATATTCCAAATTACTTTTAAAACAATATTTATTTATTTATTTTTTTTATTGAATTTTTATAGAGCTTTCATAAAAAACACGTCTTTCTACGTTCAAATTCAAACAACCATATTATTTCCATATAAAGCCAAAGTATTGATTCCCACAGATGAAAGTACAAACAAAGGGCCGTAAGGCCAATAGTTTGTAATAGTTATCACAATAAAAATAAAAAACAAAAGCAAGGTTAGAAAATTTGCTTAAAATAAAAATACTAAAAAAATGATTTAAAAATTTGCTTAACATGGGCTTAAAAAAGGTTTGAACTTATTTTTAAAATTTGTTTATTTACACAAGGTTTAAAATAGGGTTTTTAAGTTAAAATTTGTTTATGAATAATAAAGTTTTTTCAAAGGCGAAAAAGTTTTTTGTTTTTTGCAGACTATTGGTATTTGAACTTTTTCTCTGGTTCCTGAAATTTCAAATCATCAAAATTCGATTGCATTCAAAATGTAAATATTGGTTTTTTTCATTATAAGTAAAGTTTATTTTATTTATTTTAGTTGAAGAAAAATTAAGTTTATATTATTAAAAATGGTAAAGGAATTGTCGAATTTCGCACTATAAACGTCCGTACGAAGTTTGGAGACTTCAACTATTACAGTTATTGAGATATATACAACAAACTATTTTCGATGTATGGGAGGTGACACGCCCATTTATTTCTTCCGACCCATACAGATCACAATTACGCATATTGGCGCTATAAAGATCCGTCCGAAGTTTGGAGACTAAAGCTGTTACAGATATTGAGATATATACAAAAAAACTATTTTCGTTGTATGGGAGGTGCCACGCCTATTTATTTCTTCCCGCCCATATAAAGCTGAATTTCGCATATTAGCACTCGCCCATGTTCTGACTCTCACGCGATTGTCAAATCACATGCGATTTGTAAATCGCAAAAACTTTTTTTGCATGTTCTGTAGTTCACGCGTTTTTTTTTGCGTTTTGCTTTTTTTTCGATGATGTATTCGAAAATAAAAACATCTTTCTTTTAAAAATACAAAACAAAAAACCAAGGAATATATAACAAATTGTACCTATTTCTGCAACAACATTTTTTCTTTCTTGTTTTCCAATAAAATTCATACATAAAAAAAGTAAGCAACTGAAAAATGAAGATGTACATAACTAACAGTTTTTGAAAATTTAATTTTTATTGAGACTGCTTACAAAAAATAAAACAAATTGTGAAAATTATAACAAAAACCCCATATATTATAATTATGCATAGTTTGATTGGCTGTTTTTAACCTAGTTTGGGCAAAAAACATCGGTTCACCTCATCTACCTCTTGCGATTTGAAGTCGCAAACTTTCTTGCGATTGTGAACTTCAGAACACCTGTTATGCGAATTCAAATCGCATCGCCAATATTTTGCGAAATGCGATTGTCAGAACATGGGCGACTATAAACATCCGTACGAAGTTTGGAGACTAACGCTATTACAGTTATTAAGATATATACAAAAAACTATTTTTGTTGTATGGGAGGTGCCACGCCCATTTATTTGTTTCCGCCCATACACAACTCAATTATGCACATCAATAAATAATTTACCTATACCAAATTTGGAGACTCCAGCTATAATAGGTATTGAGGTATGTGAAAAAAACTGTTCAATTTGTATGGGAGGTGCCACGCCCAGTCGGAATTTCCAAAAACAAATTAGCCTAAAACGCATTCCGAGATATCGGTTATGTCTTTTTTTTCAAGTTTCATTAAAATCGGTCCAGCCGTTCTTGAGTTATAAGCGGTGTCACTAACAAAAAAAAATTGTTCTTTTATATATAAGATGTTTTTTTTAACTAACTTTTTTTATTTATTAAACACGGTGCAAAAACTTTTTTAACAATAGCAAAAATGTTGTGACGAAAAAATTTGGTAAAAATACTACTTGCAAAAGAAAAAAATATATACACAAAGCAGGCGCTGCACATAGGGGCATTTTGCCAATCTAGCCGGACATTAAGCCAAAATGGAAATTTAAGAAATGCAAAAATTTAAATGCTCATCTCGACAGATAACAAAATTCTGTATCAGATAGTGAATTTTCAAATCTTTTGCTTGCAATTTGTCGTTTTTAGGCACTGTCAAATTCAGGAAAGTTAAGTAAATTTGCCCGCAATTTATTAACTTTTGATGGTTTTGAGAGGTTTACAATATATTTTTTGTAGCTAAACAAAAAAGATTTTACATTGATTTTTTTTCTCTGCGAAAGATTATATAAGCAGCTAACTTATTAAATTTTTTTTTATTTTTTATTTTAAGTTTTATTTTAAAAAAAAGGTTTTTTTGTTTACTTTTTGATTAAAAACAATAAAATCAAAAGGTTTTTGAAAGTGATGGCACTTATTATCCTAAAAATCTTTTTCATCACAATTAAACCTGAAATCTCTACTTTTAGACGAAAAAAGAAAACGTTGCGCGTTTTTGCTCCATTTTTTTTGGCGAATTTTCGAAAATTTCACTTTTTTCTTATCTTGTGTGTTTATATATGAGTAAGAAACTTTTTTGTAGGTCATAAAACGTTTGGATAATTAATTGTTTTTAATGTTTTTTATTTAAATTATTACAGGTAAATTGAAATTGATTTTTAACAGGTTAAATTGGGTTTTACACTGACATTGCATGTATAAAAAGGAATGTGCGAGGCAGTAGTTTTTACCCACCCCTAAACTGGACAAGCATTGGACAAGCATATGTAAATAATCGCAGATAGGAATTATGTCAGAGCGACAGAGTCTAACGAGACTAACTCGGAAAACTAACTTCGTCCCCTAAGATAAATCAAATAAATAATAGAATATACAGTCTTAACCTTAATTTATGCTTTTTCATCTATGTCAAGATAAATGAAACCAATATATACGTTAACTTACTAGTGGATACAGGAGCTGGTAAAATCAAAATTTTTTAATAGAAATCCGATTAACACTCAAAATTACACGTTACCTGGAATAGGACACGGTAAAGTAAAATCTTTAGGAAATATACTTTTTGACATAAAATACGACAAATTTTTAATACATCATTACCAAGTAGTACAGAATGATGACACTTGCTTCTAGCGGATTGCAACCTAATCAAGCATTCTTATATATGGATGATTTAGCAGTGTTGGGATGCTCAGAAAAAAAGGTTTTCCAATTTGACAAAAGTATTCAATCTTTATGAGAGAAGTTACTTATTTTGGACACAAATGTACAGATAAGGGAATATTACCGGATGATAGTAAATATTCAACTATAGGAAATTTCCCTACACCAACGGATAAAAAAACTTTTCAGACATTTCACTAGATTATCCCGGAAAGGAGTGAAATTCCAATGGACACAACAGTGTGAGGACGCAATTTAAAATCGAACAGGAATTATTTTCAGTATTCTGGGCTATTAACCATTTCAAGCCATACATAGATAGTAAACATTTTCTCATTCGTACAGACTATAGACCATTGTCTTATTAGTTTTCAATGAAGAATCCAAGCTCCAAATTAACAGGGATAAGACTGGATCTCGAGGAATACGTTCAAGAATTAATATAGAAGATTAACACGAAATAAATAAAAAGACAAATAACATACTAAGAATGGAAACAAGAGCCATGATACGCAGAAAAAATAATATCAAGAAGGAAACCGGGAATAGTGAAAATACAAAGGACAAATAAATAAAGAGCCCATAATATATACACCGGTAAAAAAATACTGACGTCAGAAGATATTATAAATTAAAGATTACCCCTTAAAGATGTTACATAAAAAGAGGTAAATCTATTATAGCAAATATTACAATCAATAATTTGTTTGTTAATTGGAATATTGACTTAGGAAAATTTTTCCCAAGGCTCGAAAAAGTTGCCGATAAACACAACATTGATAAGTTACAAGTGGCACCTAGCGAGAAAATTTTCGAATTTTTCTCGGTTGATAATTTTAAACTAATGGTCAATAAAAATTTATTAAAGTTAAATCTAGCGTTACTTAACAAGGTGATCCACATAAAGAAAGAAAATTCTGATAAGAATCAGGAAATATTGAATAAATACCACAGTGATCCAATGAAAGGAGGACATTGCGAAACCTATAGGATAACAAAAAAAATACGAAGATATTATTCCTGGAAAAATATGTCCAAGGATATAACAAGGTATGTGAAAGAATGTCACAAGTGTCAAACAGCCAAAACCACAAAACATTTAAAAGGTCCATTAGTAATTACACAAACACCAGCTTCAGCATTCAATACAGTGTTCGTGGATACAATAGGACCATTTCCGAAATCCGAATATGGCAACGAATATGCCGTTACGCTTATATGTATGTGATTTAACGAAATATTTAGTCACCATATCAGTAAAAAAACAAAAATGCTAAGACAGTTGCTTAGGCAATCTGATAAAAATTTAAAAAATTACTTCGACAGCTCACCATCACCAAACATAAGGGACAATCGAAAAAAGTATCAAAACTTTTAATGAATACGTACGATCTTACATATCAGTAGACAAAACTGACTGGCACATATGGCTTAAATACCTTACATACTGTTTTCATAGACAACTACGCCAAAAAACGAAATTTAGATTAGAAGTAGCACTTAAGAGAACTTAATTACCATTAGATAGGATTAAATTAAATCCGAAACTTCATTATGATAGAAATATACCAGATTATAATTTTAAAGTAGAAGATTTAGTTTTATTGAAAAATGAGTTAGGCCATAAAATAGAACCATTTGAAATTAAAGAAATTGATAAAAGAAATAATGTAATTTTAGTTGGTAATAATACAAAAAAAGAACAAATAGTTCATAAAAATAGAATTTAGATATATATAAATGAATAAAACATATGAAAATAGAATATAAAAATAATAGATTTAAGTACCACATTGTATTCATAAATACAATCCAATATATTAAATTACGAAATAACAAATATTAAATAATCAATATTATGGGAATAACTGTTATTCAAGAATGTCCATTAAACAAAGCTTGTATGAACATTCTTTCGAAAAGTGGAGGTGTAGTCTCACTAATACTGTAGGGCTTTACTTATTATACTTGTGTACCGACCCAACCAACATAACAGCAACAATTGGCAAATTCAATTGCACACAAGCAAGCGTCAAATGACCATACGCCAAGCTAATTAAATGTTTATGAAATATGACCCTCCGCGACCAATATAGAATATTCTCCCGCTGCATTTTTTGCATTCCTCTTAAATAAAATTACGCTTATTGTTTTTAGTGAATATCTTTAAGAAGATATATATTTAACTGTGCAGCACTTCTCCTTAGAATTAAGGGGAAGTTTAGTTTATATAAGGCACGTAGTTTGTAAAAAAATCAATTAATAAACAACACTCCTCAGAACTGGTCATTATAGCTCGGAGTTTAAGCAATAATTAAAACCGTCTTTTCATATCGTTTGCAGTTGGCTAAATCATGTTGTAAGAATAAATGAAGATGCTTCAGCTAGGAAGTCATTTAAATGCTAGCCTGGTGATGGATCACGCAGGAGAGGAAACCGAAACTCCGATGAAAACCTCAAGTGGAGGAAGACATCTCGAAACTTGGTGTCAGAAATTAGAAAAGAAACGAAGAAGATCGAAGCGCTTGGAGATCAATCCGGCTAATGAATCAAACGTTCTGTAATAGCCATCTAAGTAAGTAAGTTAGTAAGTATAAGGTTTCGGCTACCGAAACCTGACAAGACCAAATAAACCTGCACCACAGTCAAGCAGCCTCAGCCGAATTGACTATTAACCTTATCAGATACAAGACAGACGTGGGTCAGGAAAAAACAATGAGGTTCTTGGACTCAAGGCAAAAGGATACACTTTGTTTATAACGTCTACGGTAGACAAGGTAAAAACATGTTTTTTGATAAAGAATAAGCTTAATTTCAAAATTTCTTATCCTTTTAGCTCTGGTGATGTAACCGTCGTTTTTGGAGAAGCCAAGGGCGACCTACGATAGCACTGGCCTCGGTATACATGCCATATGAGGCTCGAGAGCCTCAAAAAGGAATCCGAAACCGATCAGCCCATCGTCTTTCTTACTAAAGACGTTGGAACCACTGATCGATCTTTATCTTAGGAACACGGTCGATACGCACGTCATTAGTAATGCTTACCTGAGGGGTTAATCTGCTGAGAGTGCGCTTCATGCTTTGGTGGGATTCATAGAGCGCCGGTTGTACAGGAAAGAGTACACACTAGGCGCGTTTATGGAAACGCACCCAGAGCAGTAGGATTTCAGGGCATCCTAATGGAATGGACCTATTCTGCGCTTGGAAGCAGGATAATCAAATCTGAGTAAGGAAATGAACATCTAAAAAGAAGTGTGGTTAAGGGAACACCCCTAATGTGGATTTTGGTAGTCAACTGGATATTGAGGTGGTTTGACTTGAAGGTAATAGAGAATTGGCTTACGCAGATGACATCGTGGTTTTATTGACAGAAAGTTCTTGTCCACTACGAGCGAGGTAATGCAGAGTGCATTATCCGATTTGCCTGCATGGGCCAGGGACAAGGGACTGGGAGTAAACCCAGAGAAGACGGAGCTAGTTCTCTGTACCAGGAAATACAAGGTGGCAAAACTTGACATTGGGATCTTGCCCCAAGTAGTGTTTCCGGATAGGGAGGCAGGCACCGGGGCTGGTGTCCTACAGACTTTCGGACGAGTGCACCATTTTCCAGGCATAAATTCTGGCGGTGACGAAGTGACGAAGGCCGCGGAATCAACAGGGGAGGATACGGATGGGAGATTGAACGTAACAACCTGCGTTGATAGTCAGGGCACCCTTAGGGCGCAAGAGGCACATTATGTCAGGTTTAGACTCGCGGATGACTGCAGACATGCTCTTAGGGCGATCATGGTGATAGGCAGGGTTATACTCTGTTGGGTTCCAGGTCATTGTGACGTTTCCGGCAATGACATTGCCGATGGACTGGCAAGGAAGGGATCGGTCCGGGATATTGGACTTGGTTGTAAGCCGGTGAAGCCAACACTGGGTTTCTATTGCTG
This sequence comes from Melanophora roralis, assembly GCA_963583895.1. NCBI lineage: Eukaryota > Metazoa > Arthropoda > Insecta > Diptera > Rhinophoridae > Melanophora > Melanophora roralis. The sequence goes on from OY757188.1 coordinate 41,914,472, forward strand.
ATAGGGACTTGGATAATGGACAAGGTGGGCCAAACCTGGAGGGACAGGGCTGATTGCAGGATCTTTAGACTTTTATGGCCCAGGTTGGACAGGATGGGCACTGAGCTGCTGCTCAAGAAGAACAGGACCAGGTTTCTTTAGGTTATGCGGGGATGAGGAGGAGATAGAGACGGTAGAACACCTTGTCTGCCACTGCCCTGGGCTGCAGATCAGCCGACAAAGGTGATTGGGAAAAATGAGGTGACACGGGCCTCTGAGCTGCCGCTCAGGTCGTGACCGCGTGGCAGGAGAACAGGCTGGTTCTGAGGTGCATTATTGAGACCCTCACGGGGCACTGAGATGTGAGATATATAACGAACAAATGGGACAGGAACTCTCCAGATTTCTTTAGGTTATGCGGGGATGAGGAGGTGATAGAGATGGTAGAACACCTTGTCTGCCACTGCCCTGGGCTGCAGATCAGCCGACAAAGGTGGTTGGGAGGGCGTTTTTTAGATGGACATGGTGAGGTCCCTGACTGTGGGCTGAGGAACATCATTGTTTTCATCAAGGGGTTGGGTGGCTAAGCAGATAGGTGATTCAGCGCCTATGACTACTGACTTTCGTGGTCTTCTTTCGGACGGCACTCTGGCTTTCTTTTCCTTTTACCTATGTAATTTTGGTCTTTCCTTTCTTCCTTTCTTGACTTTTCTGAAGGGGTTCATAATAGGCCTAAAGGTTTCCGGGTGGAGGTGCTGAGTTGGGCTCGTCACTACCCTGCGTAAGCTAACCTAACCTAGGACCGGCTCGAAAAAAAATTATTTTTCTCACTCAACAGTAAAAAGGCAAAAAAAGATTTTGTAAAAGCTCACTCATTAATAAAAAATTGTTGCAACAAACACAAAGCTCACGCTCGTAGTTATGAATGAGAAGTGAGTGAGCGCTTTTGAATTTTGCTACCTTCTCTCTTTGTATCATGGTTAAAAAATATTTAAATAAATTTACGTATTTTTATATCAAACGACTTGAGTTTTATTTAACTAATTAAAAGTTTAAGTTTTTTTTAACTCGCTTCTTAAAAAATATTTTTTTTTTGGCAAAAAATAGAGAATTTTTATTTTAAAAATCAATAAAAAAAATATATATAGGGTGCCGAAAACTAATAAATTTACGGTTGTATTCATAAAAAATCTTAATTTAGGTTTTAAGTATAAAAATCCTTTTTTTTATTTCGTATTCATAAAGCGTATTTTAACTAAAATATTTTTGAGGATTTTTTAAATCTGATATTGGCAACAATGATTATCAGCTCCTAGATTAATCGCATCTTTAAACATTTTTTTTCGTTTTTGAGAAAAATATTGTTTTTATAAAATAAAAATTGTATAGCAACATGTACATATATTTAATAAAAAAGAGAACTGTAAAAATAAAATGTTAGGTTAGAGTTCAATTTAGAAGTTATCCTAATTGAAGAAGAAAGAGTATTGGAATTACGAGTTTTTCTTTATTTGTTTTAATTTTTTTTATACAACACTAAAAAAAAAATATTAATATTACTAAAAACAATAAAGTTGAATTTTGAAAAATGGTAAGAATGAATGAAAAATTACTGCAAGGCTTAATATTTATTTATAAAAAAAAAACAACCATATTATTTCCATATAAAGCCAAAGTATTGATTCCCACAGATGAAAGTACAAACAAAGGGCCGTAAGGCCAATAGTTTGTAATAGTTATCACAATAAAAATAAAAAACAAAAGCAAGGTTAGAAAATTTGCTTAAAATAAAAATACTAAAAAAATGATTTAAAAATTTGCTTAACATGGGCTTAAAAAAGGTTTGAACTTATTTTTAAAATTTGTTTATTTACACAAGGTTTAAAATAGGGTTTTTAAGTTAAAATTTGTTTATGAATAATAAAGTTTTTTCAAAGGCGAAAAAGTTTTTTGTTTTTTGCAGACTATTGGTATTTGAACTTTTTCTCTGGTTCCTTATATTTCAAATCATCAAAATTCGATTGCATTCAAAATGTAAATATTGGTTTTATTCATAATAAGTAAAGTTTATTTTATTTATTTTAGTTGAAGAAAAATTAAGTTTATATTATTAAAAATGGTAAAGGAATTGTCGAATTTCGCTACAAAATATACTTTAAATAAAAAACTAAAATAGCTTTTGCCTTGTGGTTACAAAATTTAGTTTAAAGACTCCGCGGTTTTGAATTATTCAGACTGAAATCACGGAGAAGCTTTTTCCTTGTATTTTTTGTTAAGCTAAAAGAATCAAATACAAAAAGCACTTGTGATTTTTATACCGGGACATCGTTAAATCCAAGTTATTAGAAGTACAGGATTTTGGCAAAAAAGTTTTGGGTTGTCGGTCGAATATTGCTTTCTATGTTAAATTATATTGTAAAACGAAACACATAAACATATAAACAATTGCTTGAAGAAAACAGAAATTTAAAAAATTTTCCAAAATATTTTGTTTTTGATATGTTTTTTATTTATTGTTGAACAAATTGTTGTAAGACAAATTATTTGCATTATTTTTCTGAGAAAGTGATATTTTTCTGGTAATAACTCAATGAAACTTTATTTTAATTCAAAAATAATGTTACCTTTCAAATACTAGCCGAGTAGAGTTCATTTGGGGAACCAGCTAAACTTTGTTCTTGTTTTTAGGCGTTGCGTTTTATTTATTTAAAGTTTATGGTGATTAGTACGTTTTCAGTTTGTTGTCAGTTCAATTTCTTTGGATTAAGAGATTAAATTTTTCTCTATTTTTAAATACATACCCGACGAATTCAACCTTTTGACATACCTGAATAATCTTTTTTAATTTAATTGTTTGTTGTTATATTTGACCAAAAATTATGACAATCTATTTTTTTAGTTTAAACTTACCATGTTCTCATTTCGAAACGTAACAAGAAGTTTATTACTTCTTCGATCAAATAAAGATGTGGTAGAGTTATAGTTGTTTATAAATCGTAAACTTGCATGCTCATATGAAGACAAATCGTTACAGAATCTCAACAAAAAGACACTCTTATGGAATTGATAGCATATTAAAACAACTTCTTTTAATTTTTGTAACCAATTCTACAAGCAGACAAATTTAACTTATTTAACTTTAAGCATCGGCTTATTAACTTACTCCGTTAAACTTCTTTGGCTTAGAAAAGGGAATACTAAATGGCAGGTCCTCTGGCCACCATTCGGGCTCACTGCAATCCATTTGACCTTGCAAATTAATATGCCCCAAAGAACATTGAACCATAAACGGTATAAATCGTTCTAACTGCGACTCTGATATTTTATCCAGTGATGTCGGATATCCATTCGCAAAAAGCAAAGGTAAATTAGATATCATATTATTTTGCAGTATTTCTTCTTGTTCATCCATTTGGTTATAGCTTAAATGAAACAAACAAACAAAAATCAACACGGAGGTAAAAAAATACTAAACTTAACACCTAATTCTAAATATACATATGTATATTTTTTTTTACCTAATAATCAGCCTTATAACCGTGTTCGTATTCGAGCTTTATATTTCTCGTTTTTACACTTTCGTACTACCTTTCTCGAAGGACATAAAAATACAACCTTGTTAACAATTCTTTTATAATTTTTAATACAACGGTTCTTGAAATCAAATGTCAAAACTTGCGAAACTAGTCGTCCATTAAATTTCATTCGAGAAAAAAGAAAAAATAATTTTAAAACTATGAAAGCATCAAAAGAGTAAGTTTTTTTGTTAAAAACCTTTATGACAACTATGTTTAAGTATAGTAAATAATTTTAGATTGAAAATAACCACACGTAAGCAGTTTGAAAAAATGGTAGAGCTGCTTGAAAAAAACCGGAATTGGCACAATCTTACCACAACGGCCTACACAGAGTGGACACAAAGGCAGAATCGACAGAAATATCCAATAAGCTGAACACTTTAGGACCACCTTCTCGTACAGGGCCTGAATGGATGAAAGTGTGGGCGGATTATTAATGCAATTTAAAAAAAAATTTGCATAACAAAAATGAATGTCGTGCAACAGGTGGTGGTTCAAACAGCCAATATACATTGACATCTGTTGAAGAAGCTGCTTCATCTTTGTTGCAATTAAACAGCATGGAAATACTTAGTCTTTAGAAAACAGAGCTACAAATAAAAAAAGAAAAGTTTGAGCTCTACAAAAAGGAAGCTTAGAAAAAGGAAGAATACAGAAGACTAATGGTGCAACTAAGAACTGACGAAATCGATATAAAAAGAAGAGTTGAACACGAAGAGTACAAAAACGGTTTCAACCAAAAGGTTGAAAAAAAACCAATGTAATTTTATTTTAAAAAACAATAATAATTATAGTAGGGGTTTTAAGGCCTTATTTGAAAAACCTGCTATAATTATTATGTATATAGGATTTAATATTAACCTTTTTTATGTACAAACCTGACTGAAAGAAATGTGATTAATTTTTTTTATTATTTAATAATATACACAAAACAATTACATACCTACTAATGTACCTTGGATTGAATTTAATAAAGTTTGTTTTTTTATATCGAAAATGTATTTTTATTTTTAATAGTTAAAGTTTCATTGATTGCATTATTTTAATTCTTAAATTTGAAGCTGTTAAATTTTTCGTTGTTTCAATATTAAAATTTTCTCGTACATCATTTGAAATATCTATTTCTGGTAGATCCATTTTATAATAAATATAAATGTGATGCAAGGCTGCACAAACATTTGTGATTTTTGGGGCTACGTTTAATGGATAGTGTAAATGTCTTGCTCCTAATATGCACCGAAACCTATTTTTAAGTACGCCTATTGTACGCTCTACAACATTTCTTGTTTGATAATGTATATAGTTAAACCGTCTCTCGGCAGTTCCCTCTGCTGCTGATCTAAACGGAGTAATTAAGAATGGCTCCAGCGGATAGCCTGCATTACCTTTAAAAAGATAAATTTAAATTATTCTGCGCTTTAAATAATTTTGCGTAATTTTATTGATCTCACCTAATATCCATGTGTTTTTATCGCCGATTTTATAATTGGTTTTCAAAAGACGTTTTAATTAACTTCCATTTCAAATCAATGATACTATATATCTAATTTGCAGCTTATGATCACAAACCTGTAATAAAATAAAAATTTTAACATATTTCTTCTTTAGTATATGTAATTTAAATTTGATATTACGCTTACCACTGTTACATTAAGACTGTAGAAGCCTTTTCTGTTGTAATATTTAAAACGTTCCGAAGTTCTTGGTGCTAAAATTTTTATGTGTGTACCATAAATACACCCAATTACATCAGGAAAACCAGTTTTGTTAAAAAAATGTTCCTTATTTTCAAACTTTTCATTTTCATCCATGTTGATAGAAACCCAACTCTTGCACAATTCGCTATTCATTGCATTTAAACATTTTTTGAATACCCTTCTCACAGAGGACTGGGAAAGGCCCACATTGTAGTCATTACCAGCTCCTTTTTGATAACTTCCTTCCGCAAGTATACGCATTGTTGCTGCCAGCTTTAGTATGTTTGGTACCGCCGAAGTTCTTTTTGATTCTTTCAATTTATGATCAATCATGTCCAAAACATATTTAAAAGCCGGTTTGGTTAATCGAAAATAGCTAACGAATCTTAAAAGGAATACTATTAAATCAAGTTGTTTTTGCTCTACATCTACTTACTTTTAATTTGGCATTAAAAATATATTTGATGAATTTCTTATTTCTCTGCGTAAAGTATTCAGCTCTGCCACTGCATATTCATTTTCTTGGTCAGAGGATAAAAACAAAGCACAAACCAAAATTTTAATTTTTTTTTTGCCACAGTTATAGAAAATATTACAAAATTTTTAACAAATGTTTTGCCGGCAATATATTTTTTAATTATTAATTTTGACAGTTCACAACAGGCTGATTCATAATATTAAATTATTTGAAAAAATACTTTTAATTCTGTTAAGAATTCCTTGCACTCGAAAATTTTACCACAAAGAAAAAAATTCGAGTACCAAATCGACAATAGTCGAAACACGTTTTCGAGAACGGTAATAAGGCTGAACAAAAGTTGTATTTTGATTTTCTATTTCTCTTAAGTTCTCTCATATCTACACGTCACACAGTGCTTTGATCCCATATAGTGATGGGACAAAAATAGAAGGAGTGGTCCCAGAGTTTTGAAATTTGGTACACTAGTATAAAATACCTAAATTAAGAAAAATTAAATTTTTTGAAAAAATTGGGCAAAGGACATGCCTACTGCCCATATATGGAAGAGACGAAATTTTCAATTTTGACTACATAACTGCACAGAAAGTTGCAATAGTCCGTATATCATTTACATCCCGTGCTAGTAACTTATGTGATACTTTTTATTGGGATTGACGCAAGGACTATAGGTCATGTCATATATCCTTTTTCGCAAAAATGCAAAGACTGTTACAAAAGTTATCCGATTCTCATTAAATTGGGTGGTATGGTTACTATTATGTATTAAACAAATGTTAGTGCCAAATTACATTAAAATTTATTTATAAAAATACATTATGATTTTGACGACAACGTGAGCGTACAAAATTACAATCTTTCTATATTTAAATTATATTTAAAATACGTATAATTTTTATGTTTTTAATAATTTATGTATGTATATTTTAATTTACAACAAATCATCTTCAGTATTGGACTCTTCCCAAAAATATTGCCATTCAATGAAACATTTGTCTCGTCGTCTTGAACTGGCTCATTAGCATTTTCTCTTAAGTATATATTTATCAATTTCTGCAATTAATAAATTTTGTTTGGTCTTTGGATTCCTTTTTGAAGTAAAAAGCGGATGTGAAGATAGTATTAAATAAGCCATTAAATCTTTATGAGTTTATTTTCGTGACGTTTTTCTCGTATGGGCAGTCTTGCTTTTCTTACGATCTTGTGGTTGGCTTCCAATGCTTCTTCAGGCAAGCACCCTGAAATTTATTTTCAGATACCACAATAGACGGAATAAATTTTTTTCTCAGTTTGTGACGCATACAGAGACGGAAAACAATTAGGGTGTATTTCATTTATTGTGATACGTAGCACACTAAATTTTCTTTCGGTCAAATACAAATTCATATTTAGCGCCAAAGCTTTTGTTGCTGGTAAGCATTTTGAATTCGACATTGGGCTTTGCAAAACAGAATGAGATTCCAATTTAAAATTTTCCACTGCAAATTTTAGTTCCTCAAGAGAACTTTTTAATACTAACTCTGCCACTCTTCGGTGTCTAGTTTTGACTGTAGTGCTACCAAAATCTTTCGTCGGTCTACCACGTTTCTACATGAAGTTTCTGTAGCATGTAAAGCCACTGTTATATCACATTATGGAGTTGGAAGCAGCAAATTTTCATAAGCAATTTTCCTCATGCTTGGTTGCTAAGAATTTAAATTATATATGTACATATATTCAATAATATCTTTATTTTAGAATAGCAATTAAAAATTATACAACTTACATCATCAGCATCAAAAAAATTTTGTTTACCTACAAAGAATGTTTATTTTTTAAATGCATTAAGTTGCCCCTGCTTTCTTTCCAAAAATTTTTTTCATTTTGATGTGAAAGAAATAAACACTTTGTAATAACTTATTTTTGTCAAAATATGACTCGCCTATTTTTCTTTGAACATATTTATATACCTCTGGTTCTTTATCTTTAAAAGTTGCTTTTATCCAGCAGTCAACTATATCTGAATTATATAAAATAAAAGCCATTACTTTAAATTATTTGTTTTGACCAATTACTTGATGTTTTATCAAAATTTTTGTTGACACTGTGATTAGAGATGTGCACGTTAATTTATTGAGCCACGCGCCCTTACTTTTACTCGTTTGTAAAAGTAATTAATTATAAGCATATAAATTTACTGAACATTTTGTTAGAAAATTTTAATTTTATCTTTAACTGAAATGTCTGTGTGCAATATTTGCAAACACTCCACCAAACAATTTCGCTTGCTACAAACAAAGGTTGTTGCAAAAAAAAACTTCTGTCACGTACCCATCTCCAATTTAAATAAAAAATAACGGTAAATAATATTTGTAGGTGGGAGTCAAATCTAGCGATTTTCAATTGTTTGTTGTGATGCAAAAATTTATAAGATTTATGAAAGACATTAAATTTTTGTCAAATTTTGATCTAGTTTTTGTAATAAGTAGTCACAACAGAACTGGAAAAAACAAATTTTTTGGCAATTCATAGCTCACATTTTAAACACTTAAAAAATTTAGCTTACTTCTAGCGATTTTTTATACTAACTTATCTATATTTTTGGGAAAAAAATTAGCAACAGTGGTGGCAGGTAAACTACACAAAGTCTCATTTTGAAAACATTCTTGAAACAATGAAACACCAACGTCAATCTGTTAATTTAGCGGCATCTTGTAGCGTCAAAAAGAGGCAAACACAATTTTATACTTATTTTTTTAATTTATCTCGTTATTTAATCTAATCTAATGGTATCAATGTGGTTTTATATGTTATTATATTGTAAGTTTTTTTATTTTTAACTCCAAAAAACTGTCGAAATTTAGGAAAAATCACCAAAATAGCTATTTTAAAAAATATTTTTTTTTAAAGTTGTGGTTAATTTTTTTAAATTTTTTTCTTGTATTTATTAGAAAACAGTATAGATTTTTGAAAACAGAAAAAAACCCATAGACCATATTGTTCATTTTTTTTTAATTTTCCATCAAAGTAAAAAAATTTTTAGAGTTTAAGTAAATAATAAGCATTTTTTAAACCAACAAAAACTATGTATAGGAAAATAATATACTAAAAATTTTATTTCAGTTGGTTTTAAATGTATAGGTAGTCAGCTATTATAGTAAGCTAGTCCAAAAAATTAAATTTTTACAATTATTTTTTTAAAACAATAAAAACCAAGGTAATTTGGGATTTTAGTGTCGTTTCATAGCGTAAAATACATACAAACGCAAAAACTTTACTATTTTTTTTCTGTTTATTTTATTAAATAGTATTAATTTGAATTTATATTTTACAGTATTTGTAGTTTTTTTTTCTTTTAAACCTAAGAAAACTGTCGAAATTTGAGAAAAAATCACGAAAATATCCATTTTTAAAAATAATTTTTTTTTTAAAGTTGTGGTTAAATTTAAAAAATTTTTTTCTTGTAGTTATTGGAAAACAGTATGGATTTTTGAAAACAGAAAAAAACCCATAGACCATATTTTTCTTTTTTTAATTTTCCATCAAAGTTAAAAAATTTTTAGAGCTTAAATGACTAATAAGGATTTTTCAAACCAATAAGAAATACTTCTAAAAAAATTAATCACAAAATTTTTTTTTTACCGTTAGTTGCAAATATAGTTATTTACTACAGAGAAAAATTTCAATCTCATTTGTTTAGCCATTTTTACTTCAAATTCTTTGACTTTAGCGCCCCCTAGCGCCACCAAAAAGAGCTAAATCTAAAAAATTCTTTAAAATTTATTTAAAAATTATTGTAATCTGTCGACCTATATATTTTTATCTACAATATAAAACCTTTTTTTTATTGTATTTTTGTCTATGGGACACAGTGTAATTGACGTGACGTTAGTGTAATTGATAACTTCATATAATTTTTTGTTTATATTTATTTCATTGTTAATGCTTCCATTTTATAAACTGATGATAAGTATCTATGATCGTAACTGAAACAACTTCTATTTCCGTTTTTGTTAAATTCAATGTTTAATAATTTTAGTGGACTGTATGGTTACTCGTGTATGACAAGACTGAGAAAATGCAAAAGAAAAGTTACAATAAATGAGAAGAGCTTTCAATAGCAAAATAAAATACAAAAAAAAGAAACAACAAATATTGAAAGAATGTTAAAAATTAAAATGACAGAGAGGTATTTTCTTTAATGGTTCCTCAACAATCTATTAAATCTTAAATATTAATAACAAAACAAATAACTCACTCTGTTACAATGCTTCCACTTTTTCGTACAGAAAAGAAAACATTTTGTAAAAAAGGGAACGCAATCCTACAGCACTCATGACCATTTTACCTTTTAACTTTTTTTATTTTAAGAGTTAAAACTTTTAAAAAGCCCGCTATTTCTTTCTTTGCAATAAAACATAAACAAACAAATATATGTAAGTAAAAAATGAAGTAAATGTTGCCATTAATAAGGGCGAATTAAAAAAAACACTTCACGCTTTAAGAAAATTTCTCTCTTTTTAAAAAAGGGCATACATAATAAATGTTACGTTTTTTTTTAAACGGAAACATCAGCAATAGTGTCCCTGTTTTACATGTAGTCTTGTAGGACGTTTCGAACGAGGGGATTTGGTCGTTTTCAGCTTATCTGAATATTTGTTTACTTATTTAAAATTTCAGATTTAACTAGTGGAACTTGAAAAAAGATCTTTGTAACTTATGCTGTTTTAATATGCTCTGGAATGTAATGATCCATTACGTGAGTGGTCTGTATTTCGAGTTATTGTGCTACCTTTACATGCCGACTTTGCTCATGAAAATTGGGGGTGTTGTTTACTTTGTAAGAACAAACGCGGACCGACACCATAAATTTAAATTTTAGGTAGGTAGGATTTAAAAAAAGTTTAAAGAAACCATAAGCCTGAGTGATATTTACCGAAAATTAATTACACACATAGTGAATTGTCTAGAAATTTACAGCGGCTGTTTTTTTTATCAAATTTAAACCAATTATTTAATTTGCGACTTTCTGATCATATATCCGACCATGCTTTCTTTTTTAAAATATTCCCTCCGGGGTTTTATAAAAATAAGAATTTTACTTAGCTTTTATTAATATTATGAAGTCAAATTCAGACTCATCATTAAAAATGTATTTTCGTTTCCAAGATTAACGCGGAATCCTCAGTTGATTTTACCTTAAATCAATAACACTCCTTTTGACAAATTATTCAGCCTTATTAGGAGTGTCGTTGGCGTATTTCGACAAATTTCGTAGTCGTTGCCGTTTTAAATATTTTTCGGTACCATTTTGGTACCATGTAAAATTAACGAAAACGACATTTTTGTAATAGAACAAAAAACACAGAATGTTTCAAAATTCCTACATTTTTAGTAAATTTTGTGTAACCCTGTTGTATAAACTGTAAAAAAATCGACTGTTGGCGGTGATAAAAATAACAATAAAAATACAAATTATTAAATATACAAATTTTTTTATTTAAAATGTTAAGTGTTGCTACATTTTCGTCATCTCAGGATGAGGAAGAGTATACTACTTCTGAGTATAATACTATGCGTAGGGAGTTTCGGCAAAAGTCAAACATATGACATGCCAAGCTCCAAGTAAAAAAACAATTATACTTAATGTATTTTAATAAAATTTTAAGTTTTGTTAGATACTTTAGACTCAATAACGATGCTTTTAAGTATGTCCTAAACAAAATTGCTCCTAAATTAGAATAGTCAATAAGGTTTACATGTTTGCCACATATTTTCCAGCTGAAGGTAAGGGGTATTAATTTAACATCAGCTTAAGCTAATCTTCTGTTAGCAAAAGTGTTTCATGAATTCATTGAGTTGACCTGCAATTTCACTCTACTCTTCTTTAGCATTTACTTTATTAATTTCACTTGTATTTGTGTATATCCCTTTGCTAAACTTGATTTTTTTTTTATTTTTAGTTTTAATTTTTAAAAAGAATTAAATAAAAAAAAAAACATAAAAAATATTGCTTTAATTATATTTTTGAGTATAGCTACTACCTTATTTTGCTGAAACCCTTTTTTTTAATCATTTTTAATATATTTTTTAACTGTCGTTAACAAATACCTTAACGACGATTTTTTAAGTGTTTGGCATTTTTTGACGACACTTGTGGTACCGAAAATTGTAATAGAATCGTTAGGAAATGTTGATTTCTATCGTTTTTCGACAAACATGGTACCATTCAAACAAGAAGAATGATTTTCGACACAGAAACGATTCGACAACGACGCTTATAATAAGGCTGATTATTAGTGAGAGTATGTAGATTTTACAACGAACTTTCTATCGCCTTAAGAAGTTTTGAACATTTCGTCACGAAATTCAAACAGAAGTTGCTTGGAGTTTACAACTAATACCTCCTTATTGCAAGCTTCTTATACCTTCAAAGGATTATTTTTTATATTTTTAATATTTTTATCATTTTTAATATTTACTTTTCTACATGGAAAACAATCCTTTATTTGTTTATTTCTTTTTAGAATTGTGTTTTATTGCTAAATATTTAAATAATTGTTTATTTAGTTTCATGATGCATCGCGATTTATAATATTGTATTTATCGCTTATAGCCCTAAGGGGCTCGATTATATTAAAATTAATAAATGAATGAATTCAAAGTAGCCCGAAAATTACCGTCTTAACTTTTTGATAATAGTTTTTTTAACAAAATATTTACACACAAATTTTTTTAATAATCATATTAATCTAACAAAATAAAACTAATTTACAAGGTTGGCAACCGAAACGAATTACGGTATCGGTAACGGTATTACAAAATTTGTCATTTCGGTATCGGTATTTTAATTATATCGGTAACGGTATTAATTCTTTAATTTCGGTTTCGGTATTTTAATTATATCGGTATCGGTATAGACACATACTTAATGGTATTTACAAAAAATAAAAAAAATCTATATTCAATTTAAATACATAGTTAAGTTTTTATTTATATGTTCTCTTTTTATTAGGCTAATAAAAAAAATAAATTGCTGACGTGTAGAAGTAGATATGTACATTGTTTAAAAACATTTTTAAAAACTAATAGGAACATAAAATAGAATTTCAAACATATGTATAATAAAAAAATATTTTAATTTATCTTGATACTACCTGTACTATTGTACCCTGGAAAATACTTTGCACTAAAATACTTTGCACTTTTTCAAGGTAAAATGTTTAAAAATATTATATCAAAAACTTTTTTTTTTAGCTTCTAAATCAGTCATTTTTTGAAAAAAAAAAATACAAATTAAAATTTAATTAATAATTTATAGCCTTGAAAAATACATTTAAGTTTACTGTTCGGGATATTTAAAAAGCATTCACTTTTTTAGATGCATATGTAAATAATAAGGAACATAAAAAATGGTTGATTAAAACAGCTCCGCGTTGGATCGAATCACAATGACTGCATTTAAACTCATCTTACTATTGAGGGTAGGGTTCAATATTCATTTTACCGCTGCAAATAATCTTTCTACACTAACTTGTGTACCTGGTACAGCTAACACCAAGCTTTTTGGTTACAAAGTTACAAGACGAAATATTGTTGAAAAAGGAAACTGCAAGTACAATGCAATCTTATTTATAAGTTTGCTTTGTTGGGAAACAAAACAATAACAGCGTTGCAATTGTGTAACGTGAAGTTAGCAATAATATTTTTAAGAAGCAGTGTAAATTCATGTGGCATATAATGCCATATGTACATGTGTTTAGTTTTTTCTACTTGCATTATTTCTTGGATTTTTATTACCAAAGCATAATATCGCAATATCGGTATCAAAGGAAACGGTATTTTGATACCGGTATTTTGCGAAACAAATTATTTTGGTATCGGTATCAATACCGGTAACCAAATTTAAACGGTATCGGTAACGGTAAAGATTTCCAACCTTGCTAATTTTTTAAATAATTAACAAATTTAAAAAGTTTTGGAGTAATATTATAATAACAAAAAAAACATTAACATAAGTATGCAAAAAAATCAATAAAACATATAAAGTTATAAAACCCTTTTAGGTTAATTTATTTTATTTTTCTTTTTTTAGTGTAAACTTGTTTAGTTTTATACACCAATATCAAAAAATAATTTTTATAGATCATAAAATTTTGACTCACCCATAATTTTCCCTTGTTGACTTCATTTATTTTTGTTGGTTTTACAAATCTGAAATTTATAAAACGATTCACCCTACACTTGAAAAAATTTATCTTTAGATTTATAGAAAATAAGGTTGTGTTGCGGGACTACCCTGTGTTTATTAAGATTTTAATATCTACATGAAAAAAAACAACTTAACAAAATTTGCGTTTGTGAATATGAATGTGAGTGCGTGTGTGAAAATTGATTTATACCACTGTCTGCTACATTTACATTAACTAATAATTATGAACAAACGCGAAAAACCCCTCAAAAAATAAAAAAAAAAACAAGGCATAAAGATATGAAAAAAAATAGACTTGCTTGCTTATTTAAATCAAGGCCAATGGAAAAGGTCACCGCAGGAGATCAGCTAATTAATTTTTTGTTAATTAAAGAGTATATTGTTGTCAAATGAATTCGCCTCGAAGTAATAATTTTTTAATTTTTAAAAATTAAGTTGCAATTTTTGTAAAATTTTTTTTTAATTTTATGAACTAAAATCGTATGATTAAGAATTGGTAAGTACCTAAACGTTAAAGACTGTTTGGAAAGTGTTTAAGCTTTCGTTAAAAGAAGTGTTTTACCCTTGTTTAGGTTCAATAGATCTGTCGTTAGTTTCGAAGCTTCATATGTTTAACATGAGAAGGTGTTGAATACGACGATTTAAAGCCTTTTTTTAAAGCACGAGAAGATCAAAATGTGATGGCAGTTAGTTGAATGGAAGGTATTTGTTGTAAAAACTAGAACAATAATCATATATATTAATAGATTTAATGCATTTTAAAACGATTGTTTACATTTGGTTATTTCCTGGCGAATTCAACTTGGTTTTTAACCCTTTCGGAATAGTTTTAGATCTAAATAAGTTCGAAATAAAAATTCTAATTTTTATATGCTGTTTCGCACAGAATGTAATGTTAGGGAAATGCAGCAGTATATTAGTGGGAAAAAAGTGGCGGCTAATAGCCAGTGTATCATCCGTCATTAAAAGGCAACAAAAAAGTTAGCTTATATAATAGTAATAAAACATTTTGTTGGTAAATATAAACATTTAGACGAAAAAGATTTTACCAGATTTTTAACAATAAGTTTTTGCATTCTTCGAATGTCATAAACACCAATATAAGAGGAAACATTAAATCAGTTTTTCCCTTAATTTTATAGCTATCAATGTTAGATTTTCTTTTTATAACCTTTACATTTATAAAACTTTTATGTGCTGAACCTTATAAATAAAAAGGTTTATGTACTTACGGCACTTTGTTCCACCTAGGAATTCAAGGACTAAATACACATATCTATATATATCAGAGAATAGCATAATCACGTTTTCTCTTGATTTAATCGGATGCAAAAATTTGAAGTGATTTGAGTGAGTTGAATAAAAATCTGCCTTGAATAAAATCAGCTTCGTTTGGTCAACGCATGAATTTTTTCATTCTGTGAGTTTTACTCACATGATTGAATTGAATGAATAAACGGATGCTAGTGAATAAATCAGAGTAAATAAAACTGTGCAAGAACCAGAGTTGCCGTCGTATAAGTTTTGAACGACACATATATTTAGTAATTTTTTAGGATACTTTTATATAAGTTAACGAACTAACCCGTTCGTTCTTTATTGGGTTAATTCATTTTACTTACCTTTCATTTTCATGTGGCATATGTTCCCATTAAGAATTAATTTTTGCTTGGTTTATATTTCATTTCTATTTAATAATAAAACTGCTGACGATATGTCTGCAGTTTCACAATTGTAATATTTAAATAAAACTATTTACCTGTTCTTATGAATTTACCTTAATAAGCATAATTGTCTGTTGCTATTGTATTTATTAATGTGGAAATAAAGAAATTGAATTCAGTCGTAGTCAAGTACTCGAACAAACAATAATTGTTTTATTTCATAAGAAAATAACTGGCGCCCGAGCTAAAGTGTTTTTAGTGTTTAAAAATTCTATAGAAAAACAACACACATCGCGTGTAGTGCACTAGAGGGAATCTAAGTAAATTAAAAAATTAAAAAGAACAACTTCCCCGGTGCCGGCGATTAAATTAAGTGAAATAAACTAAAAATTAAAACATTAACTAAACTGAAAATTAAGTGAGATAGAGTTAAGAAAATAAAAACCAAACTAAGTGAAATAAACCGAAGTTCAAAACATAAACTAAACTAAAAGTTAAGTGAAACCAGAACATTTAAAAACTAATTTGTAGGCCCTCAAAAAAAAAAAAAAAAAAAAAAAAAAAACCACTTTGGCCAAGTATTTAAATATTTAAATTCTACCGGCCAATATTGAGACTTTGCAGCTATAAAACAAAACAAATTTAACAAAATCTAACAAAATTTAACTGTAAAGAATTAAAGAAGAGTGTCACCAAGCAACGATTTTGCTTGGGCAGCGATAGAACAACAACAGCAACAAAAACAACAACAAAGATAGTGACTGCCCAACAATATCAACAACATTTACAGTAACAACAACTCAGAATACCCAACAACAACAACAACAACAACGACAGCATCAGCAACAAAAAAAAATGGCATTAATCAAAATAACAATTTTATTGTAAGTCATAATATCTTTTTATAATTAGAAACTTAAGACTATATTTTAGTTTTATTCAAATTCAATCAATTTTTTTTGAAAAGAAAATAATAATCAAAGCATATTACAAATAATCTCAAGATAATAAAACGTGAACGCAATTATAATAAATTTTGTAATTCTATAAAGTTTCTTTTTCATTCTATTCAATGCAAAAGTTTATCCAAAAATTGAGAAAAGGGATCTTTAATCGTAAAGGAAAACTATAATAAATTTTGTAATTTTACAAAGTTTCGTTTTCAATCTCTTCAATGGAAAATTTATTCAAAAACTGGGAAAGGGATCTCTAATAATAGAAAATATTATAATAAATTTCGTGACCCTACAAAGTTCTTTTTCATTATCTTCAGTTCGATAAGAACAATCTGATCAGACCTATTCTGAACAATGTTAATAACAACAATAATAATAACAATAATGATAACAACAATCCCCCGTTACAACATTTTCAAATGAACAGGGAAGTGGAACTTGCAATTGCAAGTGTAGTACGTATAATGGTACAGGAGGAACTCCACCCAGTTCCTCAACAACCCACAGATCAGGACGTTAATATTATTAACGGAGATCTTCCGGGTCTGGACAAAGTCCCTGATGTAGTGCACACACTAAGGGAATTTTCTGGAAACCAATCAGAATTTGCTTCCTGGAAAAAAAGTGTGGAAAGAATCCTAAAAATCTATGAACTCATTCGCGGGACTCCAAAATATTTTGGAATCCTAAATTCTGTACGGAACAAAAAAACGGGTGATGCCGATATTGCCCTGGAATCCTACAACACACCTCTTAATTGGGGGTGTATTATTCAATGTCTCACAACACACTATGCAGATAAAAGGGATCTTGGTACATTAGAGTACCAAATGTCCTCTATGGTTCAGGGAAATAGTAGTGTGCAAGAATACTACAAGCGGATTGACGCACACCTATCCCTGATTTTGAATAAAATCGCATGCATGGAAGAAAGTGAAGCTTCCATACATTTATTAACCAGGACATACAGAAACAAGGCCCTGGACACGTTTGTCAGGGGACTTCGAGGCGATCTGCCCAGATTATTGGGTATGAGAGAGCCAAAATACTTGCAAGAGGCACTATATTTGTGTCAAAAGTTGGAAAACCAACAATTTAGATCGATTCATGCTAATAGTAGCCATAATACAGCTTCGACTGTCCAACAACACAAACATATTGCCCCGCAACGCAGATCCACACAACATTTTTTTCCTTAATTGGCTTATTTGCCACAAAATTTGCCTAGACAGGCATACATGTATCCACAATGGCCACAGAGCACATTAAATGATACACAACATATTAACAATAGGCCACAGGCAAATATGGGTGCTCCACCGCCGAGACCGACCTAGCCTAAGCCACCCACCCCAATGGAAGTCGATAGATAGTTCTATTCAGACCAAAGCGGTCAATTATATGAACAGGCCATTTAGGAATGACAGATATTCTGGAGCAAGATCTCCACCAAATTCCTCTCAGATACAAAGGCCGAATAAACTACAGCGCATCAATCACATTGAATGCGAAATTGAGGAAAATACTTCACAGGAGGACAATGCCTCTGGGGAAGATTCTACATTACAGGGAACAGAGGAAATACAAGATTTGAGTGAATATTTCCATATGGAGAAAAATCTTGATGAGGAGTCAGAATTTTCCGATATACATTTTTTAGGTTAACTGACTTAACATTACCTTACTTCCAGTGCAAGACCGATGACGGACGTATTTTTAAAATTTTGATTGACACAGGTTCCAATAGGAACTACATACAGCCTTCCCTAATTCAAAACCCTATTCCGAAAGAAGTTAATTTCCAAGCGAGATCAGATGGTGGTAACATTACCATTACTCACCATACTTTTATAAATTTATTTGGATTGCGTTCGGAAAATCTTAAATTCTTCCTTTTGCCATCACTTAAATCCTTTAATAGTATTTTGGGCAACGATAGCTTGAAAAAGCTTAATGCTGTCGTATTCACTTCAAAGGGTTTCATGCTGATAAACAATTCGATAAAGGTTAGAATAAAGCAGCAAATTTCACAATCGGTGATTTCAATAAGCGTGAGAACTGACCATCTAACGGAAGATCAGAAGAGTAAATTAAGAACAATTTGCGGTAAATACCGGCATTTGTTTACAGAACTGAACGAACGACTGACATTCACAGCAACGGTGCAAGCGGACATCAGGACTACAACTGACGAACCAATATACTCCAAAAGCTACCCATATGCGATAACAATGAAAGATGAAGTGGAAAAGCAGATAAGAGAATTGCTCGACCACGACATAATTCGACCATCACGGTCACCATATAACTCACCAGTCATAATTGTTCCAAAGAAGATGGATGCTTCTGGTGAAAGAAAATTTCGTATGGTTATTGACTATAGAAAACTGAATCAAGTAACCATACCTGATAGGTACCCAATACCGGAAATAAATGAGGTACTTTCTAATCTTGGGAAAAATAAATGGTTCTCTGTATTAGATTTCAAAAGTGGATTTCACCAAATCCTTTAAGAGACAGAGACATTGAGAAAACGGCATTTTCAGTTAATGGGAACTATGAGTTCACGAGATTACCATTTGGACTGAAAAATGCTCCCGCCATATTCCAACGAGCATTGGATGATATCCTTAGGGAACACATAGGGAAAATTTGCTACGTCTACATAGATGATATCATAATTTTCGGTCGTGATGAAAATTCTCATCTTGAAAACATTGAGATTATTTTTAATACCTTGCAGAATGCTAATATGAAAGTCCAACTGGACAAATGTGAATTTTTGAGGAAAGAGGTAGAATATTTGGGATTCATTATTTCTACTGAGGGCATAAGGGCAAATCCAAATAAAGTTGAGGCGATTAGGAATCTGAAACCTCCAACTACGATAAAAGAGCTTAGATCGTTTCTAGGAATGTCGGGATTATATAGACGTTTCATAAAGGATTATGCTAAAATAGCAAAACCCTTTACAATCCTTTTAAGGGGGGAAGAGGGGCGTATGTCCAAGAAGATATCATCGAAAATTCGTATAACATTGGACAAAAATGCTTTAGAGGCATTTGAAAAAATAAAGAATTCACTTGCATCAGGCGATGTCATTTTAGCATTTCCAAATATGGAAAAAGAGTTCCAATTGACTACTGACGCATCGAATTATGCATTGGGTGCGGTATTGGAACAAGAGGGCAGGCCAATTATGTTCATATCAAGGACATTTAATAAGACCGAGGAACACTATGCTACAAACGAGAGGGAAATGCTCGCGGTAGTATGGGCCCTTAAAGCTCTAAGAAGCTATTTATATGGTCACGCATCGGTAAAAATTTTCACTGATCACCAACCATTAACATACGCGTTGGGTAGTAAAAATACCAACAGTAAACTCAAAAGATGTGCGGCCATCTTAGAGGAGTATAATTATGAATTAAAATACAAACCGGGTAGCACAAATGTGGTAGCGGATGCATTATCAAGACCACCACAAACTTCTGAGATAAACTCAATAACGGCTACTCAACATAGTGCCAAAACTTCACCTCAAAACCTCATTCCGTTCACGGATGCTCCAATTAACGTTTTCAAAAATCAGTTGATAATTTCAACTGGTAAAACGCCTTCATATAAATGCGAAACCATATTTCCGGGGTATAATAGACACACGATAGTGGGAAATGATTTTGATTTTGGAAAATTAACCGAAATAATGGGAAAATATTTAAGTCCAGCGGTGATAAATGGGATTAAAACCGAGGACAAGATTTTAGGAAAGATTCAAGAAATCTATCCTTCAAATTTCATTCAATATAAAACAAGATACACCAGAACAATTGTAAGGGATCTGACATCCAGCACGGATCAGGATACTGAGATCATTAATGAGCATAAAAGAGCTCATAGAAATGCAAGGGAGAATAAGATCCAATTATTGCGAAAGTGCTATTTTCCCCAGATGCAGGCAAAGATAGTGAAAATCGTCAGGCAATGTCGAATATGCATCGAAAATAAATATGAGCGCCATCCGAACAGGATAACTCTGGAAAATACTCCCATTCCACAGCACCCAAGACAATTTGTTCACATAGATATCTATCACACGAATAATAGAATAGTACTGACCGCTGTAGACAAATTCTCTAAATACGCTCAAGTGAGAATTGTAAACTCTAGATCAGCCGAGGATATTAAGACTCCATTACGGGAATTACTTACTTCTTTCGGGATTCGCGAAAACATAGTAATTGATAATAAGAAATCTTTAAACTCATCTTCTATTTTATTCATGTTAAAGGATCAAATGGGAATTAATGTCTATACGACACACAGTGCTGTGTCCCATAGACAAAAATACAATAAAAAAAAATGTTTTATATTGTAGATAAAAATATATAGGTCGACAGATAACAATAATTTTTAAATAAATTTTAAAGAATTTTTTCGATTTAGCTCTTTTTGGTGGCGCTAGGGGGCGCCAAAGTCAAAGAATTTGAAGTAAAAATGGCTAAACAAATACCCGCGTCTTACATGCTTCAGGAAAACAGTTGTAAAAAAATTATTTTTTGGACTATGAGATTGAAATTTTTTTCTGTAGTAAAAAACTATATTTGCAACTAACTGTCAAAAAAATTTTTTGTGATTTCTTTTTTTATAAGTATTTCTTATTGCTTTGAAAAATGCTTATTATTCACTCAAGCTCCAAAAATTTTTTTAACTTTGATGGAAAATTAAAAAAAAAAGAAAAATATGGTCTATGAGTTTTTTTCTGTTTTCAAAAATTCATACTGTCTTCTAGTAACTACAAGAAAAAAAATTTTAAAAATTTAACCGGAACTTTAAAAAAATTTTTTTTTAAAAATTGCTATTTTCGTGATTTTTTCTCAAATTTCGACAGTTTTCTGGAGCTAAAACTATAAAAAAAACTTACAACATAATAACATATAAAACCAAATTGATACCATAAGATTATCATAATTAACGAGATAAATTAAAAAGTATAAAATTGTGTTTGCCTCTTTTTGACGCTCAAGATGCTGCTAAATTAACAGATTGACGTTGGTGTTTCATTGTTTACCTCCCACCACTGCTGCTAACTTTTTTTCCCAAAAATATAGATAAGTTAGTATAAAAAATCGCTAGAAGTTAGCTAAATTTTTAAAATGTTAGCTATGAACTGCCAAAAAATTTGTTTTTTCTAGGTCTGTTGTGACTACTTATAACAAAAACTAGATCAAAATATGACAAAAATTTAATGTTTTTCATAAATCTTATAAAACTTTGCATCACAACAAACTAATACAGCAATTGAAAATCGCTAGATTTGACTCCCAGAGTTAGTAATAAAATGTTCCCTTGAGGAACTACATTTTGCAGTGGAAAATTTAAAACGGGAATCTCATTCTGTTTTGCAAAGCCTAATGTCGAATTCAAAATGCTTACCAGCAACAAAAGCTTTGGCGCTATATATGAATTTAACTTTGACCGAAAGAAAATATAGTGTGCTACGTAATACAATAAATGAAATACACCCAAATTGTTTTCCGTCTCTGTATGCATTACAAACTAAGAAAAAAAATTTATTCCGTCTATTGTGGTATCTGAAAATGAATTTCAGGGTGCTTGTCTGAAGAAGCATTGGAAGCCAGCCACAAAATCGTGAGAAAAGCAAGACTGTCCCATACGAGGAAAACGTCACGAAAATACACTCATAAAGATTTAATACTATTTAATACTATCTTTAGATCCGTTTTTGACTTCAAAAAGGAATCCAACGACCAAAAAAATCCATTATTTGCAGAAGTTGATATATATATACTTAAGAGAAAATGCTAATGAGCCAGTTGAAGACGACGAGACAAATGTTTCATTGAGCGGCAATATTTTTTGGGAAGATTCTAATACTGAAGAAGATTTATTGTAAAATAAAATATACATATATAATTTATTTAAAAAAAAATTATTATTAAAAAACGCACTTATACGTATTTTAAATTAAATTTAATTTAGAAAGATTGTCATTTTGTACTTTCACGTTGTCGTCAAAATCATAATGTAGAAGATTTTTAGCCAATTTAATTTTTATTTTCTATTTTTATAAATCAATTTTAATGTAATTTGGCACTAACATTTGTTTGACACATAATAATAACCATACCACCCAATTTAATGAGAATCGGCTAACTTTTGTAACAGTCTTAGCATTTTTGCAAAAAAGGATATATGGCAGGACCTAGAGTCCTTGCGTCAATCCCAATAAAAATTATCGCACAAGTTACTAGCACGGGATGTAAATAATCTACGGACTATTGTAACTTTCTGTGCAGTTATGTAGTCAAAATTAGAAATTTCGTCCTTTCTATATATGGGCAGTAGGCGTGTTCTTTGCCCGATTTTTTCAAAAAATTGAATTTTTCTTAATTTAAGTATTTTATACTACTGTACCAAATTTCAAAGCTCTAGGACCACTCCTTCTATTTTTGTCCCATCACTATATGGGATCAAAGCACTGTGCGACACCTCCATACTCGAGTACCGTAAATGGTCAGGTTGAAAGATTTCATTCAAACCTGACTGAAATTTTAAGGTGCATTAATGCGGAAAAATTGCATAACTCCTTCGAAGATCTATTGGATAGTTCTTTGAACAGGTATAATCACTCAATCCATTCTACAACCAATAGAAAACCTATTAAAGTCTTTTTTGGGAGAATCATTGGAACTGAACAGAAACGAAAACAGACAACAGACGGAAAGAGACTTAGAATTCCACAACAGGAATAGACATGACGCAAAAATGTACAAAGAAGGTGACGAAATTTTTGTTAAGGGAAACAAACGGTTAGGGAACAAATTAGCACCACGATAAAAAAAGGGAAATAGTACAGGAGGATAAAGGACAGACAGTTTTGACCGTTTCTAAGAAAATAGTCCACAAAAATCTAATAAAAAAATGATGATTTCATTTCAGGACATAACTTGCTTTCACAAAAACGGGGACTCAAATACTTGACTATACGAATTCACAAATTGTTACAATACCAGTCTCTATTACGGCAAAACTCAAGACGGGAAATTTCAAATTGATCCATATCATAGAGTTGAAACAGTACGAGTCCTTATTGGATAAGATATACGAGACTATAATACAAGACATAACCAGAAAGGACAATAACTACCAGTTCTTGTTAACGAAATAGATACCCTATATAAAATGCTCAGAGAGCTAGGTCCTTTACGGAAAACTAGATCGATTGAGATTCTAGGGACGGCCTGGAAATGTATTGCGGGAACACCCGATCATGAAGATTTTCAAATGATTACGGACAGGGTAAACGGTTTGCTCGAGAATAATCATCAGCAAATCGTCATAAATAGAGCCTTGGAACTGAGGGTCAATGAGATAACTGAAATAACTAACACTATACTGAATAATATAGGGACTAGCGACGCACTGAAGGTAGAGATTATTAAAAATGTCGAAAGAAAACTGAAGATAATGAAAGAGGAATTGACTAATATTAATTATTCAATTCAATGGGCAAAATCAGGGATAATAAATTCTTTTATATTTTCTGGTTACGAGTTAAACATAACTAAGAAGCTTTTCGAAGATCAAAATTTCCCTTATTCAAATCTGATCGAAGCTTTAGAATTCGGAGAAATAAAAATTAGTATGAATCAAACGACGCTGATTTATGTCGTAAATCTGCCTAGAACGGAAAAGGAAACTTGTAGAAAATTATTTATAAAACCTGTAAAACAAAGCGGAATAACAATTAAATTGAATAATGAAAATTTTATAATTTGTAAAAATTCTATAATTGAAATTAAAAAACCATGCAAAATGGTTTTTAGCTCACTGAGCTTTCACCTGGCCTTATAATGCTGAATGGCTATGACGGTCCTATAGAAATTGACAGAAAAAATCTCTGGTTAAATGGAACTTATCTTATTAAATATCACAATGCCACGGTTCACATAGAAAACCGAACTTATTATAACAACGAAATAGCTATGTTGCAGCCATTACCGGCTATATTGAAAACCACTAATTCCATAGCTAAGTACGAAGAGATGCTATCCTTGGAAATGTTAAAAGATCTCCATATAAATAATGCTGCGGAGATTCAACAGCTGGTAAAAAATTATAAAACCACACTCACAACAAGCGTCTTAATTCCCAGTGTCTTTGGCGTAGTATTGTTACTGTTATTATTGAGGAAGTTGGTAAAAAAATAGAAAAACATATGAAGTTCCAGTAAAACTAAATGATGAAAAATCTCCTGTAGCTATTGCTAGCATTGATAATTACCCATCCAACGAGGACGTTGGAATTCAAGAGGGGAAGAGTTAACGAACTAACCCGTTCGTTCTTTATTGGGTTAATTCATTTTACAGTCAAATCCCGATAATTCATACCCCGATAAATCGTAATTCCCGATAATTCGTAATAAACTGTCGGTCCCTTGAAAAAATCTCGTTAATTCGTAAAATTTCCATACATTTTGGTCCCCTCGGTAATTCGTAATTTTTTTTTCAAATAAAATCTTCTTAACCTCTTATAAATCGTAATTGTTTGCTAACTACCACTTATAATTCGTAATAAAAACAACAAAAACATGGAAAGAATGATTTTTTGTTTACCGCTATTTTTTTACGTGGCTTTTGCTTGTGTGTGTGTGTTTATTTTCTTAAGTTAAGTTTGTTACAAAAATACGCTAAGTGAATGAATTTGCTACTTTATTTTATGTATTTATATTATTTATTTTGTATTAATTATTTTTAGCAATTGTTTTTTATGTTTATTTTTATCGTTTTAGTAAATAAATTGAAAAACCCCGTTAATTCGTATTTATTTTACTTTAACCCCGTTAAATCGAAACCCCACTAAATCGAAAACCCCTATAATTCGTAAGAAATGACCGGTCCCTTGCGATTACGAATTATCGGATTTGACTGTACTTACCTTTCATTTTAATGTGGCATATGTTCCCATTAAGAATTAATTTTTGCTTGGTTTATATTTCATTTCTATTTAATAATAAAACTGCTGACGATATGTCTGCAGTTTCACAATTGTAATATTTAAATAAAATTATTTACCTGTTCTTATGAATTTACCTTAACAAGCATAATTGTATGTTGCTATTGTATTTATTAATGTGGAAATAAAGAAATTGAATTCAGTCGTAGTCAAGTACTCGAACAAACAATAATTGTTTTATTTCATAAGAAAATAACTTATACAAATAACAGCTAAAATAAGTAGTTATCATTTTTTACTAATTTTGAATTGAAAACTGTAGGTTCAAAAAGGGGAAATTACAAATTGTTTTTTAACTATTTCTAGATTTACATAATGATTTTTTTATAAAATTATTATAAATTCTCTTTTTAAGTTTCTACGTATTTTAAGGTGAATTTTCACTTTAAAATTTTAAAAGTAATCGACGTGCACGCTTTCTGTTTTTTTTTAACAAGCCAAAGCTATATAAAATAAAAAATACCTTCTAAAAAGTTTGTTAATACAAGCCTTAAATTTATAAATTTATTGTGAAAGATATTGTAAAAGGTTTGCAAAGAAATATTTATTCAAGAAAACTCATCCTCTGTGACAACATTGGCAATCAGTCCTTATAAAAAGTTAACAAGTCTAATGATAAAACACCAATGGTTGGGTGGCCTCTCGGAATGTTATATCCAAGCTAACACGTCTACATTGATGAATTTTTCCTTAACCTTGTTATTTCATTAGTTTACTGTCCACCCAGATTCTCCATAACGAAGGATCAGTACAACAGTTTCTACAAATCATTAGGTCCCCGCTTCATAGCTGCTGGAGACTATAACGCTAAGCACACATACTGGTGCTCCCGCCAAATTAGTCCCAGAGGTCGTGTCTTGTATGATTCTGTGTCGGAAATGGGACTTTTTGTTATTTCAACTGGACAACCAATCTATTGGCCAACGGACAATAATAAAATTCCAGACGTAATGGATTTTGGCGTGGCAAAAGGTATAACCCCGGACCTTATTGAGGCTGTAGCCTCCTTGGATTTATCTTCTGACCACTCACCCACAATAATAACTATTTGCAGTCCTCACCAAATAGCAACTAGTGATTTTTTCTTATCTAAAAGAGTAAATTGGTTTAAATATAAAAAATATATTAGTGCCCACTGCTCGGAAAACCAACCGCTAAAAACTCCCGGAGATATAGATGATAGTCTGAGCGTCCTAAATGAAAACATTAAAAAAGCCGTTGAAAATGCGTCTTCTACCTATCGTCAGGCCAGGTACAGCAAAATTTATTCTGACGATGTGGGAAAACTTTTATCTAAAAAAAAAGGAGAGTCCGAAAAGAATGGCAAAAGCATAGATCGCCCCAACTTAAAACTAAGCTGAAAGAATGTACTAACAGATTAAAAAGCTTGCTGGAGGTTCACAGAATTGCTTCACTTTAAGAGTACCTCGAAGGTCTAGACGCGACTCCTCAGACAAATTATTCCCTATGGCGATCAGCCAGTCGTCTTAAAAGACCCGTTATTGCAAAACCACCACTGCGTAATCTGGGAGGATCCTGGGCTAGAAATGACGAAGAAAAATGTGATCTGTTCGCAAATCATTTCAAAAACGTGTTCACTCCCAATTCTTGCACAGACGTGAGGGAATTACCGCCAAAGGTTGCTAGACGTCCTTTAGAAATACGTTTCCGATTTACAGATGTGATAGAGGCTATTGCTAACCTTAATGGTAAAAAAGTTTCTTTTACGGCAAAAAGAATAATTCTTTTTATTTTTAACGCAATAACTCGGCTTGAGCATTTCCCGCCTATATGGAAAATTGCCTTAGTAAAGATTATTCCTAAGCCTGGCAAAGATCCTTTAAAGTTAGAGTCTTATAGGCCTATAAGTTTGTTACCCACAATGTCAAAATTGTTCGAAAAATTGCTTAAGAACAAGCTGACTCCGATCCTAAATGAAAACAACTGCATTCCAGATCACCAATTTGGCTTTAGAAGTCAACATAGCACAATCGATCAAACTCACAGACTGGTGCAGGTTATAAGGAAAACCTTTGAGGAAAAGAAGTACTGCTCAGGGCTTTTTATCGATGTCTCACAAGCTTTCGACAAAGTATGGCATGAAGGCCTTTTAAACAAACTAAAGCTCAACCTTCCAGCTAACATTTTAAACCTTTTAAAAAATACATACATTTATGATCAAAGAGGGAAACCAAATAAGTTCTTCTCAACCAATAAGGGCTGGTGTACCTCAAAGGAGTATACTAGGTCCAGTTCTGTACTTGCTTTACACAGCAGATATGCCAACCAATAGTTTTAAGCACACGTCGACATTTGCTGATGATACTGCTTTCCTTAGTCTTCATAAAGACCCTAAAGAGGCTTCGAACCAACTGCAGCAACACGTAACCTAAGTTGAAAAATAGGCATTTATGGGGAATAAAAATAAATGAACAAAAATGTACCCACGTAACTTTTACTTTACGCAAAGAAACGTGCTCCCCAATCATTATTAACAACCATATGGTGCCTCAACGAACCGAGACAATATATCTTGATGTTCACCTAGATCGCCGCCTCACATGGAAGCCTCATATAGATGCGAAGCTGACTCAAATGAAACTTAAAGCTGCTCAAATCCACTGGCTAATTGGTAGAAACTCTGTACTACGTCTGGATTGTAAACTTCTACTCTACAACTCGATTTTAAAACCAATTTGGTGCTACGGTATACACTTATGGGGCACTGCTTTCTCCTCAAACATAGAAAAAAATTAAACGTCGTCAAAACAAAATTCTGAGAATGATAACTGGTGCTCCTTGGTATATTAAAAACAGCAACATCCACAAGGATCTAGAAGTTCCACTAGTAAAAAGCGAAATCTTAAACTATGTGGACAAGTATTTAAATAAGCTGGAAACACATCCAAATCCGCTCGCTCGAAGCATCCTGCAACATAGTAGGCACACCCGCCTAAAAAAAAGGGATACTATTGCTCTTAGATGAAACTTTTGAAATTAGTTATCCTTATTGGGAGAACTTAAATTTCAGTCTGGTACTGACTAGACTAATTTTAATTACTTAGTTTTAAGATTTGAATACTTATTTTTAGTTCGCTTAAGCGAAGATTTAATAATAAAATATATGAAAAAAAAGTCTAATGATATAACAAACTTGCAGAAAAATTAACAAATTTTTTTTTACTTTGTTTAAAATACACCAAAAAAAACTGCCCAGTGCTGGCTATTTTGACCGTTAAAAGTATATTGTTTCAGGGTCTTTCATAGGTTTCTACGGATGCGGGTGCTAGCGGTTACCAAAAATAAATTAAAATTTTTAATTTATGGTTAACATATCTTAAATAGCTTAAAACTGCGTTTCTTTAAATCGGATGATTAGATGTTTTAAAACTCGTATATAATATTTATAGGGATTGTTGTTGGTTAAGTTTGTCTATATGCATTTCATTGGTTCTAACACCAAATCATCAGTAGACTTCAACCCAAATTCTTAAAAACTCATGAATATTTTCTGTCTTTATATAAAAACCTCAATAAACAAATTGAGAATTACAATAAGCAAACCAAAACGTTAAAGTTTTTTTAAGAATCCAACAAACCAATAATCGCTATTCGCTGTTTTGATTTTCTTTTTCCCCTTACATTTGAATAACCATTGGTTATTACTAAATGTATTATAAGGGCTAACGAAAACAAAACCTAGTTTTTTAACAACACTTTCATAAAATTATTTAGGATTTAATCCCAATTTTTTTGGCATATTTATAGGGTTTGTTGTTGGTTAAGTTTGTCTATATGCATTTCATTGGTTCTTACACCAAATCATCAGTAGACTTCAACCCAAATTCTTAAAAAAACTTATGAATATTTTCTGTCTTTATATAATAACCTCAATAAACAAATTGAGAATTACTATAAGCAAACCAAAACGTTCAAGTTTTTTTAAGAATCCAACAAACCAATATTCGCTATTCGCTGTTTTGATTTTCTTTTTCCCCTTACATTTGAATAACAAATTG
This sequence comes from Melanophora roralis, assembly GCA_963583895.1. Lineage (NCBI taxonomy): Eukaryota > Metazoa > Arthropoda > Insecta > Diptera > Rhinophoridae > Melanophora > Melanophora roralis. The sequence goes on from OY757188.1 coordinate 41,944,073, forward strand.
GGTAACTACTATAAGTCCAAATTAATTTTAGTTTCCTACCTTTCTTAGTGTTATTGACCTAAATTAAAAAAAAAAAACAGTCGTCCGTAAAATCATTGATAAATTTTTTAATGACTTTCTTAAAAACAGAAAACAGAGACCTGCGCCGAACGGCTGGCAGCCGGCTCACCCAGGCCGCCGGTGAGTCTTATCAAGCCGCCGCCGCCGATGTTTTTTTCGGCTTCATGTCGGCTTAAATTTAGCCGCCGGCTAAAATTTTTCAAGTTGTTATAACTAAAAAAGAAAGCAATGTAACAGCGTTGCCGGAAGCTTTCTGAAGAAAATCATCATTTGTCATAAGAAAAATCATATAGGGAAAAATATCATAGGGTTTTTTTCGATAAGGCGCACCAAATATCCTTAAAGGATAATCACCCCCTTTGTGAGGAATATAATATTTTTTTGGTTTATATTTTAAAAACGTCGAAACTTCTTGGAACTGTGAGTTTTGTTTTGGGATTTTGGTATGTAGTTATCAAGGAAACGAAAACTATGAAAAGCGATATTGTTAAGACTTGTTTCTCTAACCTTAACTCAAAGAAAACATTATTTTACTTCATAATTTGCCTGTACTAATTTTGACCGATTAAAAGATTTTGAGAAATTTCTAAAAAGTTCTCGAAACTGCTCACGGTGCTATAAGGGGAGGAGTTAAAAAAAATAATTTTCTAATAATTATTAAAACCAACAATTTTTAGCTTTATAATTAAAGCAAAAAAAATTATAGTATCACTAACTGACAAACTTATCAAGCGTGTCATTGGGTGAGCGTAAGCATAATGTCGAAAAAATCAATCAAAGCGTCCTAGATATTTGGATGTAACTAATTTTTGTCAAATAACCAATTGTGCATATGCTGGAATCCTATCAAATACAAATTTTTGTTTATTGGATTTTTTAAAATAATTTTTTATGTGTTAAAATATTTTATATTCATGATAACTGTCCACTTGATTTTATTTAAGAATAAATAATCTATTCTGCAGTTAGTAGTTACGCGGATTGCTTAACAGAGCTATTTGGTTTTACCTAAGTATATAAGTAGGCTAAGCTATACATAACGAAACTTTTTGATGGCTGCTATTTAAAGATGGGTTTTTAGGCATTCTAATACCCAAAACAATAGGGAAGTTTGGTTTATGCTAGGCCCAGGGTACATATGTAAAGTGTACAAGAGCAGTACACAAAAAGTTGACACAAGCCTTTTTTATTATTTACTATGGTTAAAATTTGGAGACAAATTATGTATTAGCATTTTCTTTAAAAAAAAAAGCCTAATATAAAAAAATCATAATTTTCAAAAATAAGAAATCATCATTTAAGGAAAAAAATCATCAAATCATATTTGTGGCAAAAAATCATTAAAAATATGATAAAATCATCATTCTGGCAACGTTGCATCGTAATCTCTAAATTCGAATGAAGAATTTACCGTTATTCCTGTTTGAATGGTTACTCTTATATAGTAAAAGTTAAAAAAGTAACGATTGGAATAAATTTAAAAAATATTAAAATGAATGGTAAAATTACAAATTACATTAAGGAAAAAAGTTCAGATTCCAAAAAAATACTTCTTTTATTTTTCGAAAAACAAAATATAAATTTGAATTTCCAAAAATATATATATTTTAAAAGAAAGTTTCAAAAACCTTTATTAATAAATATTTAAAACAAATAAATAAAAATAATTATTTGTTGCAACTTTTGTTATTTTAATTAAAAAATTAAAAAAATTAACAAATTAACTATCCTAATTTTATGAAACTTACAATTACATAATTTTAATTTAAATAAAGTTCTGTAAATTTTACTGTATATGTAAATAATATTTGGATGTAATATTAAAAACCACATAGATTTAATGTAAAGAAAATCCCTCAATTCTTCTACACGAGAAGTAAAAATCTTTTTTAAGTTAATACTACGAACATCAGAAAAACATGCATCGATTAGTCGTTCATGCAATTTTTCAAACAATTGCCCAAAAATACCATTTTATTATATTTTTTTGAAAAATGCAAAATGGCTAAAGCATTAATTAAGCAAGCACCTTGTAGTTAAGACCTCTTGTTGTAGTTCAGTTACATTCACAACAGTCAATAAAAAATTTGATTTTTAGTTTTTTTGTTAATAACGCCTTTTTGCATGTTATCTAACATATGCATGTACGTATGTATGATATAATTAAAGAAAACTTTGGACTTTAATATATTATTTTTAAAAATTTTTGCAAATGCAAGAAGACTTAGCTAGCAAAATTAACTACTTTGGGTATGTTATTTTTTTAAAGTAATTTCATTATAATTTTCTTTAAAAAGTAATTGAAGAACTGCAAGACTTTTGACTTTTTTGTGTATGAATATTTCAGCCGGCTCAGAGCCGAATTTTAGCCGCCGCCGACCTATTTTACTGTTAGCCGCCGCCGCCGACAAAAAGTGCGCGGCGCAGGTCTCTGTCAGAAAACTATTAACAATGCTCAGGTACCTTAATGTACACGTCGGTATCATTTTTCATGACTAACGGTACATACATATATGCATAACTTTTTAAATTTTTAAGACCAAAGAAATTAAAAATTTAGTTTTGAGATGTTTTTTTATTGGTACGTAAGGTGCACCGAAAGGGTTAAATATTGTGAAAGGCGAAATTAATTTGCTGTTGTGAACTCTACCTCAAAAAAACACATACATACGTTCATGTATATGGGGGATTTCATGTCAAGTGACCCAACTTTTTTTTTCGATTGAAAAGAAATTTGGACCAAAGTAAGTTCTTGCAGAGAGTAGCATAGACACAATTTTTTAACACGATCGGTCCAGAACTCTCTGAGCTAGAGGGGTTCAAAATTTGACGTTTTCGGCAAATAGGTGTTTTTTCTCATACATGTAGTTTGTTACCTTTTGCTTTTAACAAATTCGTCCCAAATACTTTCGATAGCTTTTTCTTCAATCTTCCAGAAAAAAATATTTTTAAAATTAAAAAAAAATTTTTTTTTATTTTTTTTTTTAAATAATTAGAAAAAAATTTTTTTTTTCCAAATGTGCCCATTTTTTTTTTTTTATTTTTTTTTGCTCAAAAGAAAGCTTAGGTCTTTTGCTTGAAGAACTTGGAGGTCGCTTAGTGGGATGCGAGTGGGATATCTATAAAAATAAATGTTTTGTAACTCAAGGCAGAGGTTTTCCAATTTTCGCGTATATTCTGTTTGATTTTATTGCTATTTATGTAAAATTTTCTCTTAAGCTAAAAAAAAAATTATTTTATGCTAAGAAACAAAATAATTTAACCTTTCCGACGGTATGCAAGTACCAAATAAAGTCTCATACACTCGACACTGCATTACCAACAAAATTGTAGGCCTCTGGAATAAAATCACTTTTATATGGCAATGTCTGAACACATTTTGTTAATATTTTTAATGCATACCGTCGGAAAGATTAAATTATTTTGTTTCTTAGCATAAAATAATTTTTTTTGCTTAAGAGGTAATTTTACATAAATAGGAAAAAAAATTAAAGTAGAATATACGTGAAAATTGGAAAACCTCTGCCTTGAGTTACAAAACATTTATTTTTATAGATATCCCACTCGCATCCCACTAAGCGACCTCCAAGTTCTTCAAGCAAAAGACCTAAGCTTTCTTTTGAGCAAAAAAAAATAAAAAAAAAATGGGCACCTTTGGAAAAAAAAAATTTTTTTCTAATTATTTTTTTAAAAAAAATAAAAAAAAAATTTTTTTAATTTTAAAAATATTTTTTTCTGGAAGATTGAAGAAAAAGCTATCGAAAATATTTGGGACGAATTTTGTTAAAAGCAAAAGGTAATAAACTACATGTATGAGAAAAAACACCTATTTGCCGAAAACGTCAAATTTTGAACCCCTCTAGCTCATAGAGTTCTTGACCGATCGTGTTAAAAAATTGTGTCTATGCTACTCTCTGCAAGAACTTACTTTGGTTCAAATTTCTTTCCAATCGAAAGACATCGGTTTTAAAAGTTGGGTCACTTGACATGAAATCCCCCATATACATACATACAGTGTTGGAAAAAATAATAGAAACGAGTACTTTATTTTAAATTTTTTTTAAGTATATAAGTTAAGTTTTGTTTTGTTAAAAAAATGTATATGCAGTTTTATTTGTTAGACATACAATATAAAAAAAAACATAATCATTTCTCTTTTCATTTTTTTTTTTTTTTTGATACATTACATGACTAACAATGTAAAAAGTCATTATTTTTACTGGAAAAAATAATAGAAACGCGTAAAAGAATTAAATTTTTAGAGACTCATCTTTCTATTTTTTGTTAAAAAATTATTTTATTTTAATATTTTGTTGCTCCACCTTTGTTTTTCACAACTTCATTGCATCTGCGACTCATGGAATCAAGCAATTTTTTGCAAACGTCCTTGTCAATAGAAAACCACTCTTCCTGGATTTTTTTCCACAATTCGTCCTTGTTTTTCGGGCTAAACCCCTCCAGCTTCCTCTTGAGCACTCCCCAAAGGTGTTCTATTGGGTTAAGATCCGGTGACTGCGAAGGCCATTCCATAAGAGGTACCTTGTTGGCAGCAAACCAGTCCTTTGCTAATTTTGAGGAGTGCTTCGGATCATTGTCCTGCTGAAATTCCCATCTCAAAGGCATTTCTTCCTCAGAAAATGGAAGCATTATCCTTTGCAATATATTTACGTAGTCCGGGGCACACATTTTGTTCTTAATTCAATATATTGGACCGACACCAGAATAGGAGAAACACCCCCATACCATGATGGATCCACCACCGTGTTTTACTGTTTTCTTGGTGTATTTTGGATCATATGCTTTATTGTCTGGCCGCCTAACATAATGTTTCCTATCGGATCCAAATAAATTTATCTTTGTTTCGTCTGACCACAGCACGTTTGCCCAGTTTTTTCGTAATAAATGCTAACGGCTAAAGTCTAGACGTTTTCCTATATTTTTTTGGCTCAAGAAGGGTACTTTTCTGGCACTGCGTGCTTTCAACCCTTGCTCCAACAGCCTATTTCGCACTGTTCTGCTACTCACTGGTGCTTTCATCTCATTTGTTAATTTTGTTGATGAGAAAAAAGGTTGTTCCTTAGCGAGTCTTAGAAGACTTTTGTCCCACCTATCGCTTGTTGCACGCTTTCTGCCTTTGGGTTCCCTTTTAGGAACAAAGTTCAAAGCAGAAAATACTTCTTTTTTAGAGCACTCCATTATTGTGGCAATTTGGGACATGGCCTTTCCTTCTGCCCTTAACTTTTTGATCATTGTTCTTTCTGTATTAGTAGAATGTACTCCACGACCCATTCTATACAAAATAACACTAAAGTATTATGCAAATTTACATATTGCGATAATTTCTTATTAAATTTATTCCATTTGTTGAAACTTACCTAAATCAGTTCTTACAACGATATTAAATTTAAAAATTTCTAACAATTTGTATTGCGTTTCTATTTTTTTTTCCAACCAGAATACAGTCTTTACGCGATCAACAAACGATAAAAGTGATATTTTTGGATAAACAAGTGCAAATTTTACACAATAACAAAGTCCCGTTAACATTCTTTGCATTTCGTTAAAATTTACCCAAATTTTAGTACAAAAACTTTTACCGTTACTCTTAAGAAACATTTTTTCCTGTCGTTTCTATTATATTTTCCAACACTGTACATACATGATACTTACTATATGATACTATATAGTCCCTTCCTTAAAAGTAGAAAGAAATTTGTTTTTGCAAAATATTTACTACCTATGTAACAAAACCTATCTACTTTTGTGTTGTTATAGAGTTATGTTTTGTGTATTATCGACTAGTAAACATATGTAAAATTAACGTTTCAATTTTAAAAATAGATGTAATTGGACGTAAATTTGTACAAGTTTATCGATTCATTTACTTCATTTTTTTGTAAGAAGCAAACAATTTTATTTGATTTACGACTTTTGGTGGTTTTGAAGCACTTTCTTTCATTGCTGTATAGATAATTCTTGTTCTTCTTACAAATGAGTACTCTGAAGCTATAAAAAAAATTGATGACATCAATTCACTTTTAAGGTCTCTTTCATACACTAGGGCACATAGACTTTTAGAATATACGTACATATATCATGTATATCGTTTGTCTAGGATAGTGAGCAGAACCGAAAAATATGATAGATTTTCTTTACGTTTGAAGCTAATGAACAAAAGATAGCTTGGTTAATATCCTCCTTATGCACCGTGTTTTTTGTACTGGGGAATTGATTAACTATATACTTGCATTTTATGTATTGTTAATTCAATTCGCTGTACACAGAAAAAACTGAGTTGTAGAATCAGTAACAAATTTCAGAGAATCAGTAAATATTTTGTCTGGCTGAGGACCTCCAACGAAAGTTGTAAATTTAGACAAACTATTTTGCAAGAATTTTAGTGTCTGTTAAAAAATTTTGCTGAGCTGGTTAAATATTTTATTTGTCTAGGCGAAAATTTTGTTTGATTTAAAAATCAAATAAAAATATTATTAGAGACTATTAAATAAATTGACTAAAAAAAAATTTATTTTGAACAAGAATTTGTTTGAAAAATTTTTTTTGTAGTTTTTTGTGTGTACAGTTTGGTAAAGTGTAAAACGTACGCGCATTTGTTTTATTACGCATAAAAGTATGTTAAAATAGCCTGTTTCACGATGTCGAAAAAATGCTTTTGTTCGCATTCTAGGCGAAAGACAACTGATTTGGGTTTCACCAAAGTATACTTTAAGCCAACGTTTACTCGAAAGACAAGTCGAACGAAAACGTAAGCGTTTTCATACAAAATTGGGTTTACCGAAGTCGAACGCAAGCTAAATATGCGAACGTAAATGTCAAAATCACTCACTTGTAATTTTGCTTTCAAGTGGCATAAAAGTATGCAGTTTTTGATGTAAATTAAAGTCTACTTTGTATTAAAATGCCACAAAATAAAAGCAAAATATGTTCTTAAGGGTTATGGATTTCAATATCATAATGTAAATATCATTTTGTAAATTTTAATTAGAAATGTTTTCAGTGATGTCAATTTTGCCGAATTTTTAACTTGTATGAGTAAATAAACAAATATAGCAAATTAGCATAAAATTTAACAAAATATAACCTGATTACATACATATCTTTTCGTGTACTTTTGCTTCCTGATTATCTGGTGTGAATGTTGATGGCGCGCATAATACATGTTCATGAAGTACCGTTAGAAACACACGATTGTAAACTAATGTTGTGCATATGGGTATGATGTCAAGATAATCTGCAAAATGATTTTGATAATGTTTACATTGCATTTTCATTTTATTTTTCTTATTGAATATATTATTTTCCCCTTTCTCAAAATCAACTAAAAATCAATGCACTTCTTACTACTGATCTTTACAGACTTTTACGCTTATAAAACTACGTTTGGTATATAGTTCATAGATTAGTTCCTAATATGTTTATAATTTATAAATATAATAAAACCATAAAAAATTATAGGCTAAATTAATGGCAAATTCTTTCAATAAGTCGCCATTATTGCATAGCTATGTGTATATTTTGTAAACAAATACATATGTTTAAAAAAACAATGATTCAAAACTCTGGATATATATACACAAAAAATTAAAAAATATATACTGCTTTGATTATAACAATTCAAAAGATATTGGTTGTCTAAAAAACATTTATTAAACAATATGCAGTTGCATTCTTAATCTTGTAGTGTACGGATGTGTCTACGCGAGTGTATATTGGTAATAGGTGATATTAGTAATAAGTGGCAAACGAATTTATTAATATACATACATACACATATTAGTGAGAAAAGAAAATTATAATAAAAAAAATGAACGGTAAATAAGTAACAGTAATCTTAGTGACAGCGGGCCTGATAGCAGAAGCTCCACTAGTGTGGTTACGAAAAATCGAAGTTCAAGTGCACCAAATTTAAATAAAAGTATTGAACAAGGGACAAACTTAGCCCAACCTCTTTTTGAAAATTTTAAAAAAAATACGGAGGTGCCCTCCTCATTGCGCTCATTTTTATCAAGTTTTGAATTTTTACAAAAAGCTGCTAAAGGCACATTAAGCCCAATTACACCGTGTGCTCCAAAGATCCAGGTAGGAATGGACCGATACGTTACATTTCTTAAAAGGGGAAGAAACCCAAAGTCGGCTGAAGTAAATCAACCTGCAAAAATTCTCAAAGACGATGAAAGGCCAACCACATCGCAAAATCGTTTTGCCATTCTGCTGATAATGATGGTCCCGTTACGGAAAAAAATTTTTAACCCTCCTCCAATTTACTTAAGTGAAAAACAACTCGAACGACCTTATTAAATTTTTAGTTGGACTAATCGGCGAAAAGAGCTTTTATTTGTCGAACATAAAACGTGGTAACAAATATGAGACCAAAATTCAGGTAAATCACAAGAACGCTTACCGCGCCACGGTGTCGGAAATTAAGAAACTTAAACTTTAACAGTTACCAGCTTAAAAACGCAAAAGGCCTCCAGGTAGTCATAAAAGGTATTGACTCAAATGTTGACCCGGAAGAGATAAAGACCAGTTTGTGCAGCGAAGGTTTTAAGGTAAGGACTGTGACGAATATTAGAAATAGGAAAAAGCCTGGTGATGCCAAATTAAAGAAAAATGAAACTCACCCTATTTATAATTTAAGATATATTATGCACCGTAGAGTTACAGTGGAAGTTCCGCATAAGCGATCTGGGCCTGTACAGTGCCTAAATTACCAGAAATATGGCCACAAGTGCGACAAACCAAAAGATGACCCTACAGTGAAGAAGTGCAGCAATTGCGGTGGAAACCACACTGCCAACTACAGAGGGTGTCCTGTCTTTGATTTAGTTAGGCGCTCATCTAAGCCGAAGGTAGTTCCTGCCCCTCGCGTGCCGTTAAATATACCAACAGCAAACATTTCCCTGTTAGCACAGCCAACAACAAGTCAAGTTTCTTACGCCAACGCACTAAAGTCTCACCAGTTCAATGCACAAAGGCCAAACCAACCAACAACACAACAAAAAGTGCCAACAAGGGAATCAACTGGTCCCAATTTTAGCCGCCTGGAAGCCGTAATTGACAATATGGTCAAACAATTTACGCAAATGGCTGGCATTATGCAGGAGATGCAAAAAATGCAGTCTGCTCTTCTGCAGGCCATGCTTAAAAGACCATGAACTGCTTCAGGGTTTGTTTCTGGAACGCAAACGGCATCCGCCAACACAAAAACGAGCTCGAATATTTTTTAATGCACCATAAAATTGACGTCATGTTGATTTCCAAAACTCATGACATCTAGGAGCACTTTTAAAATTAGTGGGTACATTTTTTATGATTCAAAAGATCCCAGGGATAGATCCTGTGGTGGCTCTGCTATATTAATTAAATCAAGAATTAAGCACCAATGGTTGGGTGGCCTATCTGAATGTTATATGCAAGCAACAAACGTCTGCATTGATGATTTTTCCCTAAGCTAGTTGTTTCGTCAGTTTATTGTCCACTGAGATACTCAATAACGAAGGATCAGTACAACAGTTTTTACAAATCTTTAGGTCCCCGCTTCACAGCTGCTGGAGACTATAACGCCAAGCACACGTACTGGGGCTCCCGACTAATTAGTCCAAGAGGTCATGTCTTGTATGATGCAGTGTCTGAAAGGGGACTTTATGTTATTTCAACTGGACAACCAACCTACTGGCCAACGGACCACAATAAATTTCCAGACGTATTCGATTTTGGCTTAGCAAAGGGTTTTTCTTCGGAGCTTATCAAGGTTCAAGCCTCCTTGGATTTATCTTCTGGCCAATCACCCACAAAAATCACTATTTGCAGGCCTCAACAAATAGCAACTAGTGATTTTTTCTTATCTAAAAGAGCAAATTAGTTAAAATATAAAAAATATATCAGCACCCACTGCTCGGAGAACCAACCGCTTAAAACTTCCGGAGACATCGATGATTGTCTGAGTGTCCTAAACGAAAATATTAAAAAAGCCATTGAACATGCGTCTTCTACCTACAGTCAGGGTAGGTACAACAAACTTTTTTCTGACGATGTGGAAAAACTTTTATCTGAAAAAAGGAGAGCCCGAAGAGAATGGCAAAAGCATAAATCACCCCAACTTAAATCTAAGCTGAAGAAATGTACAAACCAATTAAAAAGCTTGTTGGAGGTTCACAGAATAGCATCACTGAAAGAGTACCTGAAAGGTCTAGACGCGAATTCTCTCACAAACTATTCCATATGGCGATCAGCCAGACATCTTAAAAGACCTGTTATCGCAAAACCACTACTGCGCAATCTGAGAGGATCCTGGGCTCGAAATGACGAAGAAAAATGCGATATGTTTGCATATCATTTCAAAGACGTGTTTATCCCCAATACATGCACAGACGTGAGGGATTACCGCCTGCTGCTGCTAGACGTCCTTTGGAAATACGTTTTCAATTTGCAGAAGTTGTAGAGGCTATCGCTAACCTAAATGGTAAAAAAGCTCCTGGCGTTGATAAAATAAGCAACAAAATGCTCATAGAGCTACCTCTTACTACTAAAAGAATAATTATTTTTATTTTTAACACAACAATTCGGCTTGAACATTTTTCGCCTATATGGAAAGTAGCCTTAGTAAAAAGGATTCCTAAGCCAGGCAAAGATCCCTCGAAGGTAGAGTCTTATAGGTCCATAAGTTTGTTACCCACAATGTCAAAATTGTTCGAAAAATTGCTAAAACACAAGCAGAATCCGATCCTGAAGAACAACAACTGCATTCCAAATCACCAATTTGCATTTAGAAGTTAACATAGTACCATCGAACAAAGTCACAGGTTGGTTCAGGTTATAAGAAAAGCCTTTGAGGAAAAGAAGTACTGCTCCGGGCTTTTTATCGATGTCTCACAACCTTTCGAAAAAGTATGGCATGAAGGACTTTTAAACAAACTAAAGCTCAACCTTCCAGCTAATATTTTCAACCTGTTAGAGAAATACAGAACCGGCCGACAATTTATGATCAGAGAGAAACCAAATAAGTTCTTCTTAACCAATAGGGGCTGGTGTACCTCAAGGGAGTATACTGGGTCCAATTCTGTACTTGATTTACACAGCAGATATGGCAACCAATAGTTTCACACACACGTCGACATTTTCTTACGACACTGCTCTTCTTAGTATTCATAAGGACCCTAAAGAGGCTTCGAACCAGCTGCAACAACACGTAACCCAAGTTGAGAAATGGGCAAAGTTATGGGGAACAAAAATAAATGAAAAAAATGTACGCACGTAACTTTTACCTTACGCAAAGAAACGTGTCCGCCAATCGCTATTAACAACCATATGGTGCCTCAACGATCTGAGACAAAATATCTTGGTATTCACCTAGATCGCCGCCTGACATGGAAGTCTCACATAGATGCGAAGCTGATGCAAATGAAACTTAAAGCTGCTTAAATCCACTGGCTAATTGGTAGAAACTCTGTGCTACGGTATACAATTATGGGGCACTGCTTCCGCCTCTAACATCGAAAAAATTTAACGCCGTCAAAACAAAATTCTAAGAATGATAACTGGTGCTCTTTGGATATATTAAAAACAGAAACATCCACAAGGATCTAGAAGTCGCACTAGCAATATGAGAAATCTTAAACTATGTGGACAAGTATTTAAATAAGCTGGAAACGCATCCTGCAACATAGTGTGCGCACCCGCCTAAAAAGAAGGGATACTATTGCTCTTAGATGAAACATTTGAATTTAGTTAATTTTATTGAGAGAACTTAAATTTTAGTCTGGTACTGACTGGACTAGTTTTAATTTCTTAGTTTTAAGATTTGAATGTTCGCTCAAGCGAAGATTCAACAAAAAAAATATATGAAAAAAAAGAAAAAAATATTCAAAATGAAACTTATATTGTTATGGAATGATTTACCTTTAGTAAGAAATGCGGGATTCATTTTTGTTTAATCTTATGAAACTTTAGAAAGAAGCCCCCTTAATAATAATTTCTTTTAATAAGTAATAAGTTCCTTATACAGTTGAGTACTGACTGCATCATTTTTGTGGCTAAGCCATGGTACAAGCATCCCAAAAACCTAAGACTTGTTAATATTATCTTATGTTAATTTTAACATCAAAAAATTTACACATTATTGAAATGATTTTTTCCTTGTCTCTTAGTGCTTTATAATTTAAGAATGCTAGCATCACTGCTTTATGTATTAAAATTTACCTATTATGAAAGTAAGTGCCTACCATTGGAAGGCAAAAAAATTTGTTACGTAAATAGACATTATTACAAAACTTACTGCAAAAAAATAAATTAATAATTTTTTATCCACATCTTAAAGAGAAAAACAAATTTTTAAATTTAAAATAGATTTGAAGTACTGATTTTAATAAATATTTCGTTAAAAAACCTTTTGCAGTTTTAAAAATTGTTTATGTATATGCGTCAAAGTATGTAAGCATTTTATTGTTTATATTTTTCTTTGTTCATAACAAACCTGTAAGTAAAGGCGAACGAAAGCTATCGAAATATTGAAACCCAAATTTATTCGAAAGTGAGTGACTAGCTTTCTTTCGTATAAGTTTTCATTCGAAGTACAAAAAAAAATAGTTGGCCCAAATAAAATGACAACATTTTCTGGCTATTAAAAATTTACTATTTTCTCTTTGTTTTGTAGTTAGTATAAAAATTAAGTCAAATAGTAGCACGAATGGCACTAGAATATTCGCTTTAAAAATTACACCAAAATATCCAAATACACTAACAATATCCGTGTTGTTTCTGTTATAGTTGTTGTCGTAGTTATGCCTATACCTGATCAATGTGCCTTGATTCAAATCCACATTCAAAATTCCTTTATCATTTTTAGTATATTTTTTAATACTTACGTGATTAAAATCCCAATTTTTATTATACCCTTCACATAAGAGATAAGGGAATATATCAGTTTGTCAATCCGTTTTTAATTTCTACGTTATCTATATGTGACCCCAACAAGTATATACATACATATATTCTGGATCCTTATAGATAGGGAAGTCAATATAGCCATGTCCGTCTGTCTGTTGAAATCAAGTTTCCGAAGACAAATAAAGTAACACCGACCAGTTATTGGTATCAAACTATTAGAAATATCGTGGAGACAATCGCTAGATCGGTCAACTACCGACCAAGATATAGGCAAAACAGTGCGATTGCCTAGGTTTTTTTAGAACAAAATCACAACGCCATACAAAACATGTAACAAATGAAAACTGGCAAAGCTGTTAAACATATTGTTACGGAGTTGAATTTTGATTGGTTGTTTAACATGATAATTTTATAAGTTGTTGTGGTTTCATTGGCGGTTGTTGTCTGCACTTAGAAGTTCAAGTGGGAGTCGAGGTCGCCTTGGACAAAACCGTGATGATGCTGCTTAAGGGCAGATTATCGCGGGGGCGTCCTCCAGTCATTCGGTCTGGCGACGTTAGTCTCAGATATGCGACCACGTTCAAATATCTGGGGATAACGATGGCGGAGAGAATGAACTTTCTGGTTTATCTCCCTTATGTTAGGGACAAGCTGACGGTCGTGGTGGCGAAAATTAAACGCATCTTTAAAAGTGACTGGGGCCCCAGTAGGCGTTCTGTTCGTGCCATATATGATGGGATTCTTGTTGCTTGTGCAGCGTGCGATGCACCTGTATGGTACGAAACGGTAACGCAGGTTGTTGGCAGAAACAAGGTCTTGTCGTGTCAAAGAGGGCGATGCTGGCATGTATGCCGGTATGCCGGACGGTCTCAACTGACGCTCTGCAGGTCTTGCTAGGTGTAGCACCCCTTGACTTGGAAGTGATTCGTCGTGCGATCATTTTCAAGGTCAAGAAGGGCCTAACACTTCTTGCGCATGATTGGATTTCTGCTTCTGACTTGGTAGGAAGGGACGTTAGGCAAGTCAAGTTGCTTCTCGCGGTGGAACTTGATGCTAGGTGGAGGACACGCTGGACGAACAGTAACTGCGGGAGGGTGACGTATGCATTTATACGTGACGCGACGTTCGTACGTGACCGACCAGACTTTGGCTTTAGCATGAGTCTGGGCTTTTTACTGACGGGTCATGGCTCGCTCAATGCATTTTTGCATCAGAGGGGCCTGGCCGACACTCCGGACTGCAGGTGTGGGGAAGGGACTGAGGACGTTTGGCACATACTGACTGAATGTGCTTACTATAATGACATTAGGGATTTGCTGGGTATGGGCGTGGTCGAGGTAAATGGAGTTTGGGATGTAAGTAGCGTTTTAGAGGACGAGCAGACTTTAGCTGATTTGAGCACGTTTGCCCGTGTGGTGTTTAGTAGGAGAAGGGGCGGACTTAGTGGAGGCTAACCACGGTGGGTCCCACTGTGGTAGTGCTCAACTGCTCCGTGCGCTGGCCATCTACGCTCATCTGGCCTGGATTGCGGGTATGCATATGGCAGTTGGTGGCTCGCTGCCTCTGCTGTCATTGCTGTCCCGCCCCCTGCCGCTTCGTTCATCATTGCTGTTGCTGCTGTTTGTTGCTGCTCATGCTGCCGATATTCACCGTTGGTTGTTCCGGTGCTGCCGCGTTGTTTTGATGCATCCTTGGGCCACCCGTGAGGGCTCCAATTGTATTGCTTGTCCTTGTTTCATGTTTGTACGTGATGTCCTTGCTGGTGCCTTGATGGCCAAAGTGTCGCTCGTGAGGGCGGCTGTTGATTGTATTGTGTTTTGTTTGTTTTTGTTTGTTGTTCCTAGGGTGACCAGTCCCGGACTTTTGAGTCAAAACTGGAAGAAGTTTCGGCTACGAGGGGTTACCAGTCCCTGAACTATTTGGAGTTCAACTGGAAGTAGCCTTGGCTTGACCTTAGCTACGAGGCCTGACCAGAAGCTTGTCATTCTAAATCTGGTACCACGGGTGTCAGGAGCCCCTAGAACCGCGGTTCTAGCCTGACAATGGATGAGGCCCCTTCGGTAGCAACGTGGTGGTTGTGGTTTAAACCCAAATCGCGGGGAGAGCTTCCGCTCGATGTGGAGTTGCATTGCAACCGGGTGCTGTGACCCATAGATCGGTAGGAGTTTTAGATAGGCTCCGCTCCTCACCAAGGGGGAAGGCATACCCAAATGTATGTCTTCGAATTAGTACCCATGGGTGATAATTTGCCATGTTGGCAAAATATAATCCATGGGGTCGGTGGTGGACGCATTGTTTTCACCAGGTGTTAAGAGCACCGGGGGATTGGGCCAACGCGGCAGGTATCCACACGAATTTTCGACACTCTGTCATATAGTATTCGCTATAATGTACTAGTATAAAGGAACTAGAACTTTATGGAATATAAGACTACCATCATGTTACTATAAATCAAGGTTGGCAACCGTCACCGATACCGTTTAAATTTACCGATACCGAAATAATTTGTTTCGCAAAATACCGGTATCAAAATACCGTTTCCTTTGATACCGGTATTGCGCTTATATGCTTTGGTAATAAAAATCAAAAAAACGCTTGGTTTACATGCACAATTGAACTTCAGAAAGTTAAAAATAATTTTTCATACAATTTACTTGGGGGAATAAAAAAGGAGAAAATTCTTTTGAGAATAAAGCTTTTTTAGGTGCGTTGTATTTAGGTCCACGTTGGAATATTGTTCTTAAGGGTTAGTTAGTTGAACGGGCAATTGATCATATTGTAGAAGTAAGTGTCAGAATGAAAAACTTTAACATAGCTTCTGATGATGATGCAAATTGCAGCTCGAGTGCATCATGTGTAGAAGCAGTTCTCAAAAGTATTGAAAAAAACTCCTCTTTAACCCCAAACAATGGCAAATTACGTGAGTTGCTAAATGCTTTTAGAAATAAAAAACGTGTACAAAGGCACATAAATGTTCTTAATTGGTGGCTGTACCAGGTACACAAGTAAGTGTAGAAAGATTATTTTTGGGGGTAAAATTTATATTGAACCCTAGCCGCAATTGGTTAGATAAGGATAGTTTAAATGCAGTCATTGTGATTCGGTCCAACGTGGAGCTGTTTTAATTAACCATACATATATTGTGTTCCTTATTATTTACATATGCATCTAAAAAGTAAATGCTTTTTATATATCCCGAACAGTAAACTTAAATGTATTTTTAAGGCTATAAATTACTAAATAAATTTTAATTTATATTTTTTTTTTTCAAAAAATTTACTTTGATTTAGAAGCTGAAAAAAATGTTTTTTATATAATATTTTTAAACATTTTACCTTAAAAAAGTGCAAAGTTTTTAACCAGGGTACAATAGTACAGCTATTATCAAGATAAATTAAAAAATTCGCCCTCTGCATTTCCTTTTTTTGTTTGAAAAAGTAAATGTCAAAAAATTTAAAACTTAATACAGAATTATTTAATTTGTTATTCACTTTCAAAAATATTTATAGTCAGCTAGGCTCTTGATATAACCTGAATAAGTGTACCCTGGTATTTACATAGTTTTATGAATACTGATTTTTTATTTATTTTAAAAATATTTTTTATTATACAAATGTTTGAAATTCTATTTTATGTTCCCATTAGTTTTTAAAAATGTTTTTAAACAATGTACCTACTTCTACACTTAAATAATTATTACAGTTACTGACTGTAAGTTATTTAGGAAGTTAAATTTTGATACAATATTTTTTTAACTGTTTTGAATGGTTATTCAAAGCCTCAAATAAACAAAAATACTGATTTTCAGTTGAAGTTAATTATGACAGTTATTTTTAAGTAATATTCAACTTTGTTATTTTTTTCTGATACTTTGTGTTTTACTGTAAATGACAGAAAATCTAGTTGATTTTATACGAAAATGTCAGCTCATTTTTTGATGTCTGAATTTAAATGAAATATTTTGTTAATTTTAATGAATATCTAGCTGGACGGTTTTTAAATGAATATCCAGTTATTTTAAATAGATTTCCAGTTGATTTTACATTAATAATTTTTTGAGTGTACAGTTCAGCAATTTATTTTTTTATTAGCCTAATAAAAAAGAGAACATATATAAAAACTTAACTATGTTTTTAATTTGAATATAGATTTTTTTTATTTTTTGTAAATACCATTAAGTATCTATACCGATACTGATATAATCAAAATACCGATACCTAAATTAGGAAATTAATACCGTTACCGATACATTCAAAATACCGATACCAAAATGACAAATTTTTTAATACCGTTACTGATACCGTTACCGTTATTCGTTTCGGTTGCCAACCTTGCTATAAATAGGCGAACACACGACTACCATAATCAGTATCAGCCTAACCGTTTAGCTGTTAAAGTGCATAATGGTTAATAAAAAAGGTGAATAACATTAAGTGTAAAAAATAAAACTGTAAATAAATACACGACAGTGTGTTTAAACAAATAAAGTGCTCTTACTTTTGTTAAAAATTTCAAGTGCTATTATTTGCAATATAAAAAGAACCCCCGGTTTATTTAAAGGAAATAAACCAATGTTTGGAAAAGGTATAAACGTAACAATATATGTATATCAATGGGCAAAAAATATACCCAAAAAATTCTTGTATCCTTGGACATATGTATGTATGTATGTATGTATGTATGTATGTATGTATGTATGTATGTATGTATGTATGTATGTATGTATGTATGTATGTATGTATGTATGTATGTATGTATGTATGTATGTATGTATGTATGTATGTATGTATGTATGTATGTATGTATGTATGTATGTATGTATTTATGTATGTATGTATGTATGTATGTATGTATGTATGTACAGTGTGCGACAAAACATACGCACGAACTTCTGTTAAGTAGAATATGTCTCAAAAACAAAAGCAAACACATTTGGATTTGGACCTATTTATTTTTTTTATAAAGTTAATAACCTAAATTCAATAAAATATAAGAAAAACAAATGAAAATTCTTATTAAACTTAAAAAAATTCATGTTATACAATAAAAAACAGCTTTTTGCATGCGACAAAACATGTGCACGTCTTTAGGAAACTCAAAAAAATATTAACATTTAGTTGAGTAGCTATTATTTTTTAAAACTTCTTCAGATCTTCGTGACATGGACTCAATTAGGTTTGATAAAATTTCTTCAGAAATTTCTTTCCAAGCAACTTCCACCTGGCGGAAAAGTTCATCCCTATTTCTGCAATTATCACGGTTAATTTTACGATCTACAATATCCAGTAGATTTTCTATGGGATTGAGATCTGGCAATTGCGCTGTCCGTTTCAAAACATTTATTTTATTAACTGCAAACCACTCTTTGTTGCATTAATCCGTGTGTTTAGGATCGTTGTCCTGTTGATACCTCCTCTTAAGCGGCATTTCCTCCTCTGAATGTGGCAGCATTATGTTTTGTAGGATATTCTTGTAAACGAATCGATCCATTACACCATTTATTTTATGAATTGATCCGATTCTATGGCCAGAAAAGCATCCCCAGACCAATACATTTCCTCCTCCATGTTTTGCCGTACCTTTGGTATATCGAGGGTTAAGGCGTTGTCCTTTTGGTCTACGTACCAGCCTAAATCCATCAGAACTTTCAAGAATGAACTTGGACTCATCAGAGAAGAGTACGGTTTTCCATTGGATTGTGGTCCAGTGGATGTGCTCCTTTGCAAATTCGATTCTGGCTAATCTGTTTTTAGCAGAAATTAATGGTTTTTTTGCACTTCTATATGATTTTTATTCACCTTCAACAGATCGTCTTTGGATGGATCTAATCGAAACATTTAAGTTTAATTGACTTGCAATAGATGTTCTTGAGATAAATTGATCCTTTTTTATTAAGCGCAGTATTGCCTGGTCGTCCCGTTTGCTGGTTTTCCGGGTTTTACCACCTCTCTGTACGGTTGCCAACGATCCTGATGAACGGAAACGGCTTACAATGCGAAAAAAGACACTGTGGTGAATTCCAAATTTATTTGCAATCGACGTTTCTGATTCCCCTTTATTATAATCGTTTATAATTTTTTCTTTTAAATGATCGGAATATTTGCTGTAAGCCATTCTTTTATTAAAATATTGGAAACTGTGACCGATTACTTTGAATGAATATAAATAATAATAAACACGCGCAAAATGTTTCAAATTATTCCGTTTATATCTAAAAAATTGTGCATCTCATTTAACGGTTCTTTTTGTTAGTTATTTGATAGAAAAAAATGAAGAACATAAATTCCAACTACTTCGTGCATTTGTTTTGTCGCATGTAAAATAGCGGTTTTGTAAGTTTATTATTAATTTTTTTTTGTTAAACATTTTTTTTTCTTTGTTTCTGTCTTGTGTTTGTAAGAGGACTCTATTATCATTTCAAAAAAATATCAAAAGTAAAAATACGACTAAAATTTTCTACATTATAAAGATATCTGATTGTAAGTACAATCTCGTGCATATGTTTTGTCGCATACTGTATGTATGTATGTATGTATGTATGTATGTATGTATGTATGTATGTATGTATGTATGTATGTATGTATGTATGTATGTATGTATGTATGTATGTATGTATGTATGTATGTATGTATGTATGTATGTATGTATGTATGTATGTATGTATGTATGTATGTATGTATGTATGTATGTATGTATGTATGTATGTATGTATGTATGTATGTATGTATGTATGTATGTATGTATGTATGTATGTATGTATGTATGTATGTATGTATGTATGTATGTATGTATGTATGTATGTATGCATGTATGTATGCATGCATGTATGTATGTATGTATGTATGTATGTATGTATGTATGTATGTATGTATGTATGTATGTATGTATGTATGTATGTATGTATGTATGTATGTATGTATGTATGTATGTATGTATGTATGTATGTATGTATGTATGTATGTATGTATGTATGTATGTATGTATGTATGTATGTATGTATGTATGTATGTATGTATGTATGTATGTATGTATGTATGTATGTATGTATGTATGTATGTATGTATGTATGTATGTATGTATGTATGTATGTATGTATGTATGTATGTATGTATGTATGTATGTATGTATGTATGTATGTATGTATGTATGTATGTATGTATGTATGTATGTATGTATGTATGTATGTATGTATGTATGTATGTATGTATGTATGTATGTATGTATGTATGTATGTATGTATGTATGTATGTATGTATGTATGTATGTATGTATGTATGTATGTATGTATGTATGTATGTATGTATGTATGTATGTATGTATGTATGTATGTATGTATGTATGTATGTATGTATGTATGTATGTATGTATGTATGTATGTATGTATGTATGTATGTATGTATGTATGTATGTATGTATGTATGTATGTATGTATGTATGTATGTATGTATGTATGTATGTATGTATGTATGTATGTATGTATGTATGTATGTATGTATGTATGTATGTATGTATGTATGTATGTATGTATGTATGTATGTATGTATGTATGTATGTATGTATGTATGTATGTATGTATGTATGTATGTATGTATGTATGTATGTATGTATGTATGTATGTATGTATGTATGTATGTATGTATGTATGTATGTATGTATGTATGTATGTATGTATGTATGTATGTATGTATGTATGTATGTATGTATGTATGTATGTATGTATGTATGTATGTATGTATGTATGTATGTGTTTGGGATTTTTTCCCCAAACGGTTATTAAAAGTTATATCAACTGCAAACCCTATTAATTGTATTCAAATAAGTATGTACACATATGTATTCTATTTATCTTTATTTCTTTTTGATATTGTCATTTGTTTACAAAATTATCGAAATTGATCTAACTGCTTAACTTTAAAACATTCCTCAAAATATTCGTATGCAAGTGCATACAAATAACTTCATACATATTTACGTACATTTAACGGCAGAATAAATACACATTATTGTACAGCAACAAGTGTAACTGCAGGTACAAAATCAGACCATCGTTTATGCTTGTACGTCTGTATGTATGTACATATGCATATATATCTTAACATTGTTTCAATATCTAAAAATAATTTGATGTTTCTGCAAGAGGCAGAAACAATTAAGTTTTGTAAAATAAGTTGATCTAAGTAGAAGTGTTTTTTTGATCTGTTTTCCGCAAGAAGCGGCATTTACTTAAATCTATAATAATAATTAAAATATGTAAAATCTAAATTTAAACTAAGCAAAATTAAATAAACTAAAATGAACTTATATTAATTAAATAAATAAAATAATGAAATTGAAATTGAAAATAAAACAAAGTGTTTTAATAAATTCTGGCCAAGTGGGCTCAGAATAGAAACAAAAAATCTCCTACATAAAAATGGTGCCGAAACCCGGGAACTGTCCATGTGCTGACAAATAACCCCAAATATAAGTGAAAAAAAAATATATTCTGCCGTCTCGCCTACGGTTGTAAAAAAGTAATAACTGTCCATGTGGTGACAGTTAATTAAAACAAAAGTGAACAATTAATGTGCTGCCGTCTTGCCTACGGTCCATTAACTAGTTGCAATTGTCCTGCGCCGACAATTCTTTTTTTGTGAAACATAAACCTACTGCCGTCTCTCTACGTGCTAGTGTTTATTACGCCCGTGTGGAGCTAATTTTTTACTAACGAATTTCGAGCTAAATTCTAAAAATAAAAATGGCTTCTCCTCTACAAGCTATTGAAGACCAAAATAAGATCTTCAAACATATTGAACGTGTAAGTAAAAACCTGCAAGATAAACCTAAGGATAGTTTATCAAAAGGATATGTTCAAGCTGTTTTAGATGATGTGGAAAGCAGTTTTAAAATGTTCAAAGTCCACCATGACCAAATCATAAAGTTGATTCTCGAAAATTCGATAGCTGAAAAAGATGTGCCGTATTTAAGATGCGACACTTTCTACAAATGTTATGATGTCTACATCTCGTTAAAAACCAATCTTCTGGATTCAATGTACGAATTTGATGCCCCTCAGACTCCAACATTTCATGCAAGTACCTTCACAAACAGTAGCCGAAATGAATCAGTGTGTGCTGGAGCAAGACTTCCAAAAATTAATTTACCAACATTTTCTGGCGACTATTTGGAGTGGATTTCATACAGAGATATGTTTAAATCCCTGGTACATCAAACTCAGTCTCTCACAAAGGTACAGAAATATTTTTATTTGAAGTCTTCTTGTACTGGTAGCCCCCTGAGCCTGGTTAACGAATATCCAGCAGCAGGATCTAGTTACGATTTAGCATGGGATGCTCTCGAGGAGAGATTCCACAACAAAAGAAAATTGGTTGAACAAATCTTAAAACGATTATTTTCTATGCCAACCTCTGGTGGCACTTTTAAAACCATAAAGGAGCTGCTAGATACAACGCGAACTTGCCTTTCCCAGTTAAGGTCTCTTGATATTGATATATCAACGTGGGATCCAATTCTAGTATATCTAATTACACAAAAGCTTGAACCCCAAACGCGTAAAGAATGGGAGCAATCACTCAAAGCTAGTACATCCATTCCGGCGATGTCAGAAATGCTGAAATTTCTGGAAACTACGTTTCGCACGCTTGAGTGTTTAGAAGAAGAGATGCCAATCACACGCCCACACGGCAAGGAAAACCGTAAAAAACCTACTAGAAGTGTACGGGCTCATACTGCCTCAACTATCAGTGACTATAACTGCCCTTGCTGCCACAAAAGTCACCCCCTCTACAAATGCTTTCAGTTTACAACTTTATCCTCAGCCGATAAAATGCTGTTAGTAAATCAGCATCGTCTTTGCCGAAACTGTCTTAATCGTGGACATCTACAATCGTCTTGTAAACTCACTACTAAGTGCCACATTTGCAGTGAACCACACCATACTATTTTACATAATGAGTTTTCCAAACATAATCCTGTTCCCACTACCTCATCTGTAGTAAGTAATACCAGTGAAAGCCAAACTTCTCAGCCCCCTGCTACACCGTCTACCTCAAGGTCTTCTACTGTAAGTACAAATATTTCAAGTTTAAGTATAAAATCTTTTAATCCTGCGCTACTGCCAACTGTAAACGTTTTAATAAAAGTTTTGCATAAGACCTATTGTGTAAAAGCTCTGGTTGACCAGGGTTCCCAAATCTCATTTATTTCTGAAGAGCTGTCTAAACTGTTACCAGTACCAATAACCAAAACTCGAGTTAATGTTTCTGGCATTGGAGGCCACCAGGCAGTCACCGTCAAAAAATCTGTTCGATTTACGATCCATTCAAGATACGATCAACAATTTCAATTGCCCATTACTGCTCTAGTAGTGCCTAAAGTTACATCATACAATCCCAACAAAATTTCTTCTACTGTCATTCCAGATCTCTCAGAATACTTTCTTGCAGATCCAAATTTTCTTACTCAAAATAAAATTGATATTCTTCTGGGAAATGATGTCTACAGTGATCTAATACTGCCAGGTATGAAAAAGTTTGAGAACCGCCTACTTTTGCAAGAAACTCAATTTGGTTGGATGCTATCAGGGTCACTCAAGACTTCTATGGCTACTAGAAGAATTTCTTCAAATCTTTGTTCTCTAGATGAACAACCTCGTCTTTTTTGGGAACAAGAGGAATTACTAGATACAAAACAGATCTCCACAAAAGATGAGCTGTGCGAAAAAATATCTAGCGAAACTCACTCCCGTGATGAAAATGGGAGATCTACTGTTTATTTACCGTTTAAAAATTTACTCGAAGGTCACGCGCTACCTTCATTTTTGCGCACAGATTACAATGCTTTAAAAAGACTTAAGCAGCCTGAAATTTGTGCTGAAAAGAAACTAGACTTCGCTAAAGAGTCTAAGAAATGCTGGTTGTCCGCTACCACTGTCAAAGCGAAAATAATCTTCCAAAAACTTTGGAAATTAAAACTAGAATGGGATGATGTCCCACCAGATGATATCCTACGTGAATGGGTTCAATTTCGTTCAAAGCTTAAAACTCTTGAAGAAATCAAAACTCCAAGATGGGTTGGCTACAGGCCTAAGGAGAGAATTATAGATCTTCATGCTTTTAGCGACGCTTCAAAAGCAGCCTATGCAGCAGCTGTCTACGCTCGTGTAACAACAGAATCTAGTCAGGTACAAGTCAACTTGCTACAAGCAAAAACAAAGGTTGTTCCCTTGAGAGGTGAAACAATACCTCGGCTTGAGATAAATGCAGCAGCCCTCATGGCATCCCTAGTTTCAAAAATCAAAGCCAGCGTAGATTTCAATACTGGCAAAAACGTCTACTGGACCGAGAGTACCATAGTTCTATCTTGGTTAAAAACGAAATCAACGCGCTTAGAAGTTTATGTGGTAAACCAAGTAGCGCAAATTCAACGTCTTACAGATGTTCATAGCTGGAAATACGTTCCTACAAAAGAAAATCCTGCAGACTGTGCGTCTAGGGGACTTCTGCCTAAACAACTGGTCAGTCACAATCTTTGGTGGAAAGGCC